>CM067169.1:32394837-32452337 GCA_034093135.1 Erigeron breviscapus | reverse complement strand
TCTAAATAAGTTCTTTAAGAAGTACTTTCGCCACTCGAACGGCTAGACAGTTCAATTTATTTAAGTTCAGGACGTACTTTAGACTGAAATTATGTGCTTATATGAAGGTCAACTGGATCTTAATTATTGCCTCATATGACGAATTTATGACTAAATTCGACGAATTAATAAAGTTCTAGACTAAAAATACTTTGCAAATGAGTCCTTGCACTTATGAAGATCATTTAATATGGAAAGACTATAAATAGAGAAGTTTAGTGAGAGAAAACTATTCATTCATCACTTTCATTCTCCTTTCTCTCACTAAAACCCTCTTTGGCAGCCATAACCAACCACAAATTCATCTTTTGATTTTGGATTGTTAAAGCAAAATCGTTTGTACTTTTAGCACCCTTGTGATAATCAAAACATATTTCTGGAATCAAATCTCAGGTAACAACAACGAATTATGAGTTTTTAACCAAATTAAAAGTGTACTTTTCAAGTTTATGTTCTTGATGATTTGGCCCAGTTCTTGACTGAAAATCGTGTTAAAAGTTAATGGGTTTGTGTCTAAATGTGTTTAACAACATATGTATGAACAAATTTGGGTCATAACGTGCTTTAATTTACAAATCCATTTTTGAAAAATGAAGAAAGTATGTTCTTGAGTGCCATAACTTGTCCAGGTGCTATTTGATCTTGAAAAGCCTTAAAAGTGATATGAATTGTTGTTATTATGCAAATAAGTACTAGTGCTACGTTCTAACACGTCTTAAAATCGGTCTAGACCTTTGTATGATGTTCATGTTCTGATCAGCCGTTTTCGGCCCTGGAACGACCCTGGCTGGGACGATCTTGTCCCAAGATCGTCCTAGGCAGACCGTCTTGGTGCCTTGTGCTCGTTCGTGATGTTGTGTTGTGTGGTGTTGTAGTGTACTTATTGGGTAACTAATCCTTTGGATTGGTTTGCTCAAACACTTGTTCTTGAACTAGAAACGACCTTGTTTTTGCCCCTGGAAATGAAACGATCCTGACCAAGGCGACCAGGACCGTTTCACCCTGGAGACCAATTCTTTTACTAAGTACTTGGAGCCAAGACGATCCTGGGAGGATCGTCCCAGACCATTGGAACCTAAGACGACTTTGTGCTTAGAACTTAAAACGATCTTGAAGCTAGAACTGTGAGACGATCTTGTTCAATATACTTAAAACGACCTTGTACTAGAAATGACTAAGACGATCTAAACGCTGGGACGGTCTTGTGCTTGAACCAACTAGGACGGTTTTGAAGTGCAACCAGGACGATCTTGATCCTTGGTCAGCTAAAACGACCCCGAACCAGAAGCAGTGGGACGGTCTTGCAAGTCCAGTGGGACGACCTTGCAACCAAAACCCTAGAACGACCATAAGTCTTGTAAATCTGAAACGACCTTGGCTCGACAATGGGACGATCTTGGATGTCCAGTGAAACGATCTTGACACCTAAACCCTAAAATGATCTTATGTTCATTTCATAACAACTCGTACTTATTCTATAACATGGCACACCTGATCTTTGAACACCAAATCAGTTCTTAACAACATCAACACTTGATTAGACACCTCAAAGGCTGATCATCTACATAAACTAGATCATGGTTCGATCTAAAGCAATGTACAAAGTGCAAACCCTAATTGAGTACGCGTAAGACATGTTCTATCTCGATTATCAAAGTACGAGTCCTATGATCAATTAAATTGAATTCTAAAGACTAAAGTCCATTAATAAAGACATGTTCAACTCATTAACACGATAAGTACTTATGTGTGAGTTCTAAGACGTTCAGTTCGAGTCCAGTTCATGTACTTAAAGTTCATTTAAACTCTTTTTGGGTCAAAACGTTCAAAGATCTTCAAGGGACCAAATCATCAGTTCATCAAGGACATTTCAGTAATTAATTAGTCATTTGAACTAATATGTGTGCATATCTATGAACAATAACTTGTACTTAGGCATCCATCAAGTCATACTTGGATTTCGATAGATATAACTTATCTATCTCTGTGCTGTTCTCTGTGCTTATACTGCTGTGCTTGTACCAGATCACTGTGAGTTCACTAATCCCCCTTTCGTACATTTTGTTCAAGTTCTTTATCGGGGACTGAAAAGCATGAAAACTATTTTGTACTTGTACATATGTTCTCGAACTATTTCACGTACTATTTTATGAACTTACGAAGTACTTATGATATGATTCCTAATTATTTAAAAGAGTATTTAAGTCTTGAATGGGCAGGATCTTAAATACCTCCATACCACTATATTGATCTTTGACATGTTCTAGTTCGTACTTGTACTTGTTCAGTTCTTATTCACTGCTATCAATTCATATCCCACAGTTCAGGGATTGAACCGTAGATAATTATGGACAGCGCTGTTTAGGGTAGGCCCACCCTCATTCTCCGCAGTTCTGGAGGATGCATATTATCTGTTCTTGTTCTGATTTAGATCTTCGTGAAGTACTTGATTATTATGTGCATACGTTCATTACAGTTCAGTTCTGGCCAATCGGGTTAGCAGTGATAATACATTTAAAGTTCATTATATGTTCTTGTACTGTTCTTACTATACATATTATTATATGTATACGTACTAGTACTTTATGTGAATCTCACCAACTACTTTTGTAGTTGACCTTTGAACTTACATGCTTTTCAGGCTAGACTAGTAGATCTCTTAGCATAGGAGTCTTCCTCCTTAAGGCTCATCTCTTTTGGGCGAAGGATCCGTACGTTCAAGACCGGAAGCTGTGAAGATCTTCCTTTGCTTATTCAGTTCAGACTCCTGTACTTAAAGACAATTGTTCTGTCTTAAGAATATTGATTATTCTGAGTTCATTTTATGTTCTGTAATAACTATCGTACTTCTGTTCTTTATTAATGTTATTGGCTGTGTTGGAACTTGTACTATGTGCTTTTGTGCTTGTCTGTGCATCCCGTATATTCCGCTTTAGCGGGGTGTTACAGTTGGTATCAGAGACATGGTTATAGTGAACACCGAGCTTTTCTTAAGGAAAACTCGAGCTATAACTTGAATCCACTCTGAGGTGATCCCTGGTATGACCGGTTTGAGTAATACGTACTTTTTGTCCTAATTAGATGTAACCTGATCAACTACATCTAATTACGAATAAAGTACCTAGCACTCAAAGTGTGTTATTAAAGGCGTCATCCGTCTCTTAGAACTCTGTTAAGAACTTCGTACAATCTCGTTCTTCGATCATATCAGTTCTAGTTCACTCGTTCTCTTAAGACATACGTTCTAGTACTTCGATTATAGGCCTTAGAGCTTATACGACTATAGGTCCTTATCGTGCGACCGACGACTGTTCTTGTTCATATATTGTGCTAACGACGATCATTGTAAATGTACTACGTGCTTGGAGCTATAGACTTGTGCGAAACGTAATCGAGTTCATATTTCTATCTTAATAGGGGCATAAGGAAGAATGCCGCCTAAACGTGGACGAAGACCTAAGACTGCACCAGCCGTTGAACCACCTATCCAACCTGGTGTTGATGCGAACGTCAACTTTACCTTGGAAGACGTAGCGAACCTCATCACTGACCGCATGAATGCGATGATGCCAAATCTTGCTACTCAAGTTGCTCAGATGCTGGAAATTCCACAAACTGAAGGTACTAGAACTGCTAGAGCAACTCAGAATAGGAGGACTCAAGAAGAACCCGAACAGAATCAGGAAGTAAACAATGATTCCGATGAAGCTAGCCAGATCAACACTCGAGCTACTGCTGAAGGCAGAGTCAGCCAAAGCAGAGGGTGTTCATTTAAGACTTTCACTCAGTGCAAACCCCCAGTCTACACAGGGGAAAAGGGTGCTGCTGAACTATTGATGTGGTTTGAAAACATGGAAGAAGCCCTGTACCACACTCAAACCTCTGAAGATAAGATGGTGGAGCACGCGACCAGCCAGTTTGATGGTGCTGCTAGGTCCTGGTGGACTGGCATCGTCACCACTATCGGCAGGAAGACCGCCTATGCTTTCACCTGGGAAGAACTTCAGAAGATGATGAGAGCTGAGTTCTGTACCAAAGATGCTTTGCAAGAATTGGAACAAGAGTTTTGGGATCTGAAAATGGAAGGTGTTGAGATTGAGAAATACATTTTGAGGTTTAATGAACTTGCTAGACTTGTGCCACACTTAGCTTCTACTGAGGAAAAGAAGATTGATCGCTTTATTTGGGGCTTGATTCCTGAGATCCGCCGTGACCTCACCAGTAAGGGCCCCAAGACCATGTCAAGAGCCACTGTACTGGCTAAGACCTTGACCAAAGATATAATCAGATCAGGAGGGTTGATTGAAAGTACTGATAAGGGGAAGAGGAAGGCTGAAGAAGTGGTGGAAAGGAAAGCTGAACCCCCAAGTAAGAAGGGGAAGAGGAAGGCTGAAGAAGTGGTAGAAAGGAAAGCTGAACCCCCAAGTAAGAAAGGGAAGATCTTGAAGAACTATGCTGTGACCGCAGTACCTGAACCAACAAGATACTCTGGAGCTTACCCTAAGTGCACTCGCTGCAACCTTCATCACACTGGTGCTTGTCCTGTCTGCTATAAGTGCCAAGGAATTGGGCATATGGCTAAGTACTGCAATGCTGTTTCAGCGAACTTGATCAGAACTAATCCTCCACCAGTGAACAGGAACCCGCCAATCAGAAATGCCAGACCTCCACTACCACCTGCCGCACCAGTTCAGAGGAACCAGAACCAGAACGCCCAAGTTCAGCGTGTTGCTTATCCACGCGGGCCAAGAAACCAGAACCAACAGATCAACCAGCAACAGCAAAACCAACCAGGCCCTGCTAACGCCCGTGTTTTCGCTTTGAACGCTAAGGAAGCTCGTCAGAACCCTCGGGTTGTGACAGGTACTTTTCTTCTGAACGATCATTATGCTTCTGTACTATTTGACTCCGGTGCCGAACGTAGCTTTGTGGCATTAGACTTTAAAGCTAAGACTAACATGATATCTGGCAAACTAAATGACAAATATGTGGTAGAATATGCAAATGGCCAAAGGTACGGTACCAATGAAATTGCTCTAGATTGCCCTTTGACTTTAGTAGACAAGAACTTTACAATTGATTTAATCCCTGTCAAGATTAGTAGCTTCGACGTTATCGTGGGAATGGATTGGCTATCCAAACACCACGCGACTATTTGTTGCCACGAGAAATCAGTTCATATACCACTTCCGAACGGCGAGATCTTGATCGTACAAGGCGATAAGTCCACGAACGAACTTAAAATCGTCTCAGCTATGAAATTCCGTAAGTACTTGGACAAGAAAGATCATCTTGTGTACCTAGCTCATGTCATTGATAAAAGTGCTAAAGAACCTAAAGTTCAAGACATTCCCATTGTTCGGGACTTCCCAGATGTCTTTCCTGACGACTTACCAGGCATTCCACCTGTTAGACAAGTCGAGTTCAATATTGATCTAGTTCCCGGTGCAGCACCAGTCGCTAAAGCACCGTATCGCTTAGCTCCTCCTGAAATGCAAGAACTGTCCAATCAATTACAGGAACTTTTGAGCAAAGGCTTTATTCGTCCTAGTTCATCTCCTTGGGGAGCACCTATTTTATTTGTCAAAAAGAAAGATGGCTCCATGAGAATGTGCATAGACTATCGTGAACTGAACAAATTGACCGTTAAGAACCGGTATCCCCTACCTCGCATAGACGATCTGTTTGATCAATTGCAAGGTGCTTCGTACTTCTCTAAGATCGATCTACGTTCAGGTTATCACCAGATTCGTGTTCAGGATGGTGACGTTCCAAAGACAGCTTTTCGCACTCGTTATGGCCACTACGAATTTCTCGTTATGCCATTTGGTCTGACTAATGCTCCAGCAATTTTTATGGACTTAATGAACCGTGTCTGTCGTCCGTTCTTGGATAAATTTGTTATTGTATTCATTGACGACATACTCGTGTACTCTCGGAACAAGACTGATCATGAACAACATTTACGTTCTATTCTTCAACTTCTTCGAGAAGAAGAGTTGTACGCTAAATTCTCTAAGTGCGAGTTCTGGCTTCGCCAAGTACAGTTCCTCGGCCACGTCGTAAACGAACAAGGCATTCATGTCGACCCGGCCAAAGTTGAAGCCATCAAAAAGTGGGAAGCTCCGAAAGCTCCTACTGAAGTTCGTAGTTTTCTTGGACTAGCTGGTTATTATCGTCGTTTTATCGAGAACTTTTCTAAGATCGCACTACCCTTGACTCAACTGACTCAAAAGACCAAAGACTTTATTTGGGGTGAACAACAAGAACGAGCGTTCCAAACCCTAAAAGACAGACTGTGTGAAGCACCTGTTCTAGCTTTACCAGAAGGCACTGAAGACTTTGTCGTGTACTGTGACGCTTCACATCAAGGACTAGGCTGCGTACTGATGCAAAGAGGCAAAGTGATCGCCTACGCATCCAGACAACTCAAAGTGCATGAGAAGAATTACACCACCCATGATCTAGAACTGGGAGCAGTTGTTTTTGCCCTAAAGATTTGGAGGCACTACTTGTACGGAACTAAATGTACTATCTTCACCGACCATAAGAGCTTGCAGCATGTATACAACCAGAAAGAACTGAACATGAGACAGAGACGTTGGGTGGAGTTACTAAGTGATTACGACTGTGAAATCAAGTACCATCCTGGGAAGGCGAATGTAGTGGCTGACGCCCTAAGCAGAAAGGAACGAGTCAAAATCTTATCTATCAAAGAGGCAGATCGTACAGATTTAAGGCAACGCGTGATCGCAGGTCAAGAGATCGGATTAGCATCAAAAGATAATATAAAGGCAGAACGGTTAGGCCCAATCGCTCAAGAACTTGAAGTTGATAACGAAGGGGTCAGGAAGTTCAAAAACCGAGTTTGGATCCCTGCAGTTAATGGTGTTAGAGAGATCATCATGCAGGAAGCTCACAGTTCAAGGTACTCGATTCATCCGGGCGCAGACAAGATGTACAAGAACTTAAAGCAAGACTACTGGTGGCCTGGGATGAAGAGAGAGATCTTTGAGTACGTCAGTAGATGTCTGACATGTTCTAAAGTTAAGATCGAACATCAGAAACCTTCCGGTTTATTGAAACAATTAGAAGTTCCGGTGTGGAAGTGGGAAGATATTACCATGGACTTCATCATGAAATTGCCTCGTACAAAGGACAACCATAACTCTATTTGGGTTATCGTAGACAGACTGACGAAATCAGCTCGTTTTCTTCCAATTCGTGATGACTACCCACTGGAAAGACTTGCTGAGATCTATATAGCCGATATTGTGACCAAGTACGGTGTCCCTTTATCAATAGTGTCCGATCGAGACCCTCGCTTCACATCTGACTTTTGGCAGTCACTTCAGGAAGCATTAGGTACTAGACTTAACTTGAGCACCGCTTATCACCCGCAGACGGACGGGCAGAGCGAACGTACTATTCAGACCCTGGAGGACATGCTCCGTTCTTGTGCATTAGAGTTCAGAGGAAGTTGGGATAAACATCTTCCATTAATCGAGTTCTCGTACAATAATAGCTATCACACTAGCATTCAGTGTGCACCGTTCGAAGCCTTATATGGGCGTAAGTGCAGATCACCACTTTGCTGGCTAGACGCCGGTGAAAGAAGCTGGATGAAGCTCCCAGTTGTACAGTTCACTATTGACAAAATCGCTGTTATCAAAGAAAAGCTGAAGGCTGCCCAAGACAGACAAAAGTCCTACGCTGACAAACGCCGTAAACCTTTAGAGTTTCAAGTAGGCGATAAAGTTCTATTAAAAGTTTCCCCATGGAAAGGTACTGCCCGTTTTGGCAAGAAAGGCAAATTAGCGCCTCGGTACATCGGACCTTATAAGATCATTAAACGGATTGGACCAGTTGCGTACAAACTGGAACTACCCCTGGAACTTGGCAATGTTCATGACACCTTTCACGTGTCCAATTTAAAGAAGTGCTTGGCTGACGACCCGACCGTCATTCCTGTTGAGGATGTTCATATCAATGAAGGGCTTGAGTTCACAGATGAGCCCATCGAGATCATTGATAGAGATGCTAAACAGACTAGACAGAGCAGAGTACCACTAGTTCGTGTACGTTGGAGTGCTAGACATGGATTCAATGACACATGGGAACGCGAGGACTTCATTAAGAAGAAGTACCCTCACCTTTTTGATCGGCAAGGCTCTTAATTTCGAGGACGAAATCCTCTAAGTAGGGGAGAATGTAACAACCGTCCTAGAAATGTTCTAAATAAGTTCTTTAAGAAGTACTTTCGCCACTCGAACGGCTAGACAGTTCAATTTATTTAAGTTCAGGACGTACTTTAGACTGAAATTATGTGCTTATATGAAGGTCAACTGGATCTTAATTATTGCCTCATATGACGAATTTATGACTAAATTCGACGAATTAATAAAGTTCTAGACTAAAAATACTTTGCAAATGAGTCCTTGCACTTATGAAGATCATTTAATATGGAAAGACTATAAATAGAGAAGTTTAGTGAGAGAAAACTATTCATTCATCACTTTCATTCTCCTTTCTCTCACTAAAACCCTCTTTGGCAGCCATAACCAACCACAAATTCATCTTTTGATTTTGGATTGTTAAAGCAAAATCGTTTGTACTTTTAGCACCCTTGTGATAATCAAAACATATTTCTGGAATCAAATCTCAGGTAACAACAACGAATTATGAGTTTTTAACCAAATTAAAAGTGTACTTTTCAAGTTTATGTTCTTGATGATTTGGCCCAGTTCTTGACTGAAAATCGTGTTAAAAGTTAATGGGTTTGTGTCTAAATGTGTTTAACAACATATGTATGAACAAATTTGGGTCATAACGTGCTTTAATTTACAAATCCATTTTTGAAAAATGAAGAAAGTATGTTCTTGAGTGCCATAACTTGTCCAGGTGCTATTTGATCTTGAAAAGCCTTAAAAGTGATATGAATTGTTGTTATTATGCAAATAAGTACTAGTGCTACGTTCTAACACGTCTTAAAATCGGTCTAGACCTTTGTATGATGTTCATGTTCTGATCAGCCGTTTTCGGCCCTGGAACGACCCTGGCTGGGACGATCTTGTCCCAAGATCGTCCTAGGCAGACCGTCTTGGTGCCTTGTGCTCGTTCGTGATGTTGTGTTGTGTGGTGTTGTAGTGTACTTATTGGGTAACTAATCCTTTGGATTGGTTTGCTCAAACACTTGTTCTTGAACTAGAAACGACCTTGTTTTTGCCCCTGGAAATGAAACGATCCTGACCAAGGCGACCAGGACCGTTTCACCCTGGAGACCAATTCTTTTACTAAGTACTTGGAGCCAAGACGATCCTGGGAGGATCGTCCCAGACCATTGGAACCTAAGACGACTTTGTGCTTAGAACTTAAAACGATCTTGAAGCTAGAACTGTGAGACGATCTTGTTCAATATACTTAAAACGACCTTGTACTAGAAATGACTAAGACGATCTAAACGCTGGGACGGTCTTGTGCTTGAACCAACTAGGACGGTTTTGAAGTGCAACCAGGACGATCTTGATCCTTGGTCAGCTAAAACGACCCCGAACCAGAAGCAGTGGGACGGTCTTGCAAGTCCAGTGGGACGACCTTGCAACCAAAACCCTAGAACGACCATAAGTCTTGTAAATCTGAAACGACCTTGGCTCGACAATGGGACGATCTTGGATGTCCAGTGAAACGATCTTGACACCTAAACCCTAAAATGATCTTATGTTCATTTCATAACAACTCGTACTTATTCTATAACATGGCACACCTGATCTTTGAACACCAAATCAGTTCTTAACAACATCAACACTTGATTAGACACCTCAAAGGCTGATCATCTACATAAACTAGATCATGGTTCGATCTAAAGCAATGTACAAAGTGCAAACCCTAATTGAGTACGCGTAAGACATGTTCTATCTCGATTATCAAAGTACGAGTCCTATGATCAATTAAATTGAATTCTAAAGACTAAAGTCCATTATTAAAGACATGTTCAACTCATTAACACGATAAGTACTTATGTGTGAGTTCTAAGACGTTCAGTTCGAGTCCAGTTCATGTACTTAAAGTTCATTTAAACTCTTTTTGGGTCAAAACGTTCAAAGATCTTCAAGGGACCAAATCATCAGTTCATCAAGGACATTTCAGTAATTAATTAGTCATTTGAACTAATATGTGTGCATATCTATGAACGATAACTTGTACTTAGGCATCCATCAAGTCATACTTGGATTTCGATAGATATAACTTATCTATCTCTGTGCTGTTCTCTGTGCTTATACTGCTGTGCTTGTACCAGATCACTGTGAGTTCACTAATTCCCCTTTCGTACATTCTGTTCAAGTTCTTTATCGGGGACTGAAAAGCATGAAAACTATTTTGTAGTTGACCTTTGAACTTACATGCTTTTCAGGCTAGACTAGTAGAACTCTTAGCATAGGAGTCTTCCTCCTTAAGGCTCATCTCTTTTGGGCGAAGGATCCGTACGTTCAAGACCGGAAGCTGTGAAGATCTTCCTTTGCTTATTCAGTTCAGACTCCTGTACAAAAAGACAATTGTTCTGTCTTAAAAATATCGATTATTCTAAGATTCATTTTATGTTCTGTAATAACTATCGTACTTCTGTTCTTTATTAATGTTATTAGCTGTGTTGGAACTTGTACTATGTGCTTTAGTGCTTGTCTGTGCATCCCGTATATTCCGCTTTAGCGGGGTGTTACACTAAAGATCTTATTCCCTACTTTATTAATTGTATTCAGCTTAAGATGAGTTTCAATAAAAGCACAAATATGTACTTTCTCATCCTGCATAATCCTAATGGCCTCATTCTGTTTTAAAGAAGTATTCATACCTCTAATGTTCCAAGACATCATTCTGAACTCCATTGGAACTAATTAAGGATTTGATTATCTCCCCCATGCATCTCATCAGCCACTATATCATTAGCAGCATCATATCCTTCATCTATAATATCCTCTTCCAAATTATGCAGTTCTCTGTCTTGATTTCTATTTTGCCACTTCTCATTATAATATTTTTGCATTAAGTCAGACCATCCCTTTAGCTCCTCCACGGTAGGCTTCTTTCCACACTTAACATACCAATCAGCTTTAGATTTTTCAAAAAAATCCAAATCCTCATCCATATTACTATCATCCTGCTCAGAATCCAATGCACCATATTTATTTGCAGTAGATACACCTGTTGTATTAGATCCATTCTTATCCACCTTATTAGAGTCTTTACTTTGGGGTTTCACCTGCCTATATACAGGTTTAGATTTTCCTTTTGTTAAACGTACAGACCTTATGACTTGTTCTTACTCTGCATATTATTATATGTGTATGTACTAGTACTTTAAGTGAATCTCACCAACTACTTTTGTAGTTGACCTTTGAACTTACATGCTTTTCAGGCTAGACTAGTAGAACTCTTAGCATAGGAGTCTTCCTCCTTAAGGCTCATCTCTTTTGGGCGAAGGATCCGTACGTTCAAGACCGGAAGCTGTGAAGATCTTCCTTTGCTTATTCAGTTCAGACTCCTGTACAAAAAGACAATTGTTCTGTCTTAAAAATATCGATTATTCTAAGATTCATTTTATGTTCTGTAATAACTATCGTACTTCTGTTCTTTATTAATGTTATTAGCTGTGTTGGAACTTGTACTATGTGCTTTAGTGCTTGTCTGTGCATCCCGTATATTCCGCTTTAGCGGGGTGTTACACTAAAGATCTTATTCCCTACTTTATTAATTGTATTCAGCTTAAGATGAGTTTCAATAAAAGCACAAATATGTACTTTCTCATCCTGCATAATCCTAATGGCCTCATTCTGTTTTAAAGAAGTATTCATACCTCTAATGTTCCAAGACATCATTCTGAACTCCATTGGAACTAATTAAGGATTTGATTATCTCCCCCATGCATCTCATCAGCCACTATATCATTAGCAGCATCATATCCTTCATCTATAATATCCTCTTCCAAATTATGCAGTTCTCTGTCTTGATTTCTATTTTGCCACTTCTCATTATAATATTTTTGCATTAAGTCAGACCATCCCTTTAGCTCCTCCACGGTAGGCTTCTTTCCACACTTAACATACCAATCAGCTTTAGATTTTTCAAAAAAATCCAAATCCTCATCCATATTACTATCATCCTGCTCAGAATCCAATGCACCATATTTATTTGCAGTAGATACACCTGTTGTATTAGATCCATTCTTATCCACCTTATTAGAGTCTTTACTTTGGGGTTTCACCTGCCTATATACAGGTTTAGATTTTCCTTTGTTAAACTTTCCCCCATAGGTATTCTGCTCATGTATAATTCTTTGACCCTTTTTCTTATTTAAATTCCAACCATCTTCATCCTGCCCACTCCCTTTTACACCAAGGTTGGCATTTTCCTTCTCATTTGCTTCCTTCTCCTTATTTATTTTACTACACTTGGCCTCATTATTTCCAAACACATTACAATGTTTACACAAAACAGGCTGCCATGCATATTCAACATAGACAAATTTAGAACATTTAATGTTCTTTAAAGCATCCTTATAAACCATCTCAATTTTATCCAACACTCCCTTCCCTGCCTCAATCTCAACTAAAACTCTAGCATATCCAACTCTTCCAATCCGAGATAGACACATAGAAGCTGTCATTCTGTCCATCATTAGTGGTCTTCCAAGTCTACTAGCCAGAGTACTAATTCCCCTCAAACTCCATGCTTCCAAAGGAACATTGCTTAGTTTAACCCAAATTGGCAATTTGTGAGTCCCAAATATAGATGAATAACAAACCCGATTGGCAAGTACAACTGATCTTGATGGACAAGTTCAGTTTACGATCCAGATATGGATAACAAGAAACAATTGACTAAATATAAAATGTAAGAACAAGTTGGCAGAAACTATATAAAGATATATATAAATATAATCAAGTATGTAGCATTGAGACACGTTGTTTTCTTTTCAATGTATTTGATTTATTGATATATAAACAAATACAAGGATTGTTGCGGAACAAAGATAAACACCCAAGTGTAAGTATCTAAACAATCCCGAAATACAAGTGATCTAATAAACTTGGAAATACTCGTAAGTTTTCTTAGAGTATATCTCACAAGTTGCAATGCTAAAGTTTCTAAGCATTTTGCAAGTTGTGAGAAGACTTTGTATTTATAGACCAAGTTCATGATGACATGGACAAGATCGTACAAAAGTGGTTGTAAGCATTTAAGGAATTAAACCTAATTCCTTACATGCTTATAATAGGAAGAGTATATAAGTCAGTTGATGTGCCTTATAATACTATGTTCCAAACCCATGCTTTTGTCTTGTACCTTTTATTAATAGATAAATCTATTAACTGGATAAAGGTATGTAACGTAAAAATTCTTCCTCGTAATCAGTGTAAAGTGTTGTAAATAATTTACACTGAGATGCTTCAGTCTTGATCTGGTAGAATCACTCTTTGCTCGCTTCTGAGATGATTCCCTTCTTCATACTTCAGTCTTTGACTTCAGAATGAATGCTTCAGATTTGTCTCGATCTGAACTGAAGTGAAGCTTCAGTGAAGTAATTCTGAGACGACTCAGAATTCTGTACATAATGTTTTCACTGAACTTCAAGCTATTTCTGAACAAATTATACTTGGTCGTTTTCCGACCTAACAAATTCCCCCTATTTGTTCTGAAATAGTGCATGCATCTCAGACTTCTATCTATACATGTTTGTAAGTCTGAAATACAAGTTTTTGTTTAAGTTGTAAAAATTTTCTAAGTACATCTTATAGATCATTGATGTCTCAGAATTTTACTTGTGGTTTTTTAACTTAAACTTACCATCTACTTATAGGTTACAAATTGCAACATATATATACAAACTGAAATGATAGTTACAAATGTAAATATTTTACAAGTACAAGATAATCTGAAAAGAAAACTACTTCTTGGCAGGCCTTGAACCAGAAGGTGCCTCAATAGGTTTTCTCTTCAATGGAGAATGATCCTTTTTGCCAAACAATCTGCTTTCAATTTCCACCTTGGCTTGCATCTTTTGTTGTATTCTTGCTAACCATGCACCAATCAAGGTAGATTTAGGCTTCTCCTTCAGAATCTGGATCATCTCCCTATGCTCTGAAATCCCAAACTCGTGCACTGAAACCTGATGGTATTCTTCAGCTGCCCTTCCTTCTCTTTTAACAACCAAGTCAAAAAGCTTCAATCCATCAGCTTTTGTTACTTCCATATCGACTATCTTGGCTGGATGAGATCGATGCTTCATATAATGCTCATATTGATCCCTTTCATGTTTTCTTTGAATTTCAACAGCATCATCAGACATTGGTTTGAAGGTAGAAAGATCAGCATCACGAACACTCTTTCTTGATGATCTAGGTCCAGTCACTTTGGGTTTAGAGGTTGGTCTGAGCAACTCTTTCTCAACTTTCTGAACTTCGTTCAGAATTTCCTTCCTTTTTATCGTCATTTCTTTATCTCTATTTTTCTTTAAGTCTTCAATGGACAACTTAAAGGTCAGACTTTCCAACTTTTGTTCCAGAGGAGAGTAGTTCATCCCACACTCATATTCCAGCATATCAATAATTGCCTTTTGCACTCTGGGATCATTCTTGATTTTCTGGTATCTTTCTAATGATAACCCAAGAGCTGCAGCATCTATGTGATCAAGGGTCCCCATCTTTAGATGTTGTTCCCTTTCTCTTTCTTTGTTCTCCCTCCACATAATGAATTGGTTAGAAACCTGCTTTTGCAATGTTTCCAACTTCTTACTATCAGCTTCAAGATTATGTAAGGGATAACCTTGCTCGTCTACATTCTCACCAACAACGATTCCAGAGTCCTTAGCACTTTTCTTTGGTTCTTCTACTTGAACCTTGCCTTTTCCCTTATCCTTTTTCTGAAGTTGTTCCCCCTGAACTGAGGCACTACCAGAAGGTACCTCAGTTTGCTTCTTGGTTGCTTCGATTATTTCTTGAGTACTGGCCAGCAAACCAATAGGCACACTACTTCTTCCCCCTTTGGGAATCTCTGAAGGCAATGTAGCATAAAGGTCAAGTGTTGTTTTAACTGCCTTCAGTGGTTCCCAACTTTGTTGTTCTAGGCAATCACTTATACCCTTTGCCATTGTAGCAAACTGAGCCTTTAATCTGAAAGACGAATTCAGGTTCAGTGCTTCTTGATCTTTT
This sequence comes from Erigeron breviscapus, assembly GCA_034093135.1. Classification (NCBI taxonomy): domain Eukaryota; kingdom Viridiplantae; phylum Streptophyta; class Magnoliopsida; order Asterales; family Asteraceae; genus Erigeron; species Erigeron breviscapus. The sequence continues at coordinate 32,437,092 of CM067169.1, read as the reverse complement.
ATGTCCTTCAACATTTTTCTGTCTTCTTCAGTGAAGGAAGCAGGGGGAGGAGGAGCAACAACATTATCTTTCTTCAGAAGTGTTAGAATTTCATCTAACTGTTTTGACTGATTCTGAACTGAACCTTCAAGCTTGGAAACTGAATCTTTTATTTCATTTACAGCCTTTTCCACCTTGTTATTTGTGTCGTTGGTCAGTTCAGCAATCATCATTCTAACCTCTTCACCAACCTTCTGAGAAACAGATTCTGAAATCTGAGCAGCTAGATTCTGAGATAGCTCAGACTTCAGATTATCTAAAACACCAACACTTATGGAGGCCCCAAGTTCTTTCTCATTAACACTGGGCTTTTGAACCAACTCATGAACTTCACTTCCAACTGCCATAATCTCTTGCTTCAACAGCTCAACACCAGATGTCAAGTTCGCAACCACTGAAGCTTGCACATCTCTCTTTGTCAACCTGAAGGCTTCTCTGATTGCAGAGCTCACCTTGTTGCAAGTCATCACCAACTCGTTCAGCTTCCCAACTACTAGTCCTTCATTTCCAGCAACTTTGGTTAGCTCAGTTCCAATGAACATCTGAGCACCTTTCATATCAGCCAAGGAACTAGTATTGGCAGTTAGAGATTTTGCTAAGTCCTCCACCCTAAGAATAAGGTTTTGGACTTCGGTTTGTGTTCTCTCTAACTGTGCTTCCACATTTAAAGGAGGTGGGGGTTGTGCAGAAGCAGGAGCCACAAAAGGTAAACTACCAAGCCCTTTAAGTATTTTGTTCATTTGTACATCTGTTGGACTCTCAGATTCAGTCTCAGAATCCAAGTCCTTTTTTATTGGGGCATCATAGTTGATCGGTGGTGGGATGTTATGAATTTGGGGGTGAAGAAATTGAAGTGAAGGAGTGAAAGATGGATCGGTGACATATGCAGGATTGGTGCCTGGTGGAAAGATTGGATTTTGGTGAGAAGGAGGTGGTGGAACATAAGGTTCATTTTCTGGAATTTGGATTTCTGGGGGAGGAGCAGGGACGTTTGCTAGGATGGGGGCTGGCTCAGAATCGGATTGATTCGCCTCCAATAGTTCCTCGTCAAACTCAAAGTCAGCAAGAGAATCAAGATTCTCCTGAGGTAGCTCATCGTCATCCCAGAAAGCATTCACCTTTGCAATCTGGTCAGATATGCCCTGGTTTGGGTCACTAGTACCCTCACCAGATTCAACGATTGGCTCAACCGTAGTATCATCGCCAGGGACAATAGATATAGGAGTTGGACTTTTGATAATGTTCAGCAACTTATCTTTAGATCTACTAATGGGTCCTACATTCTTTTGTAGCCCACTTAGTGACCTTTCTGAACCAGCTAGTGTGGCTGAGACAGTTTTATTGAATACCTAAATCATAACAGAGGAGAGTTCAGGCTCATCTTCAGTAATGGTTGCCTTTGAGAAATCCCTGCTATATTCTGGTACAGAAGCTTCAGGTCCAGCTTCATTGTAAGCATCACCAAGAATATCCATGAAGCACAAGCTCAGAAATCTTGGAAAGGCGACATGCAGACTTCTCTTCCCTTTTAACTTTGTAATCAACTGAGAGAAGAGAATCTCAGCAAAATCTGCTTGTATCCCATTCCAAATATAATACCCCATCTCAACTTGGGGTAAAGAAAGCTGGTCCAACCCTCCATGGTTGCCACCAAGGCTTTCCACAATCTGCGTCCAGAAGAACCTCCAACAACTTCCAAAACCAGACATAAAGATGTGTCCAGAGGTCTTCAAGTTACCATCATCATCCTCCATATCACCATGACCAGTGGCGACTAGAACCTCCCTGAAATTGACTCCTTTGAGTCTTTTAGCAAACACCTGGGGAGGTTCGAGGTAGTTCAGATGAAGGGAATTTCTGAACCCCTCAAGAGTGATGACACACTTCTTGGTGCCCTCATTAAGAGTGAAGGAGATGGATTGTTCATCCTTGTTCACCACCGCTGTGTACCAGAATTCAAGCAAGTATCGTTGATACAATGCCTGCGGATTTGCGGTCAGAGCATAATGGAAAGGGGATTGCTCCCAAAAATTGTTGATTCTTCCCATTAAGGTTTCGGATTTCACATTCAATTGAGCCAAAAAGTTGCTCATGTTGAATCGGATTTGAGATGGTGTGAAATTCTTTGGCCATTGAGCAGATGTTTTCACATCATTGGATGGATTGTATTCAAAGTTTATGAGCGATTTGTGTTGCGAAGAATATGATGATTTAGACATTTTGAGATTTGAAAGATGAAAGTGAAAAGGAATTTGAAGAGTAAATATGAGAGAGATTGATGATTGGGGAGTAAATGAAAAACGAAGTAAATGAAAGAATGAGAAGGAATTGTGTATTTAAGAGGATTACAAAGTTATATTCCAACTAAAAACAATTTAAAAATAATTTTTGAATTTCAAAACCCGAGATACGTAAAATATTTTATATTTGAAAATGGTTTTGATTGGGTTTGAGATCATAAAATGATTTCTGAGGTCAAATCAGCATTAAATGCAAAGCCGTTTGAGTGACCCCACCCTGCAACACTTTTTCAGAAAAAGTACTCATTTCTTTTCCATTTACGGCGCAACTTGTGTGACACATAAGCATGACCAAAGTAAGTTAAAACATAGTATGCAGTAGGTCACGTGTACACACAAGTGACCAAGTATCAAAAAATATCTTGAAAGGATTGTTGTATTTCAGAGATGACTAAACAAATTCTGAGCATAGTCAGTTCCAACGAGATCTGAACCATCTCAGTCAATAGAATTCAACTGAAATATTTTGATTTTCTGAAGTGCTTCAGTTAAATACGTTTTTCTGAGCAAAAGGTTCCCCCTCAAAAATGAAGGTTTATTTTACAGTTTGAAAAATATTTAACATTCCCCCTGAAGTGATGATCCATGAATTAATAAGTGCCAAGATAGTATCACAAAGGCGTTCGATAGCTAGGCGAGCAAAAATTTCATGGATCGCTCAGACTGGTGAACCAGATCAGTGTCACTGAGGCGTTCATAACAAGATTACCAGTCTAAGGATTTAACATACCCAACTCACTGACTAGATGTTTAAAGGTTTTGACATCTAAAGGTTTTGTAAAAACGTCAGCTAGTTGCTTATCAGTGGGAATAAAGTGCAATTCAATATCTCCTTTCAGAATATGATCACGAATGAAATGATACCTGAGATCGATGTGCTTGGTTTTCGAGTGCATTACAGGATTGTGAGATATGGCAATGGCACTAGTGTTATCACAAAAGATTGGAGTCTTTGTGTAAGTAACACCATAATCAGTTAGCTGGTTTTTCATCCATAGAATCTGAGCACAACAACTTGCTGCAGAAATATACTCAGCTTCTGCAGTGGATAGTGATACTGCAGTCTGCTTCTTACTGGTCCAGCTTACTAATTTGCCACCAAGGAAATGACACCCACCTGTGGTACTTTTCCTGTCTATCTTACAACCTGCATGATCAGAATCTGAATAACCCATTAGATCTAGACTGGAGCCTTTGGGATACCAAAGACCCAATCTGGGGACACCTTTAAGGTATCTGAAGATCCTTTTAACAGCATTTGCATGTGCTTCTCTGGGATCAGACTGAAATCTAGCACAAAGGTATGTTGCAAACATTATGTCTGGTCTACTTGCAGTTAAATACATCAGTGACCAACCATACCACGATATTTTGTATGGTCCACTGGTTTTCCATGTGGATCAGAATCCAAAGTTAATGGAGCAGAAATAGGAGTATCTTTTGATGAGACTGAGTCAAATTGATATTTCTTTAATAAATCTCTGACATATTTTTCTTGGTTTATGAAAATACCATCTTCATTTTGTTTTACTTGAAGTCCCAGAAAATATGTCAGTTCTCCCATCATACTCATTTCATACTCAGAAGACATGATTTTTGAAAATTTTTCACACATCTTCTCATTAGTAGAACCAAACACAATATCATCAACATAAATTTGTACTAAAATGATATCACTTTTATCATGCAATATGAACAAAGTTTTATCTATTGCACCACGTACAAAACCATTTTTAAGAAGATGTTTAGTAAGAGTATCATACCAGGCTCTGGGAGCTTGTTTCAGACCATATAAGGCTTTGTTCAGTCTTGTAGAAACACTATCCATCAATTAACAATCTCCTGCTATTTGCATGAATATTAGCATGTAAACAAATACGCAAAATCTTCCTATATCTGCTTTCCTCAGTGGTCCATGAAGGTCTAAACAGACATTCAGTGTCATATAACCTTCTCTGATCATCTCTGGAAAGGTTCACAATCTGCATAGGATCAAATACACGTAACAAAATAACTCTCTTATCTCTATCTCCATACATCAATGCTTCACCAGTGTCCCTGTGAATCTCCCAGTGATCAAGTGTACTCAAAACATCTTGAGGCCATTTCTTGACTGGAACCTTCAGTACACGCTTAATTGATCTTTGAGTAAATTCTATCGTACCATCATCCTTTGTAACTTTCTTCAAGGATCTTGGCGTTATGTACACACTGGTTTTATCAAAATTATCATAGAACCTTTTCCTATAATCGTCTTGCAACTTTCTACTCCAGTAAGTTGCATAACCATTACCACTCGGATTAACAAGCCTTTTCCTTCCTAAATCCATTAAATCGGATTCACTAAGGCTTTTAAAATATTTCTTCATAGGCTTTAAGTACTGACAACCATCATCTCTTTTAATAATAAACAATTTCAGCTCATCATCGAAAAACCAACTCAAAATAGTAGTAACATACTTATGAGCATCTCTATCACTAACAAAATCCCAAAAGATAGATGGTTTCATACTTTCTCCTACCAATCCTCTTGCCGGTATTCTTCTATCAATTTGATGTAGATGATCTTCATCCCTACTTGGCACTGGATACTCTGTCACATCAAATTCCTTAGAATCTTCAATACTCCAGCTTAGAGTAATTCCATCTTCATCATCTCCAACTTTGGTAAAAACCGTAAAGTGTAGAGTTCTTGAACTTGGAATAAAAACTCGTTCAGCTTGAACCTCTTGTTGATCATCTGGAACTTGTTGATCTTGAGCTTGTGCTTGTTGTTGCACAAAATCATCATCTTGAAAAACATTAGTCCAGTCCAAATCAGGAATCATTTCACCTTCTTCCAAACTTTCATCATCTTCAGAATCATCATATTGAACCTTAGATGTACCTGCACCTATCTTTTGAAGCTTATCTGAAATTTAAAAGTTCAAATATGCAAAGACAAACAACATCAAGACATAAAAGATAGCATAAATACAATAAACTATATCATAAATATAATGTAACAATTAAGTACACCAATATTTATCTTATAATTTTTATCTTATTTACATCTAAAGTACACAAATCATTAAGCTCTTAAGGTTCAAAATCCAAATCTGAATCCGAATCCGACTCTGACTCTGAAGACTTATTGGTAGTAGGATCAGAATTGGAGTTACCTGAATTGGAATCTCTATCATCATCATCAGCAAGAACTACATCTGGAGCAACCATCACAGCTTTTCCTGAATCTTTCTGAGTCCCAGACGTACTAGCACCAGCTGTACCAGCAATCTCTGACTCTCTCTGTCTTGGCATCTCCCCCTTGAGCCAACAACTGCCTAAGCTTTTCTCTTAGTTCAGCACTTTGACGCTTTTCATCTGCTAAATCAGCAACTAACGTCCCTACTAACCCTTGCATTGCCTTCATTTGAGCTTCCAATGTCATAACTTTTGTCTCCAAACGATTCATCTTGAATTGAGGCAACATAATCTGCGCAGGTTCAGAAGTAGACGCAACTGTTGGTCTAAAGTGTGCAACTCCAGAAGGTCTGGTAGGAGGTCTTGGAGGAAATTGAGAACTGCCGATCAACGGCGATTGAAGTGGACGAAGAAGTGTCGTAAACGCAGTGCTTACAGGAACAACAGATCTAATCAAAGCACTCTGCGTATGTTGAGGAATTGACACTTGACTTGATTCAGCTTGAGTAACTGCAACTGAAGGTCGACGAAATTTTTTTCTTCTATAAAGCAGAGTACCCTGTGTAGATGACGCAGACACAGTAGCAACAACAGGTACCTCTGATTGTACAGGTTCATCAGCAACTGAACTTTCCGTCACCTCAGTTCTCTCAGACTCCTCTTGTTGTCTGTGTTTCTCAAACGCTTCAGCCAAATGAGCAGGTAAAACCTTTCCCGACCTAGGCGCTTTCTTTCGTCTTTGCAAAGGAATCTCCTCTTCCTGTGGTTCATAAGTAGGATCACTCTCCTCTTCAGTGCGAAACCTCTTCAAAGCTCTTTCAACAGGAGAAGTATCACTTGCACGACCCGTTATATCAACATCTGAATCACTCTCTGTAGCATCTGGGTCAACAGCCTTTCCTCTTGAACTTTCTGCAGCAGCACTAGCAACATTAGCCCTAGCAGAGTTCAGAGGATCATCTACATCCTCCAATAATCTATCCAACTCTTGATCTCTTTCAGCATTTGAATCTACAAACAACTCTAAGTTATCCAACGCTTGAAAATTATCCACTTGCGCAATCACATCATTCGGATTTAACGCAGCATTCACAAAAGCTTCACCAATATCAGGATTAGCACACACAGCCTGATCTAACAAATCTTCCATTGCTTCATTATCTGCCCGAACGTCTTCAGCAGCAGCTTGTACTGGCTGAACTTCAGGTTGAGCCTGCGGTTGGACTCGAGGTCGAACTCGTCGTTGACGTTGAACCTGAATTGGAATCTCTATCATCATCATCAGCAAGAACTACATCTGGAGCAACCATCACAGCTTTTCCTGAATCTTTCTGAGTCCCAGACGTACTAGCACCAGCTGTACCAGCAATCTCTGACTCTCTCTGTCTTGGCGTCTCCCCCTGAGTCGTTGCTTCTGCTTGAGCTTCAGTTCTTGGCTCACCATCAGCATTTGCATCATCATCATGATCTTCATCCTCTTTCCTCTTCAACTCTGTCTCCCTACAACCATCTCCCCCTTGAGCCAACAACTGCCTAAGCTTTTCTCTTAGTTCAGCACTTTGACGCTTTTCATCTGCTAAATCAGCAACTAACGTCCCTACTAACCCTTGCATTGCCTTCATTTGAGCTTCCAATGTCATAACTTTTGTCTCCAAACGATTCATCTTGAATTGAGGCAACATAATCTGCGCAGGTTCAGAAGTAGACGCAACTGTTGGTCTAAAGTGTGCAACTCCAGAAGGTCTGGTAGGAGGTCTTGGAGGAAATTGAGAACTGCCGATCAACGGCGATTGAAGTGGACGAAGAAGTGTCGTAAACGCAGTGCTTACAGGAACAACAGATCTAATCAAAGCACTCTGCGTATGTTGAGGAATTGACACTTGACTTGATTCAGCTTGAGTAACTGCAACTGAAGGTCGACGAAATTTTTTTCTTCTATAAAGCAGAGTACCCTGTGTAGATGACGCAGACACAGTAGCAACAACAGGTACCTCTGATTGTACAGGTTCATCAGCAACTGAACTTTCCGTCACCTCAGTTCTCTCAGACTCCTCTTGTTGTCTGTGTTTCTCAAACGCTTCAGCCAAATGAGCAGGTAAAACCTTTCCCGACCTAGGCGCTTTCTTTCGTCTTTGCAAAGGAATCTCCTCTTCCTGTGGTTCATAAGTAGGATCACTCTCCTCTTCCTGTGGTTCATAAGTAGGATCACTCTCCTCTTCAGTGCGAAACCTCTTCAAAGCTCTTTCAACAGGAGAAGTATCACTTGCACGACCCGTTATATCAACATCTGAATCACTCTCTGTAGCATCTGGGTCAACAGCCTTTCCTCTTGAACTTTCTGCAGCAGCACTAGCAACATTAGCCCTAGCAGAGTTCAGAGGATCATCTACATCCTCCAATAATCTATCCAACTCTTGATCTCTTTCAGCATTTGAATCTACAAACAACTCTAAGTTATCCAACGCTTGAAAATTATCCACTTGCGCAATCACATCATTCGGATTTAACGCAGCATTCACAAAAGCTTCACCAATATCAGGATTAGCACACTCAGCCCGATCTAACAAGTCTTCCATTGCTTCATTATCTGCCCGAACGTCTTCAGCAGCAGCTTGTACTGGCTGAACTTCAGGTTGAGCCTGCGGTTGGACTCGAGGTCGAACTCGTCGTTGACGTTGAACCTGAATTGGAACTTGAACTTGAGGTCCTGGTGGTGGTGGAGGTGGTGCATCATTATTTCCACCTCCTGCGACTTCATCTTCATCTTCCCATCCAACTGCTGGAGCTCTATAGTTTGGATTTATCAAGTGTCCAAACAGTGGCACAATCTGCGGATTTGGATAACTATCCTTAACTTTCAACATCATCGACCAAATCCTATTTGGTGGAGAAGCAATCTCATATACGTCTTGCAAAACTGGCAAATTCTGTACAAAATGATGAATGATTGCCATTGTAATCCTTGGCAAAATCATAAACCTATGCGACCCTGTCTGAGTGATTTGGGTCTTCAAAATATCGAAGAAGTAGTTCGAGAATGAGTAAGGCCTATTCAAAGTCAAAGCCACCATCTGCGAACCAACTTGCTTATTCAGCTGATCAAACCCTGCATGACGATTACTGATTGCCACAATCAACACATGAGCCAAAAACCTCCATTGGCCATAGAATCCTGCTTTAGCAATCGGCCACTTTGCATCTGGCGTAGCATGTCCCATTCTTCCAAAACATCCTCTAACCAATGTTTCATCAAGCTCTATCGGACCATTTTCTTCTTCAACAGTCCCTAAATGCAATATCTCTCTCAAATCAGCAGCAGTGAAAGAAAATGTATGATTAGCCACAGTTGTCTGAAACCTAACACTCCGAGGGACAGCAGGTCTATCTTCTTGTGCGGGCTGTGCTTGAACCACTCTTATTGATGCATTATTCCAAAATTGATGCAGATATCCTTGATATAGCACTGGATTGTGAGTTAGCACAAAATGAATACGAGAGCGTTCCAGATATTGAAGCAAACCATTAAAGTCCCTATTTCTTCGATCTCTCGACAAATCGATCAACTGATTGTGAGTTGAGAAGAAATTTCTTGGATTTCCTGCCATTTCTGGAAAACAAAAACAGTGCAATAACAAAAATTTAGCAACAACAATTCTGCACAATAAAACTTAGAAAATTTTGGAATCTGCTTGTAAACACGTGTAAAAGTCTCAAACGCGTGAAGTCTGCTATAAAAACCTAAACACGTGGACCAATCTTCAAACGCGTGAAATCTGCAATAAAACCTAAATACGTGGACCAATCTTCAAACGCGTGGTGTAAGCCAAACGCGTGTGTAGCCAAACACGTGGGAAGCCAAACGCGTGGTGTAAGCCAAACGCGTGGTGTAAGCCAAACGCGTGGTGTAAGCCAAACGCGTGGTGTAAGCCAAACGCGTGGTGTAAGCCAAACGCGTGGTGTAAGCCAAACGCGTGGTGTAAGCCAAACGCGTGGTGTAAGCCAAACGCGTGGTGTAAGCCAAACGCGTGGTGTAAGCCAAACGCGTGGTGTAAGCCAAACGCGTGGTGTAAGCCAAACGCGTGGTGTAAGCCAAACGCGTGGTGTAAGCCAAACGCGTGGTGTAAGCCAAACGCGTGGTGTAAGCCAAACGCGTGGTGTAAGCCAAACGCGTGGTGTAAGCCAAACGCGTGGTGTAAGCCAAACGCGTGGTGTAAGCCAAACGCGTGGTGTAAGCCAAACGCGTGGTGTAAGCCAAACGCGTGGGTAACCAAACGCGTGGTGTAAGCCAAACGCGTGTAGTCAGCCAAACACGTGAAGGAAATTCCAAACGCGTGGTGTAAGCCAAACGCGTGTAGTCAGCCAAACGCGTGGTGTAAGCCAAACGCGTGGTGTAAGCCAAACGCGTGGGAACCAAACGCGTGGTGTAAGCCAAACGCGTGGTGTAAGCCAAACGCGTGGTGTAAGCCAAACGCGTGGTGTAAGCCAAACGCGTGGTGTAAGCCAAACGCGTGGTGTAAGCCAAACGCGTGGTGTAAGCCAAACGCGTGGTGTAAGCCAAACGCGTGGTGTAAGCCAAACGCGTGGTGTAAGCCAAACGCGTGGTGTAAGCCAAACGCGTGGTGTAAGCCAAACGCGTGGTAGTAAGCCAAACGCGTGGTGTAAGCCAAACGCGTGTAGTCAGCCAAACGCGTGGGAAACTTCAAACGCGTGGTGTAAGCCAAACGCGTGGTGTAAGCCAAACGCGTGGTGTCAAGCCAAACGCGTGAAGGAAACTTCAAACGCGTGGTGTAAGCCAAACGCGTGTTAACAACTTTGGAAAAAACATAAAATTCCAATATCGAAAGTCCTGCACACTTAAAAGAAACTCATCAATGCATCAATATCAACAGATAACATTATTTTAAGCGTGCAAAGAAGGTATCTAATTAAAGACCTATGGTCAGTCAATTATCATCGTCAAGCATATCTTTTCACCAAAAACAAATTGAAATCTCAAAAATATATCAGAAAGATCATTTCCTAAACTTAAACACATTAATGTCCATATCAGAAAACAATCTTTTAACATGATACTTTAAGCAATAAAGTCTCATATAATCCAATTAAGGACCATATAGCTGACAATAGAATCATTAGATGCTTATCAACTCTCTCGTGCAATAAGAAATAGTGTTGACACAACTACTTGACACATAAGATTGTAAGTACAAAAATAAAAATAAAAATAAAATAAAAAAAAAAATAAAAATAAAAATAAAATAAAAATAAAAATAAAAATAAAAATAAAAATAAAAATAAAAATAAAAATAAAAATAAAAATAAAAATAAAAATAAAAATAAAAATAAAAATAAAAATAAAAATAAAAATAAAAATAAAAATAAAAATAAAAATAAAAATAAAAATAAAAATAAAAATAAAAATAAAAATAAAAATAAAAATAAAAATAAAAATAAAAATAAAAATAAAAATAAAAATAAAAATAAAAATAAAAATAAAAATAAAAATAAAAATAAAAATAAAAATAAAAATAAAAATAAAAATAAAAATAAAAATAAAAATAAAAATAAAAATAAAAATAAAAATAAAAATAAAAATAAAAATAAAAATAAAAATAAAAATAAAAATAAAAATAAAAATAAAAATAAAAATAAAAATAAAAATAAAAATAAAAATAAAAATAAAAATAAAAATAAAAATAAAAATAAAAATAAAAATAAAAATAAAAATAAAAATAAAAATAAAAATAAAAATAAAAATAAAAATAAAAATAAAAATAAAAATAAAAATAAAAATAAAAATAAAAATAAAAATAAAAATAAAAATAAAAATAAAAATAAAAATAAAAATAAAAATAAAAATAAAAATAAAAATAAAAATAAAAATAAAAATAAAAATAAAAATAAAAATAAAAATAAAAATAAAAATAAAAATAAAAATAAAAATAAAAATAAAAATAAAAATAAAAATAAAAATAAAAATAAAAATAAAAATAAAAATAAAAATAAAAATAAAAATAAAAATAAAAATAAAAATAAAAATAAAAATAAAAATAAAAATAAAAATAAAAATAAAAATAAAAATAAAAATAAAAATAAAAATAAAAATAAAAATAAAAATAAAAATAAAAATAAAAATAAAAATAAAAATAAAAATAAAAATAAAAATAAAAATAAAAATAAAAATAAAAATAAAAATAAAAATAAAAATAAAAATAAAAATAAAAATAAAAATAAAAATAAAAATAAAAATAAAAATAAAAATAAAAATAAAAATAAAAATAAAAATAAAAATAAAAATAAAAATAAAAATAAAAATAAAAATAAAAATAAAAATAAAAATAAAAATAAAAATAAAAATAAAAATAAAAATAAAAATAAAAATAAAAATAAAAATAAAAATAAAAATAAAAATAAAAATAAAAATAAAAATAAAAATAAAAATAAAAATAAAAATAAAAATAAAAATAAAAATAAAAATAAAAATAAAAATAAAAATAAAAATAAAAATAAAAATAAAAATAAAAATAAAAATAAAAATAAAAATAAAAATAAAAATAAAAATAAAAATAAAAATAAAAATAAAAATAAAAATAAAAATAAAAATAAAAATAAAAATAAAAATAAAAATAAAAATAAAAATAAAAATAAAAATAAAAATAAAAATAAAAATAAAAATAAAAATAAAAATAAAAATAAAAATAAAAATAAAAATAAAAATAAAAATAAAAATAAAAATAAAAATAAAAATAAAAATAAAAATAAAAATAAAAATAAAAATAAAAATAAAAATAAAAATAAAAATAAAAATAAAAATAAAAATAAAAATAAAAATAAAAATAAAAATAAAAATAAAAATAAAAATAAAAATAAAAATAAAAATAAAAATAAAAATAAAAATAAAAATAAAAATAAAAATAAAAATAAAAATAAAAATAAAAATAAAAATAAAAATAAAAATAAAAATAAAAATAAAAATAAAAATAAAAATAAAAATAAAAATAAAAATAAAAATAAAAATAAAAATAAAAATAAAAATAAAAATAAAAATAAAAATAAAAATAAAAATAAAAATAAAAATAAAAATAAAAATAAAAATAAAAATAAAAATAAAAATAAAAATAAAAATAAAAATAAAAATAAAAATAAAAATAAAAATAAAAATAAAAATAAAAATAAAAATAAAAATAAAAATAAAAATAAAAATAAAAATAAAAATAAAAATAAAAATAAAAATAAAAATAAAAATAAAAATAAAAATAAAAATAAAAATAAAAATAAAAATAAAAATAAAAATAAAAATAAAAATAAAAATAAAAATAAAAATAAAAATAAAAATAAAAATAAAAATAAAAATAAAAATAAAAATAAAAATAAAAATAAAAATAAAAATAAAAATAAAAATAAAAATAAAAATAAAAATAAAAATAAAAATAAAAATAAAAATAAAAATAAAAATAAAAATAAAAATAAAAATAAAAATAAAAATAAAAATAAAAATAAAAATAAAAATAAAAATAAAAATAAAAATAAAAATAAAAATAAAAATAAAAATAAAAATAAAAATAAAAATAAAAATAAAAATAAAAATAAAAATAAAAATAAAAATAAAAATAAAAATAAAAATAAAAATAAAAATAAAAATAAAAATAAAAATAAAAATAAAAATAAAAATAAAAATAAAAATAAAAATAAAAATAAAAATAAAAATAAAAATAAAAATAAAAATAAAAATAAAAATAAAAATACAAAAACAAACAAACAGAAATAAAACTAAAAAGTAAAATAAAACTAAAAGAAAATAGAAATAAAAATAAAAATAAAAATGAATTAACTTCTTTTGGGCACAGTCACGCAAAAAATGATGTCTAATGTCAATATGCTTGGTGACTTTATGCAAGACAGGGTTATTAGTTATATCTATAGCTGACTTATTATCAATCTTAATAGGGGTATCAAGAAAATCCATACCGTAGTCTCGAAGTTGTTGCTGAATCCATAATACCTGGGAACAGCAGCTTCCAGCAGCCATGTACTCTGCCTCACAAGAAGACTGAGCTACCGATGTCTGCTTCTTACATTGCCACGATACAAGTCTCCCTCCTAAGAATTGACATCCGCCAGTCGTAGACTTCCTATCATTGTTACAACCTCCAAAGTCCGAATCAGTGTAAGCAACAAACTCAAACGTTCCTCCCAACGGATACCATAGACCAAGTCCTTGGTTTCCCTTTAAATATCTGAGGATCCGTTTTGCAGCCGTTAAATGTGACTCTTTCGGATTTGCTTGAAATCTAGCACACAGACAAACAGCAAACATGATATCTGGACGCGAAGCAGTTAAATACATCAATGAACCGATGATCGCCCGATAATAAGTAGCATCCACAAGTGTATCTTTAGAATTAGGAACTCCTAAACCATGATTCAACTGAATAGGAGTACCATAAGTCTTGGATTCTAACATTTGAAACCTTTCCAAGATGTCATCGACATACTTAGTCTGGTGAATGAAAAAACCATCTTTTCGTTGATCAACTTGCAGTCCAAGGAAAAATTTTAATTCCCCCATAGCACTCATTTCAAATTCCTTCTTCATACTCATTTCAAAATCCTTGCACATCTTAATGTCAGATGAACCAAAAATGATATCATCCACATAAACTTGCACAATTATATAATCTTGCTTCTGCCATTTGATAAACAACGTGCTGTCTATCGATCCTCTTGTAAATCCATTTGTCAACAAATGTGTTGACAATTTCTCATACCACACTCTTGGTGCTTGATGTAATCCATAAAGAGCCTTATCCAGTCGATATGCCCTTCTTGGATAATTTGGATCTTCAAACCCCGGTGGTTGACGAACGTACACTACTTCCTTAACTTCTCCATACAAGAAGGCACTCTTGACATCCAACTGATACACCTTTATTCCTTTGAAACTAGCATAAGCTAAAAATAGTCTTATAGCTTCAATCCGAGCAACTGGTGCAAAAGTTTCATTATAGTCATAACCTTCTCGCTGTGCAAAACCCTGAACAACTAGACGTGCCTTATTTCTTGTAACAATCCCTTTGTCATCTCGTTTGCATTTAAATACCCAACGAGTTCCAATCGGTTCCTTACCTTTAGGCACATCAACTAATTCCCATACTCCAAGTTTTTCAAATTGAGCCAATTCTTCTTGCATAGCCTCAACCCAAAACGGATCTTGAAGTGCTATCTTAACATTCTTGGGTTCTTCTTGTGAAATAAAACATGAGTATAAACACTCAGTTATTAAACCTGTATCCTTCACTTCACAGAATAAACTAGTCATCTCCTTATTTAACTGATTTCTAGTTCGGACAGTTGCTGAAGCTTCACCAAGAATATTTTCAACTGGATGATCTTTAGTTGCTCTATGTTGAGGAGTTTTGTGACTTGGAAAATCATCACCCATATTTGGAACAATTTGGGTGGGAGACTCTCCATCAGCTTCAGAAGATGAAGAAGACGATGAGTCAAGCGGGTCATCATCTGGTAGTGGAATTTTAGTTGGATCTCTTGAACCACTGGATTGACCAACCTCAGTTGTAGGAACAACTCCGGTTGGTGGTACATCAGCAGTAGTAGATGCAGCAGGAGCAACCTCAGAATCATAATTCAAATTCCTTCTTCATACTCATTTCAAAATCCTTGCACATCTTAATGTCAGATGAACCAAAAATGATATCATCCACATAAACTTGCACAATTATATAATCTTGCTTCTGCCATTTGATAAACAACGTGCTGTCTATCGATCCTCTTGTAAATCCATTTGTCAACAAATGTGTTGACAATTTCTCATACCACACTCTTGGTGCTTGATGTAATCCATAAAGAGCCTTATCCAGTCGATATGCCCTTCTTGGATAATTTGGATCTTCAAACCCCGGTGGTTGACGAACGTACACTACTTCCTTAACTTCTCCATACAAGAAGGCACTCTTGACATCCAACTGATACACCTTTATTCCTTTGAAACTAGCATAAGCTAAAAATAGTCTTATAGCTTCAATCCGAGCAACTGGTGCAAAAGTTTCATTATAGTCATAACCTTCTCGCTGTGCAAAACCCTGAACAACTAGACGTGCCTTATTTCTTGTAACAATCCCTTTGTCATCTCGTTTGCATTTAAATACCCAACGAGTTCCAATCGGTTCCTTACCTTTAGGCACATCAACTAATTCCCATACTCCAAGTTTTTCAAATTGAGCCAATTCTTCTTGCATAGCCTCAACCCAAAACGGATCTTGAAGTGCTATCTTAACATTCTTGGGTTCTTCTTGTGAAATAAAACATGAGTATAAACACTCAGTTATTAAACCTGTATCCTTCACTTCACAGAATAAACTAGTCATCTCCTTATTTAACTGATTTCTAGTTCGGACAGTTGCTGAAGCTTCACCAAGAATATTTTCAACTGGATGATCTTTAGTTGCTCTATGTTGAGGAGTTTTGTGACTTGGAAAATCATCACCCATATTTGGAACAATTTGGGTGGGAGACTCTCCATCAGCTTCAGAAGATGAAGAAGACGATGAGTCAAGCGGGTCATCATCTGGTAGTGGAATTTTAGTTGGATCTCTTGAACCACTGGATTGACCAACCTCAGTTGTAGGAACAACTCCGGTTGGTGGTACATCAGCAGTAGTAGATGCAGCAGGAGCAACCTCAGAATCATAATTCAAGTGATCTCGAACAATAACAACATCTTCATCAATAGGAGTACCAGGAAAAGAAATTGGACCCTTAAGTGAAGTAAACACACTATCATAAGCAAAACTTGACTCAGAACCAGCATGAGTAGCCGGTTTATAACTGACAATCACGACATTAGTACCAAGATCGACTCTACCAGTCTGAGAATTGAAAACCCGACGAATGGATGTTCCTGGTTTATATCCAAGAAAGAAACCTTCTTCAACTTTAGAATTAAACTTTGGTTGAGGAGAAGTTTTCAGAAAAGTACATGGAACACCAAACGGTTCCAATCCAGACAAATCAGGTTTTCGTTTGTTGAGAAGTTCATAACAAGTTTTATTAAACCTTTTAACAGTTAACACCCGATTTAACACATGACAAGCTGTGTTAACAGCTTCCGCCCAAAACATAGTCGGTAGCCCTGAATCAGCAAGCATAGTTCTGGCAGTCTCGATCAAGGTCCTATTCTTTCTCTCAGCAACTCCATTTTGCTGAGGTTCATACGGAGCACTAAATTGATGTTGGATTCCTTTAGACAAACAGAAAACATCCATCACCGAGTTTTTAAACTCCGTGCCATTGTCACTCCTGATTCGTTTGATCTTCGTGTTGTAGAGATTCTCAGCCTCAGTGAAAAAGTTAATCAGAATCTCCGTAGTCTCATCTTTGGTAGCTAAGAAGAAAACCCATGAAAACCTTGAATAATCATCAGTGACAACCAAGCAGTAGTACATTCCCCCTCTACTCCTAACATTTACTGGACCAAAGAGATCCATATGAAGTAACTCAAAAGGAGCGGCAATTGAATTTTGTGTCTTGGGCTTGTGAGGCTTTTTCTGTTGTTTGCCTTTCAAGCATGGAACACATCTATCTTCCAATTCAAACTTCTTTTTAGGAACACCTTGAACCAGATCATTCTTCACAATGTAATTCATCTTTCGGAAATGTAGATGTCCCATTCTTCTATGCCATAAGAGAGAATCACTTTCGCTTGCCTTAGACAACAAACAAACTTCCTTCTGCACATTCTTGGTTCCTAACACTAAACCATAAATATCTCTTTTACGAGGAGCAGTCAACAATATCCAATCATCTGGAATAACAAAACCCGGTTTCAAAACGAATGCAGCTTTGTTGTTGAAGAAAACTGAATTTCCTCGGTCACAAATTTGTGATACACTCATCAGATTATGAGTAAGTTCTTCCACGTAATTGACATTCTTTAAAGTAAGTTTTCCATCGACGACATCACCTTGTCCTGAGATATGTCCGCCCTTGGAACCAGCAAAATTTACATGTGAACCTTTAATATTTACAAAATCGGACAGAAGTCTTCTGTCCCCTGTCATGTGCCTGGAGCAACCGCTATCAACATACCAAATACTTATAGGAATTGGTGGTAGCCCCTGCACATGAAACAAAAGCGGATCAGTTATCAAGGACAACCCAAGCCTTTATAGACTTGGGTTTACCATTCTCGTCCTTAACAAGCATTTCAGTCCAATATCCATTGCTCCCAGTAGGTGCCTTGGATGTTTGCTGAGCATGCTGTAAAGGTCTATTCACTTGTTGAAAACGAGATGTGTTACGGTCATAGTAGTTCTGTCGATGATGCCTTGAATTTGCATTTTGTGATGACTGACCAAATCTATTTCTAGGAGAAATATATCTTGGTGAATCATTTCTTTTAGTCACCGGTGGAGCAAGTTTAACATTAGCTTGATTACCCATCCCATTAGAGCTACTTGACACTATCTGTCGTTTACCATTTCTTCGCTCAAAAGAAACATGAGAATTAGGGGATGATCCTCTACTTTGATTTGACTTAGCAGGAGAAACTGACTGTATAGAGGACTTCCTAACTCGGTTGGGACAACAACTATACACATGTCCCTTTTCATAACAAGCAAAACAAGATCGTTGTGCTGACTTACTAGAAGATTGTTGAGCTAATGGTTTAGATGGAGGGGTATTCAAGATATTCTTAATCTCCTGAGTTGCTATTTCTTCCACAGTAGGAGCCTTAGTCTCAGAAGTTGAGGATGGTTTAGTGACAATAGGTTCAGGTTCAGTGACATACTTAACCTCAGTTGAATCAATTTGAATTCCTTTTTTAACAAACTTCTTACTTGGCTGTGGTATGTTATGGTTTTTGGTACTTAGTTGTCTAGGAATGAACTTAACTTGCTTAGGTTCAGTGGAGACGGATGGCTTAGGATAGTCAGTAAGCACTGGTTTAGCAGAATCAGACTCAGCCAAATCTGGATAAACAGGGTCTAAGTTGTTGTTAAAAGGAGGTCTCACATCAGTGTAATCAGCTCCTAGTCCTGTTTTATCCTTAGAGTGTCTAGGTTTACCTAAGGAAGCTATCAGATCACTTCCTCTCCATTTAGACAAGGTAGTCTCATGTTTAGTAATTGTAACCCTAGCATCAGCTAAATCCTTCTCTTTCTTACCAATTTCATTAGAAAGAAAGACTATCTTTTCATTTGCCAGATTTTCCCTAAAAATTGTTTCTTTCAGTTTGTCTTTTAAGGCAGCATTATCATTGTCAAGTGACTTAATCCTACTCTTAAATTGACGTTCTTGATCAAGTAAAGCACTATTCTTAGAGAAAAACGAACTACGTTCCTTGCTGATAGTTTCATAGCTAGCGGCTAACTCTAAAGTCTTGGATGAGGCAATACTATGTTGTTGCATCAAATCTTTAACAAACATGCAAATACGATGAACAGTCAAATAAGAAAAAGTTACCTGTTTCTCTCGATCATCGCAGTCAGCCATATACGCAACAAAGTCTGATATTGTCATACCTTCAGGAATATCAAAATCATCAGCTTCTGTAGAAATAGCCTTATCCAATTTTGCACTTGAGCTCAGCGATTGCTTATCACTCTGGCTGCCTGTCTTATCAGTAGATTCATCGATCTTCATATCAACCTTTTTAGTCTTTACTGCTTCCACTGCATCCTTTTCATCTTTTTCAGCCTTTTCATCATCAGAAAACTTTAATGCAGCTTCTGTAGCAAATAGCCTTATCCAATTTTGCACTTGAGCTCAGCGATTGCTTATCACTCTGGCTGCCTGTCTTATCAGTAGATTCATCGATCTTCATATCAACCTTTTTAGTCTTTACTGCTTCCACTGCATCCTTTTCATCTTTTTCAGCCTTTTCATCATCAGAAAACTTTAATGCAGCTTCTGTAGAAATAGCCTTATCCAATTTTGCACTTGAGCTCAGCGATTGCTTATCACTCTGGCTGCCTGTCTTATCAGTAGATTCATCGATCTTCATATCAACCTTTTTAGTCTTTACTGCTTCCACTGCATCCTTTTCATCTTTTTCAGCCTTTTCATCATCAGAAAACAAAATGACCAAAACCATCACAATTATAACACTTAACCTTCGACTTATCAAATCCTCTATTCTTATCAGTAGCAAGATTTCTTCCAGTCCGTTGCATAAAACGACGAGCTTTTACAGTGAGCATAGCCATTTGCCATTTCAAGTCCATTTCCTCTAAATCATCAGGATCAACTTGTTCATAATCTTTATCAATCAAACTTGGATCTGAAATTTTGCCATTGATAAATGCCTCATGAGCAGAACACATTGCAGCATATACTTGCATACGTCCTTCAGCAGATTGCATACTCATTGGCATCGAGCGAACAGTTGTATTTCCACTGTTTCTTGATCCACTGCTATTCTTAGTTACAGACGAATTGTCATAAACCATGTATCCAGCAATTCCATCAGGATCCATAACAGGATGAATGGTTTCAGTGGATAAAAGAGCAGTAGTTCCACTTCCAGAAGTAGAGGAAGATGAAGACAATAGATTATCAGTATTAGCATGATAAAGACTCGGATTTTGTTGAAAAACAGAAAGCTCATCTTTTGCTTTACGCTTCATTTCCCTGTTCTTTACTTTTGAGACAATCTCTGCCAAGGTATAAGATTCATAATTTTTCTCTTCTTGAAGACTATGCACGAAGTCATTCCATTTGTTCGGCAGAGAATCCAAAAATTTATCTACTAGTTTATTTTGTGTAAATGTAACTCCAAAATATCCCAGTTCAGTAATCAGATGATTAAAACGAGTTATTAAATCATCTAAACTTTCAGATTTCAAACCATTAAAGACTTCATATTGTCTGTTCAGCAGTTTAATTCTTCCCTTTTTCATCAACTCATCACCTTCACAGTATGCGTTTAAAGCATCCCACAAACCTTTAGAGGTCTTATGTTCTCCGAGAAGATGAATTGCATCCCGAGGTAAACACATTTCTAAGTTCGACAAGGCCTTTCCTTCAATGGCATATTCTTTCTTCAACACTTCAGTCATATCCCCAATCTTGTATTGGACCTCATTTCCATTAACATCTTCATGAGTTGGCCACTCATATCCTTCAGTAATCATCACCCATTGGTTGAAATCAGTAAGGCGAATATAGGATTCAAAGCGTTTTTTCCAACTCCAGAAATTCTCAAGTTTTATCAATTTTGGAGGTGAATTGGTACGACCGACTTCATGATCGTGAAGAATTAATGCATTAATGTATTGGGCCTCTTTGGATGAAGCTGCAGGTATTCCAGACATCATCGAAACACGACAAAGGAAAAAATTAAAATAAATGAACAAGAGCACGTGTTTGAGGTAAACACGTGTTTAGAAGACAAACACGTGTTAAGGAAGGGTTTGAACGAGTTTAAAGAACACCACGGGTTAAGAAGCAAACACGTGTTTAGAAGACAAACACGTGTTAAGGAAGGGTTTGAACGAGTTTAAAGAACACCACGGGTTAAGAAGCAAACACGTGTTTAGAAGAGCTAAACACGTGTTTAATAAACACACGAGTTTAAAAGTCAGTGCACAAAATTTTGCACGATTTTAGGCAAAATTAAGCCAAACAAAGCGATCTCGAACCTTCAGATTGAAAAATCTATTGGCTCTGATACCACTTGTAGGTCCTTGTGGACTGATCGTCAACGAGAACGCTTATAGTTATGACGAGAGTGCGGAATCCTCTCGTGATAACCTGTTTGCTTAATTATATTATCGTCTTTCGTTGTTGAAACAACCTAAGACCTTAAACGCGCGCGAGTTTACAATTGCACAGAATTTCCGTGTATTATCTAATATCACTGTTAACAAATACGTATTATGTGTGTGTATTTATACTATACTGTTCATAAACGCGTGCTAATATGGACCGTATATCTTAAAGCCCATAGCCCATTAACAAACGCGTGTTAATATGTAAACACGTGATGACCACGTGTTTAGGCAAACTCGTGTTACTGTAGCACGAGTTTGTACACACTTCCTTTTGTCATCTTTTAAGTATACTTTAATTACTCAAAACGTGACTAGTTTATCACTTGTATCTGTATGTTATTTATAATCACATTCATACAAGTCGTAAACATTAAACATACCAAAACTCTGATCAATATGTAATCATTCACATTACTTAAGTCCAAATAACAAGTTTAAACATAACATAAGTCTATGATTACATATTACAAAACATAAACATATACTGATCAAATCGCTGTTGCTGTTGTCAACAGAATCATGCACTTACAACATAAACATATACTGATCAAATCGCTGTTGCTGTTGTCAACAGAATCATGCACTTAAAACATAAACATATACTGATCAAATCGCTGTTGCTGTTGTCAACAGAATCATGCACTTACATAACTTCAGGAGGAGCTTCAGAATATACATTTTCAGCTTCTTCTTCTTCCTGCAGATCATGACTTGCATCATGAAATTCTTCAAGTTTTATCAATTTTGGAGGTGAATTGGTACGACCGACTTCATGATCGTGAAGAATTAATGCATTAATGTATTGGGCCTCTTTGGATGAAGCTGCAGGTATTCCAGACATCATCGAAACACGACAAAGGAAAAAATTAAAATAAATGAACACGAGTTTGACAAGAGAGCACGTGTTTGAGGTAAACACGTGTTTAGAAGACAAACACGTGTTAAGATTGAACACGGCTTTAGCACAGACACACGTGTTTAATACAAGCACGTGTTTGACAAGAGAACACGTGTTTAGAAGACAAACACGTGTTAAGATTGAACACGGCTTTAGCACAGACACACGTGTTTAATACAAGCACGTGTTTGGATTAGGGCTAACACGAGTTTAACAAACACGTGTTTAGAAGACAAACACGTGTTAAGATTGAACACGGCTTTAGCACAGACACACGTGTTTAATACAAGCACGTGTTTGGATTAGGAACACGTGTTTAGAAGACAAACACGTGTTAAGATTGAACACGGCTTTAGCACAGACACACGTGTTTAATACAAGCACGTGTTTAGTAAACACGTGTTTAGAAGACAAACACGTGTTAAGGAAGGGTTTGAACGAGTTTAAAGAACACCACGGGTTAAAGAAGCAAACACGTGTTTAGAACAAACTCGTGTTACTGTAGCACGAGTTTGTACACACTTCCTTTTGTCATCTTTTAAGTATACTTTAATTACTCAAAACGTGACTAGTTTATCACTTGTATCTGTATGTTATTTATAATCACATTCATACAAGTCGTAAACATTAAACATACCAAAACTCTGATCAATATGTAATCATTCACATTACTTAAGTCCAAATAACAAGTTTAAACATAACATAAGTCTATGATTACATATTACAAAACATAAACATATACTGATCAAATCGCTGTTGCTGTTGTCAACAGAATCATGCACTTACATAACTTCAGGAGGAGCTTCAGAATATACATTTTCAGCTTCTTCTTCTTCCTGCAGATCATGACTTGCATCATGAAATTCTTCAGATTGAGGTTGCTCAGTGGAATCTGATATCATGGGTGTAGCAGCATATACATTTTTTTTTTTTTTTTTTTTTTTTTTTTTTTTTTTTTTTTTTTTTTTTTTTTTTTTTTTTTTTTTTTTTTTTTTTTTTTTTTTTTTTTTTTTTTTTTTTTTTTTTTTTTTTTTTTTTTTTTTTTTTTTTTTTTTTTTTTTTTTTTTTTTTTTTTTTTTTTTTTTTTTTTTTTTTTTTTTTTTTTTTTTTTTTTTTTTTTTTTTTTTTTTTTTTTTTTTTTTTTTTTTTTTTTTTTTTTTTTTTTTTTTTTTTTTTTTTTTTTTTTTTTTTTTTTTTTTTTTTTTTTTTTTTTTTTTTTTTTTTTTTTTTTTTTTTTTTTTTTTTTTTTTTTTTTTTTTTTTTTTTTTTTTTTTTTTTTTTTTTTTTTTTTTTTTTTTTTTTTTTTTTTTTTTTTTTTTTTTTTTTTTTTTTTTTTTTTTTTTTTTTTTTTTTTTTTTTTTTTTTTTTTTTTTTTTTTTTTTTTTTTTTTTTTTTTTTTTTTTTTTTTTTTTTTTTTTTTCAATTTGTTTGATGAGAGCAATGATTTCAGCAGCAGCTTCACTTTTAGATCTGAGTAAAATCACCCAGCAATATCTTGAATATTCATCAACGATAACAAGGGTGTACTTCTTTCCTGCTCTGGTCTGAACATTCACTGTCCAAAAAGGTCCATGTGAAGCATGTGAAGAGGTTCAGTTATACTAAAGCTTTGTTTTGTCTTGAATGAAGCTCTTTTCTGCTTACCCATTTCACAACCTGGACATGGCTTGTCTTTATTGAAAGACATAGAGGGGATCCCATCAACAAGTTGTTTTCTAGACAACTTATTAATATTTTTGAAGTTCAGATGGGATAATCTCATGTGCCACAGCCAGTTTGTGTCTTCATCTGCCTTTGAGTAGAAACATTGTTCAGTGTAGAAGGATTCATATCAATGACATAAATGTTTCCCTTCCTTGGTGCAACCAGTACCACCTTTCCATCTCTGTTGAATATGGTGCCTTGTGAAATATCAAACAAAACCTTGAAGCCATCATCACACAGTTGACTGACACTGATCAGGTTATATTTCAAACCATTCACATATGCAACTCGTGTGAATTTGACTTGACCATTATTCACACACCATATCCCTCAGTTTTTCCATTACCATCATTTCCAAAAACTATTGAGGGCCCCTCTTGCACCCTATATTCCTCTAGCAGGGTTTGATAACCAGTCATGGTTCGGCCAGCAGCACTGTCCAGAAACCATATATTCTTCTTTCGGTCTCCCTGCACACAAACAAAGATTAGTTCTTTTTGGGAACCCATCTATGGATGGGTTCACTGGACTCTCCCTTAGCAGTCTCAGATTTCTTTGGTTCATAAGGAACAGAAGGATCAAAGGGGATTTCAGTCATTATTTCAGATGACATAAAAATAGTTGGTTTGATGGGGTTTTCAACCTTTTTCTTTTCAGATTTCTGCTTGATTTGTTTAGAAAAGGGTTTTGTATTCTGTTTAGGTTGAAGAGGAGGAGTTTCAACATTTTTTAAACGTGCATTACAACTCTGCACTTGTCTAGCCAATAGTTGAAATTGTCTTTCTAATCTTAACAAAATTGATTCTTCATTAGACACCTGAGCCTTACCTGAATCTGAGGTAGATGGCTCAGTAGGGGAGTGATTTTTCTTCTTCTTTAGGTCTTTAGGAACCTTAGATGAAGTCTGAGGGGATGGCCTTTTGGATTTGGCCTTCTTTTCTGAAACAGTTGTCTGAGATGTTTCAGATTTACCCTCAGATTGTTCCTTGGCTTTATTAGTTGCAGTTTTCTGTTTGCCAACTTTAGGAAAGATGATTTCAGGTTTTATTTCCTTTGGAAGTGCATCTAAATCAGTGATTATGGATGCCAAGTGAAGATCACCAGACTCATATGATGCTCTTTGTGATGCAAAAGTATTTTTAATTGCAGCATCTGGCCTTGGTGCTTTCATCCAAGATTTAATGATTGCTTGTTCTTTTTCAAGGATGGATTTTAATTCTTCATTTTCCAATTCTAAAGTTGCAACCATGGACTGATAACTTTTTAGAGCCAAATGAACATCTTTCAGTTCTTTCAGTCTGGCATGACTGGCGTTCAGTTCAGAAGCATTATTTTCAAACATTTTTTAGGCTTTCTGAACGCACTGTCTCAACAAATGAGATGTCAGCCTCTAAAAGAACCAAAAGGTCCAGTTTGTGTTCCTCATTCTTTTCAAAGCCAAAATTACTGACCTTTTTCATTACAATATCCACCCAGCGACCAGATTCGACATCGGTTTTGACCAAATGACCTTGATCTTCTTGTGCCATGAAACACATGTCCCTAACTTCTTCTTCATCATCAGATGATTCATCAGATTCTTCCCATTTTTCAGTTTTGGCAATCATACAACTGTTGCTCGAGTTGTCTTGTGCCAGAAGAGCCATATGTGCCTTTAACTTCTTGTATTTGGCCTTATAGCTGTCATCAGATTTCTGAAAAATAGAATGGTTAGGAGCAGATTGTGATGATGGGTTGACTAGATCTGCATTCCTTCATGAAATGTCCTTTCTTGCCGCATTTAAAGCATTCAAGATTAGACTTGTCAATAGAAGCACTGGAAGCAAAAGGTTTTCCAGATCGATTTGATTTGGCCTTAAAACGATTGAACGTTTTAGCCAGCATGGCAACCAGATCATCATTGTCATCCTCATCACAATCATGAGTAACATTACCAGAAATACCAGTTTTTAACATTTCAGAAACCATCTTCTTCATCGAGTCAGAAATGTCACTCTCAGAAGATAGTAGAGCAGTACTATGTGGTTCAGAATACTGAACATACCAGAACTGGTAGAAACATGATTTTTGGCATCTTGCTCAGCCAAAGCTCTCTCAGCTTTGTTTTCTTCAGTATATCTGAAGGCTCCATAAAGGGAAGCAAGAGTGTGACTGTGCAAAGTTTTGCCTTGTCTCAAGACCAAGATTAAATTTTCCCATTTAGAAGGTAAAATATCACAAAATTTTTCCAACAAAATTTCTTTGTCTTTGGTTACACCCAGGGCTTTCAGTTGATTTACCAAATTTGTAAATCTGATGTAAGTTTGAGTTAAAGTTTCCCCAAGGATAGCAAAGAAAGACTCATATCTTTTGTTTAAAGCAACTTTTCTTGTGACAATTGTCTCATTTGTGCCTTCAAACTGTGTCATTAGTTCCTCCCACATTAATTTGGAATTTTCGAGTAAAACAAGAGTGGGCATTAGGGTTTCAGGAACTGCATATAAAATCATATTTTGTAGCTTAGTGTCGAGGTCTACAAGTCTATGATCTTCCTCAGACCAATGATCCTTCTCCTTAGGTGACTGCCTAGGAGTCCCATCGGTATTTCTGACAACAGTAGAAGCATTCATGGGGACAAAGGGTCCTTCTTTTAAGATATCTGGTAAATGTCTTTCAACACCAGCAATATACTTTAACATGCATGCTTTCCATGTTTGAAAGTTTTCACTGTTCCCATCAAACTTGGGAACAGGATTATTTGGAAAGTGTACGTGTACATTATGTGATGGTATATTGTTGTTGATGATAGGGGGTGGAGTAGTGTTATTAGGGTCAGGTCGTTCTTGTTCAAAGTCAGCCATCTATGCAGATCAAAGGTTAAAGAATTGATATAATTCACCCTTGCTGCTCTGATACCAATTGTGAGTCCCAAATATAGATGAATAACAAACCCGACTGGCAAGTACAACTGATCTTGATGGACAAGTTCAGTTTACGATCCAGATATGGATAACAAGAAACAATTGACTAAATATAAAATGTAAGAACAAGTTGGCAGAAACTATATAAAGATATATATAAATATAATCAAGTATGTAGCATTGAGACACGTTGTTTTCTTTTCAATGTATTTGATTTATTGATATATAAACAAATACAAGGATTGTTGCGGAACAAAGATAAACACCCAAGTGTAAGTATCTAAACAATCCCGAAATATAAGTGATCTAATAAACTTGGAAATACTCGTAAGTTTACTTAGAGTATATCTCACAAGTTGCAATGCTAAAGTTTCTAAGCCATTTGCAAGTTGTGAGAAGACTTTGTATTTATAGACCAAGTTCATGATGACATGGACAAGATCGTATAAAAGTGGTTGTGAGCATTTAAGGAATTAAACCTAATTCCTTACATGCTTGTAATAGGGAGAGTATATAAGTCAGTTGATGTGACTTATAGTACTATGTTCCAAACCCATGCTTTTGCCTTGTACCTTTTATTAATAGATAAATCTATTAACTGGATAAAGGTATGTAAAGTAAAAAGTCTTCCTCGTAATCAGTGTAAAGTGTTGTAAATACTTTACACTGAGATGCTTCAGTCTTGATCTGGTAGAATCACTCTTTGCTCGCTTCTAAGATGATTCTCTTCTTCATACTTCAGTCTTTGACTTCAGAATGAATGCTTCAGATTTGTCTCGATCTGAACTGAAGTGAAGCTTCAGTGAAGGAATTCTGAGACATCTCAGAATTCTGTACAAACGTTTTCACTAAACTTCAAGCTATTTCTGAACAAATTATACTTGGTCGATTTTCCGACCTAACACAATTTATTATGTAACACCCCAAGCCGAGGCTCGAAATATCACGGAAATCATATAGCACAAGGTGGGATTAATGTAGAACATGAACTAAATGCAAATAAAGGATTCAGTGAATCCATACAATACGAATAACAAGTATCAAAATACATAAGGAGCAAGTAACCATCAAAGTTTACAAAAGAACATCAAAAGATGGCTAACGGTCCTAAGTACAATGCAAAAGAAGGAAATGGATCCTTGATCCATATAAGTCCAAGTCCGGGTTCAACAGCAAGCAAACAATCAAACTCCACGCCCTGGAATAACCTGATAACCTGAAAAGTGTACTAAGCATAGTCAACACAAGGTTGGTGAGTTCGCAGTAATGGTCCATAAGAAACCATCGACAGTAATCATAACATACGAGTAGAGGCGAAACATGACTTACAGTGAGCCTCTATGAAAAACACAACAACATCCACCACAAGATTACACACAACAAACAAAAGGCGTAATAAACATTATACCCAAGTAACGTACATAACGTCAATTCAAAACAGGTATCATATCCTCTTCAGTGGGATTGATACACATCATAAGTCATATCCTCTTCAGTGGGATCTAAACACTACAGGAGCTCACATCCTCTTCAGTGGGATTTATACACTACATATGTCATATCCTCTTCAGTGGGATCTAAACATTACATATGCTCGCATCCTCTTCAGTGGGTTTTATACGATACATATGCATCAAACAACATCCATACATCACAAGTCCATCAATCATCAAACATCAAACTAAAGTAAACTATACGTACATACACTTAGGAGGATTTTACTTTCATCGAGTTCTAGATGCTTATATATAGGGTCACCCGCAGCCTTCCCACCACATCTAGAATTCTTTGAAAGCACAACCGACTTCCATGTATGCACGTCTATCCTATGTAGTAATAATAATAATAATAATAGTAATATAAACATATCACAACCCTTTACGAAAATCAATCAGACGTGTCCAACAACTCATCATTTAACCATTCAGTCAAGCATTCAATCGACGACCAATAATTCATAAATTCGTCAATACAACGATAAAAGTATGGATAAGTGCGTATCACACAAGTCAAGTATATCAAGGCATTCATGTCTATCTCAAATGTAATCCCAAAGTCCATCATTTACTCTAAACAACGCGTACATACACTTCGGAGGATTTTACTTTCATCGAGTTCTAGATGCTTATGTATAGGGTTACCCGCAGCCTTCCCACCACATCTAAAACCTTTTGAAAGTAAAACCGACCTCTATGTATACACTACTATCCTAATTTATTTAACAATATCACAATCTCATACAAACCCATCAAACACTAAAGCAAAACTATCCATCATTCATCCAATGTCACCAACTAGACATTTTGTACGTGAGTAAAATCAAACAACACCAACAATCATTTACAAACACAAATAAACAAGTAATCACATAAGTTTACACTTTTCAGCCCGAATCTCAAGCGAGTAGGGAACTACGGAACTCACCTTGATTTCCAAGCAAACGACAAGTTAATATTGAGCTATAAATGTCCAACGACCGCCACGTGCCCACAACCTATCAATATATATCATGGTGTCATCAAAATCAACTCTATAACCCTACACAAGTTGGTTAAGTAAGTTTGAGTCGCGCCAAAATCCCACAACGCCTTAATGACTCTCCCGAGCATGAACTATAACACTTTGACCCGACATTTTTAGAAATCGAAAAGGATTCAGATCAAAAGGACTTTACCATGAGAAAGTAGACTCTCTCACGATTCCAACGATAGGTCATATGACTCAATTGGACTTACGGATCAAAAGTTACGATCTTTCAAAATAAATCAGGTTTTGCTGTACTGGAGGAAAGGTGCGGCGCACCATGGAGGAGGTGCGGCGCACCAAAGAGGAGGTGCGGCGCACAAAATGATCAGGGAACCCAGTCCAGGTTTTGGTGCGGCGCACCAAGGAGGAGGTGCGGCGCACCTGTGCCCAGATCAGCTCCAAAACACCCCAAACACGAACCAAACTCAACCCAAACTCCATTTTTGATCACCAAATCGACTAGTGATGTTTCAAGACTCATTTTGAAGCTTATACAAACATATTTCAACATAAATAAACATAACCCCTATCTTAGTTTCGATTCATAACATCATAATCACATCCAAATCCAAACCCTAATCAAACCCTAATTTGACCCAAAACTAGATTTAAGCCGATTTAGGACTTGTAAACGTTCAAGATGACTAGAAATGCATAAACTAACATAAATAGAAGTAAATGGGATGAATTAGACTTACCAAAACTTCTTTTCCGAGCTAGAACCCAATTTAGGTCAAAATGGGTAAAATAGTTAGAACTTCAACATTTGATTCTTCGATATGACGATAACGAGGTACAAATGACTATGATTCTAATGTTATATCAGTTCCAAATCACCAAGTCGATGTAGATGAGATGAAGAAATGAAATGGTTTCCTTGCTTTTTTTTTCTTTTACTTGAGAGAAAGGGAGAAAGAAAGATAGAAAAGAGAAATGAGAGGTGCAAGAGAAGATAAGGGAAATGGGTCAAGGGGCTGATGGGTCGTGGATGACCCACGGGCCGACCCGTTTCACTTCTCAAGCCAAATTACAATCGTTAGGCATTTAAACACCGATCAAAACACATTATTGACCCGAACACAATACATTGCCATTTAATTCACGAAACGACCCAAATAACTTCCAAATTGTCATTTAATCACCAAAACGACCCGAATACTTCATTAACCTATATTGTTAGTCATATTACATGTAAAGTCAACGAGTCAAAATTCACGGATGTTACATTATTCCCCCGTCAAAAGAATTTCGTCCCGAAATTCAACGAATCACTAATCGTTAAACAAATGTGGGTACTTAGGCCTCAACTCTAGCGATCTCCACCACACATCAACCCATTCTCGTCTTCGGTGGCGACTTCATAATGAAGTCCATCACAATTTGTTTTCCCTCAAATCTCTCTCCCGTCTTTCACTACACGCTTATTCGCATCTCAGAAGTCTATAAGGGTTTTGACTATGCGCGCGATGTTAGGAAGTTAAGCATATACGAAATTTAAGTTATCGAGATGGGACAAGCCCGGTAAGTCACCCGGAGAAACCTCGGGAGACTCAAGATTATCAGAGATGACGTTAGTTTTCAGATTCTTAAGACGGTAGCTCTAAGGACGCTTGAGTTTGACAATTTGCATGAAACCCTAAAAACCCTACCGTTAATATTTCTACATTAGTAACCCTACTACACAACTAAGAACCGTATTAACCGTTGGTATTCAAATTGTACTCACTTAATCGTCGAGAACCTTAATATCATAGATCATGTAAGTCCCAACTCGATAGATGGTACTACTGAAGACACCTCTATGTCAATGGTGGAGTTACTTTGCAATATACGTACAGAACTGGAGACGACCAGTTACTGAAGTATATACCAAGTTCTAGATAGATTACTTATATGAGTGATAATAAGTAAAGAACAATGCAATAATATAAACAATTTAAATGTAAGTTGATGAGACAATATGTAGTTTTCAAGTGTAATTTATTTATTGATATTAAACAAATTACAAGGTTGATGCGGAACCAAGATAATACACGAATGTAAATATCCTAACAACCTATGAAATACAATTGATCTACACTCGGAATTTCTCAAGACAATCAAAACACTTAAAGTTGTGAAATGTTCCTTTTAGCGATTGAGAGAATATTGCACAAGTTCACCAAGAATATTGCAGGTTTGCAAAGTGTGAAGTTTTACTTAATTCTTGTTGTGCAATGACTTGTATTTATAGGCAAAGTTAACATTGGGATGTTAACTTTGGGCGTACAAATGTGGTTGAGAGCATTTAAGGAATAGCATTTAATTCCTTAAAATACTATGTAAAGTTGTACGTGAAAGCAACTTTACTTAACCACCTTTATGTACCTTTTATATTTAAATAATAAGACAAGTCTTATTATTCGGTTTAAAGGTATCAAAAGCATACAAGTCAATTCCTCGTAAACAGTGTAAAGATTTGTAAGATCTTTCCACTGAATGTCTCCAGTTTGTAACTGACTAGAATGTCAACTGGGCTTCGCTGCCATTGCCATTCTCTATCTTCCATTTGTTGTCTTCGACTTCAACTGGAATGGTTCTTCAACTGGTCAGTTCTCAACTGGAGGAAGTCTTCAGTTGCGTTTAACTGTACGGTGCAACTGGACTTCAATATATTTCTCGACAAATCTTCTTGGTCACCAGTTTACTGGTCACCAGATGCAACTGGTGACTGGCAAGTAAACTGGTGACTGGCCAGTTTCCAGGTGAAACTGGTCCTAACAAATTCCCCCCATTTGTCCTGAAATATTGCTAAGTCTTTCTAGTTCTTGTATCTATGCAAGTATGAACTGTAGAGACTTGTTTGAATTAAATCTATCTAAGTTTCTAAGGCACTTTTATAGATCAATAAATGCCTTAGGTTTTTCTTTTAAGTTTGTTAGATTTAATCTATTATCTATCTTATTGTTACAATCTGGAAACTTCATTTATATGATGAAATTTACAAGAGTTACAAAAAAGTAAACAAAATACAAGAAGATAAAATGAAGAAGAACTTAAACAGATGGCCCTTCGCCAGTTCTCCTTCTTTTGGCAACTGTAGAAATGGGCTGTTTGTCTTCTGGATCAACATTCAGTCTCTCTTCAACATTTTCTTTAAACTTGAGCAGACTTTGAAGAACAAACATCCATCCCCTTTCAACCTTGTTCTTTTGTTAATTGGCCCCTAACGAGTTCATCATCTCCACCAGCTCAGAATAACCATATGAACTGACATCCGGATTCTCAGTTTGCCTCATTGGTCCATTAAGATGTTGAACCCCAACAATGAAGTGATTGGCACCTGGTTTGATTGAAACTTTTACATTAGAAATCTTACCAGGGTGATATCTCCGCTGTTGCACTTCAGATAGATATTCTCGTGCTTCAGATTCATTGGCCAGTTTGATCTGGCCAGTGCTCATTTTGTGCACTTCAACTTTGATATCTTCAGTTGAGGGTTCAGTTGTTTCCACCCAGGTTCTAAGGTCCGCATCTCTTGGCAGCAACTTAGGTTTACCTCTGGACTTGGGTGGATTCAACACTTGTTTGACCACTTTCTTTATATGCTCAGTTCGTTTGAGAATTCCTTCAGTTCTCACTGCCTTTGCCTTCTCCACTGTGATGTTTAGACATCTGGCATCATATTCAGCCTCATCCTCCCTGTAATGTTTGTCAAGCTCAACCTCCAGCTGTTCTTTCAATGCATTGATAATTCTGGGGTCAGCTTTGACTTTGGCATATTCTGCAAATGACATGCCCAGGAGACTTGAATCACACATATCAAGTAGAGTTGGGGTCAAGGTTTTTCTATCATTAAATTGATTGGCCCTCGTCTGTTTCTTTCTCTCCTTGATTGAGTCCCCAAGTCTTGCCAGTTGGTTACTTACATCATCTGACACTGGAGGAAGCTGATCAATGTTACCAGTTTCTAGCACACTGGCCTCAGTACCAGTTGCTTTTGATTGTTCATCAGTGGCCAGCATAACTT
This sequence comes from Erigeron breviscapus, assembly GCA_034093135.1. Lineage (NCBI taxonomy): Eukaryota > Viridiplantae > Streptophyta > Magnoliopsida > Asterales > Asteraceae > Erigeron > Erigeron breviscapus. The sequence goes on along the minus strand of CM067169.1, from coordinate 32,403,742 downwards.
CCTTTCCTTTATCCTTGTTCCCCCTATCAACAACATCATCAAACTGTTCAATAACATGCTGCTGGTCATCACCTTCATCTGACCCAACAACAGTTCTTTCAACCAACTGTCTTGCACTCACTGGACCTGGAAGTCTTGGTGCAGGTGCAAGGATATTCCTTCTTTCCCTTTCCCCCCTGGCAGCATCTAGACCAGCTCGAATAGCTGCCCAGTCTTCATTACTGGAGGGCAATCGGGCTAGAGGCTGCCACGATTGCATATCCTTGCACTCTCTAAAAACAGTGCAAACCAGTCTAAAGGATCTCCACAAGTGGTTAATTTCTTGAGACTGGGTCAAGACATTTGCAGCAGTTTGGTCCTGACCAGTCTTCAAGTCTTTCAACAGCTTTGAGTCTTCATCTAAACCCTTAACCACTTGTTCCTTTACTTCAGCATCCTTCTTTTCTTATCCACTTCAGTTGCCAGTTTATTTATTGATGAAGTGTGAGAGGCCAACTGAGTGTTCACAGCATTAACTGCACCCCTTAATTGTCTAACTTCGAGTGCCAGAGGCTCCAGATTAACTTGAGTAGAGGGGAGCTTGGCAATTTCAGCCATTACCTTCTTAACTAGTTCATCTTCTCGACTGGCCAGTTTGTCATCAATAATCTGGCCAACTGAAGATGCTACCTGCTGTCCAACCTCAACTACATTAAGGCCAGGTCTCTCAAACAACTCCTTGACCTGCCTCTCTATCTCCTTCAAATCCACCTCTGATGATCGAACAGTGTTATTTAATAGGTTGGAGATAGATGTATTGACATTGGAATGAGTTAAGTCAAAAGCTTCTTTCAAAGATGTGGTCAGATTGTTACAGCTTGTGACTAACTCATTCAACTTCTGAAATACCAAGTCCTCATTTGCAGCAAACTTGTTGATTCCCAAATCAACAACCTTCGAATTTGTGATTGTGTCCTTGTTGAATTTGGAAATGGACTTGGCATTTTGCTCAATTGTCTTATGAACACCCTCCACCCGTTTGATCAGGTTTTGGATGTCGGTTGAGAACGAGACAAATTGAGCTTCCAGTGACAAAGGAGAAGTTGTCACTGGACCAGTAGCAGGTTGCACCAGTTCAACTGGAGGGGGCAAAACAAAGGAAGCCTCTCCAGTTGTTCCAGTAGCAGAAGAAGTAAAAATTGGTAGTGAAAAAGAACGCTGAGAGTTTCAATGTGTTGGTCAGGCTGAGAATGCTCAGGTGTGACCAACGGCGGCGGTAGGGAGGTTTGCCTATTTCTAGGCACAAAAAGGGTTGATATTAGTGATGGAGTTCTTTGTGTGGAAGTATTTGTGGGCGTATCTGTATGGGAAACTGAAACTTGTTGTTATGAGGGGTTGATCAGAGAAAGAAGGGAGTTGATCATGTACAGATGCATCAACCATTTCTTGATTATCTTGTGTTCCTTCCGAATCCGAAGATTCAAGATGGAACTCATCCTCATTTATGCCTAGATTCATAAATGATAGGGATGGCTGAACATCATGTTCAGGCTCCTGATGACCAGTTCCAGTTACCTGGATGGTTTCATCAGTTGAAGGATCAGATGCCGAAGCATCTTCACCAGGGATAGACGTGATAGGAGTGGCTTCAGTTATGGTTGTTCTATCCTCAACCACAACTTGAGACGAACTGGAGGGTCCCTTCATTATTTTGAGGCCCGCCCAGTTGTCTTTCTGATTCACTTTCCAAAGGTGCATCAGTTTTAGCAAATGCCAGTCGCATTCGCTCTGGAATTTCGACCTCTCCGGCTTCAGATACCAGAGAGTCTAGATTCCTCATCAAATCTGGCCTAGTGTACGGTGAGTCTGTATTTCTATACTCCTCATCGCCCAGAATTTGTTTGAAACATAGTGACAGGAACCTTGAAAAGGGGATACACACACCCCTGGAGCCCTTCAGCTTTTGTACGAGACTCCTATACAAAATGTCAGCAAAATCCACCCTCAATCCGTTCCACAAGCAGTAAGCCATCTCTGCTTGTGAGGAGTTGATCTGGTCAAGTCCACCAGAACTCCCACCTAAACTTTCCACCAGGTGTATGAAGAAATACCTCCATGAAGGTGTAAGACCCTTCATGGTCATAGCACCCTTGGTCTTCAACACCCCTTTGTCCAAACACTCCTTATGACCCATCTCAAGGAGTACTTGACGAAAATTGATATTAGAGGGGCAAGACAACTGGAGATTCACCCTCTCTCCAGTAATTGAGGTGAAGAGCATCCCTCAATACTTCAACAGTCAAGGTACACTTGATTGTTCCATCCTTTAAAGTGAAACTGATGGAGGAACAATCCAAAGAAAGAGTGGCAGTGTACCAGAACTCACATAAGTAGTTATGATACATTTTGCGTGGGTTTCGAGAGAATAAGGGTCCTATTGGAGAATCCTTTAAAAACCTTCGGATTCTACCAATAAGGGTATTGGACCCTTGAGAACCTTGTAAGCTTGCCAATGGATTATTAGGGTTTAGTTTAGGGCAGAGGCATTACTAGGTGCACCTGGTGCCTGTTTGACATCAGGTGAAGAATGAGCATATGGAGTGGTTAAGAGATTTACATCTCTTGAACGAGAAGATCTAGGAGCCATTTGAAAATGAAATTTAGGATTTAGGGTTCTTGATTTATTGAGCAGAGAGAGAAAAGAAGCAATGTTGATGATTGGAAAGTAAATGAAGAGAGTAAATGAAGAGAATGAAAAGAGAGTAAATGAGTTTCGGAGTAAATAAGAGTATTTATACTGGAATTCAAAATCCCAATGAAGTACCAAAAAAAATTATATTTTATTTAACAAAATCAATTTCTTAGATATTTTTTCAAAATAAGTTTGAGTTTTGAAATAAAACCATAATTACCTGTGTTAGCATTAAATGCTAAGACGGCTTAATTTACCCACTTTCCCACTTTCTTTTATTTTCCCAATAAAAATAGTTGTCATTTACCAAAATACGTCATATGACCGTATCAAGTTGGTTAAAACACTCGAGTACTATCACGTGGCATAAATATTGACCATGTATCTAATGTTAAGAAAAGAATTAAGACAAGACTGAATCTGGTCACTGGAGGATTAGTCCAGTGCCAGTTTCCAACAGGAGACATCTCCAGTTGTAATTTTTAAGAAAAAGAGTTTCAATAAGAAAATCACCTGGAGAGTTCTCCAGTTGTCATTTTCAAAAAAAACTTTAGTCAGAAAAATTACTTTTAAGTCTTTCCCCAAAATGGTGATCCAGTAATCAATTAGTGCCAGGATAGTATCACAAAGGCGTTCGATAGCCTGGCGAGCAAGGATTAACTAGACCTCCTCAACTGGAGAACTTTATCAGTGTCACTGACGCGTTCAATAACAAAGAAAGCTCCAGTTAAGGATTTAACATTCCCAGTTCGCTGATGAGATTTTTAAAGGTTTTCTCATCAAGAGGTTTTGTAAAAACATCAGCCAACTGTTTGTCAGTGGGGATGAAATGAATTTCAATATCTCCTTTCATAACATGATCACGAATGAAATGATACCTGATGTCAATATGCTTTGTTTTGGAGTGCATCACTGGGTTGTGAGAAATAGCTATTGCACTGGTGTTGTCACAAAAGATTGGGGTTCTTGTAAACTTTTGACCATAATCTAGTAACTGGTTCTTGATCCAGAGAATCTGGGCACAACAACTGGCCGCAGAAATGTACTCTGCCTCAGCAGTGGACATAGAGACTGACGTCTGCTTCTTGCTGGTCCAACTTACCAGTTTTCCTCCAAGGAAATGACAACCACCAGTTGTGGATTTCTATCTATCTTACAACCTGCATGATCAGAATCTGAATAACCCATTAGATCTAATCCTGAGCCTTTGGGGTACCAAAGTCCAAGATTAGGACACCCTTTCAGGTATCTAAAGATACGCTTTACAGCGTGCAAATGTGATTCTTAGGGTTAGCCTGAAACCTGGCACATAAACATGTTGCAAACATTATATCTGGTCGACTGGCAGTTAAGTACATCAGTGAACCAACCATACCTCTATAGTCAGTTATGTTTACTGGTTTGCCAGTTGGGTCAGAGTCCAAATTCAATGGTGCTGCAATAGGTGTGTTTTTCGATGGGATTGATCATATTTGTATTTTCTTAACAAATCTCTGACATATTTTCCTTGGTTTATGAAAATTCCATTTTCAGTTTGCTTAATCTGAAGACCTAAGAAAAATGTTATTTCACCCATTAAACTCATCTCATACTCAGATGACATGATTTTAGAAAACTTTTTACACATTGCATCATCAGTTGAACCAAAAATAATGTCATCAACATAGATTTGTACTAATAAGATATTACCTCTTTCTTTCAAGATAAACAAGGTATTATCTATTGCACCTCTTTGAAAGCCATTTTTAAGAAGATGTTTAGTTAGAGTATCATACCAGGCTCTTGGGGCTTGTCTTAGACCATACAAAGCTTTGTTCAGTCTATAGACCCAATGTGGATGCTTTTCATCGATGAAACCTGGAGTCTGCTTAACATAAACTTCTTCTTCCAATGTTCCATTAAGGAACGCACTTTTGACATCCATCTGGAAGACTTTGAACTGCAGATGGGCTGCATAAGCCAGAAATATTCTTATGGCTTCAAGTCTTGCAACTGGAGCAAAAGTCTCATCAACGTCAACGCCCTCTGCTTGACAATAACCCTGGGCAACTAGTCTGGCCTTGTTTCTTACAACATGGCCATCTTCATCCATCTTGTTTCGGTAGACCCATCTGGTACCAATGGGTTCTTTCTTTAACCCCGGTGGACAAGGAACAAGCTCCCAAACATTGTTCCTTTCAAACTGGACAAGCTCTTCTTGCATAGCTTCTACCCAGCTTGGGTCTGCCAAAGCCTCGTCAATCTTCTTTGGTTCAATTAAAGATAAGAAGGTGACGTTTAAGCATTGCTCACTGGTGGCTCTTCTAGTCTGAACCCCACTATTTGGATCTCCCACAATCTGTTCAATTGGATGTGCTCGAGTCCATTTAGTGTATTGACTAGGCTGGTGAACTACAATATCAGTGCAAGGTACCTGACGATCTTCTTCAGTTGCAACAGCATCTGGAGAAGGGTCAGTCCAAACTGCTTCTACATCCTCATCAGAGTCAATGAGGTCTCTATTTGCATCATGAAATTCTTCATTCAAGGGCATTTCTTGAAGAACTGGAGAAGTAGAAGTTTGAACTGGTGCTGATATTGGAGTGGCACGTACATCTGATCCAATCACCAATTCTTGTGGCAAGTTGAAATTGATGGAGGGATAAAATGACGTGTCACTGATGGTGTTCTTCTTTATAACTGGTTCCAGTTTGTCATAGCTGGAAGCATCCTTTGGTGAAACAACTGACGGATGAACTTGGTCAGTTTCACCAAAATTGATTGGAATGACTGGAGTAGTGTCAAGGCTTGGTCTCTTGTTGATTGCTTCAGTAGATTCATCGAATGTGACATGAATTGTCTCATGAACCTTTTGGAGTCTATAATTATAAACTCTAAAGGCCTTTCGAATATCTGAATAACCTAAAAATACCCTTCATCAGCTTTTGCATCAAACTTTCCAAGCTGACTAGAATCGTTTAAGATATAAACTGGACAACCAAATACATGAAAGTATCCTATATTTGGTTTACAATTCCTGAGTACTTCATAGGCAGTCTTCTTGTGTCTTTTGATGTAGACTGACCGGTTTTGGGTGTGACAAGCAGTTGCAACTGCCTCAGCCCAAAAACTGGTGGGAAGACCTAATTCAGATAGCATACTTCTGGCTGCTTCTATCAGTGTGCGATTCTTTCTTTCCACAACTCCATTCTGCTCTGGAGAATGTGCTGATGAGAAGTTTTGAGAGATGCCAGTGCCAGTGCAAAATGTTTCAAGTACCTTGTTTTGAAATTCAGTACCATTATCACTTCGCAACTGACAAACTTTTCGAGTATACTTGAGCTCAATTCGTTTGATGAGAGAGATGATTTCAGCAGGTGCATCACTCTTGGATCTGAGGAATACCACCCAACAGAATCTGGTGAATTCATCAACCACAACTAGAGTGTACTTCTTTCCAGCTCTAGTTTGAACATTCACTGGACCAAAAAGATCCATGTGTAGCATGTGAAGAGGTTCAGTGATGCTAAAGTTTTGCCTAGTTTTGAAACTGGCCCTTTTCTGCTTGCCCATCTCACAACCTGGACATGGCTTTTCTTTATTGAAAGAAATCTGAGGTATCCCATCAACCAGTTGCTTGCGAGACAACTTGTTAATGTTTTTGAAATTAAGGTGGGATAACCTCTTATGCCATAGCCAGTTGGTGTCCTCATCAGCCTTGGTATAGAAACTGCTCTTTTGGAGCTGGTTCCATATCCATGATGTACACATTTCCTTTTCTTGGTGCAACCATCACCACTTTCCAATCCTTGTTAAATATGGTGCCTGGTGCAATATCGAACAATACTCTGAAGCCATCATCGCAAAGTTGACTGACACTGATCAGGTTGTATTTCAAACCATTCACAAATGCAACTCTTTTGAATTCGAATTGTCCATTATTAAGCACACCATATCCTTCAGTCTTTCCAGATTGATCATTACCAAACGTCACTGTCGGTCCATCTTGGACAGTGAACTCTTCAAGCAGGGGCTTACATCCGGTCATAGTCCGGCCAGCTGCGCTGTCTAGATACCAGATATTCTTCTTTCGATCGCCCTGCACACACACAAGAATCATTAGTTCTTTTTGTGAACCCATCTTTTCTTGATGGGTTCACTGGACTTCTCTTCAGAAGTCACAGTTGATTGTTGTGGCATTGAACTGGAGGCTGCATCTGGAGCTTTTTCACCAGCTCCAGGTGCAGGAGTAAAAACGATTGGTATTTGATACCTACTCATCTTTTTCTTATCAGATTTTGTTCCTTAAGGAACATTCTTTTGTTTAAGTTTTGAAGGGAGTGATTTAATATTTTGTTTGAAAACTGGAGGTAATGAACCTCCTTCCAGATTTTTAATCTGGGCAGTACAACTCTGAACCTGTCGAGACAAATGTTGGAGTTGACTTTCCAGATTAATCAAAATATTATTTTCTTCAGGCAACTGAACCTTGGACCTTGGTTCAGTTGGAGTTTTAGTCTGTAGGGTCTTGGGCACCTTAGACTTTTGAGGTAAAGGCTTGTTACCAGTTGCCTTTTTGACTGGAGCTTTAGCCTGATTGGCTCCAGTTTTAACCTCAATGGGGGTGGTCTCAGAGGTTTCAGTTTCAACAGTTTCAGGTTGATCATAAGGTGTTTCAACCCTAGAGAGCTGGAGGCAATGCATGAAGATCTGGTATGAGAGCTGCCATCTTAAGATCTTCAGATTTCCATGCATTCTTCTGGGCATCAATAGTTCTTGAAAATGCATCAAAGTTTTTGCCAGATGCTTTTACCCATGACTTGATAATCTTTTGTTCTTTTTCAAGATCAGAAAATAATTTTTGATTATCAAGTTCCAAAGCCTCAATTTTTAAAACTGACTCCTTGAGAGCCAACTGGACACTTTGTAAATCATTTAGTTGTGGTTTAACATTGTTTAGTTCAACTAAGATAGTGTCAAGATATCTTTCACTATCAGCTCTAACAGTTTCCACAAAAGCTAAATCACCATTTAATGATTCAGCCAGGTCCAGTTTTAGTTCAGTGTCAACCTCATTGTCATAGTCACATACCTTCTTTAATATGATGTCCACCCATCTTCCAGTGATGACATCGTCTTTTGCTACATGCGGTTGTTGCTCTTCCAAGGCCATGAAACACATGTCCCTTTCCTCTTCTTCATCAGCTGATGAGTCATCAGAGTACTCCCATTTTCCCTCAGTTTGTGCCATTAAGCACTGATCTTTTTCCTTTTGCATGGACAGGAGGGCAATCTGGGCCTTAAGCTTCTTGTATTTAGCTTTGTAGCTATCATCAGGCCGATTGAAATTAGGGACAGGGGGGCCAGTTTGTTGTTCAACTGACTAGATCTGCATTCCTTCATGAAATGACCTTTCTTACCACACTTATAGCATGTAAGATTGGTCTTATCCAGAGAGCTGGAGCTGGAAGCATTGTTGGGGCCATTAAATCTTTTAGATTTATGCTTAAACCTGTTAAAGGTTTTAGCAATCATGGCGACCAGATCATCATCGTCAGTTTCATTACAACCACCACTGTTTTCAGTGGTCAGGCCAGAGTTCAAGAAACTGTTTAACATCTCCTTCATTGAGTGTGCCTGGACACTCTCTGCAGACATTAAAGCAGCACAAGGTCGCTCAGGTACACTAGCAACCTTGGAACTCTGGGCATGGTTCATGGCATCTTGTTCAGCCACCAGTCTTGCAGCATTATTATCTTCAGTGAATCTGAAGGCTCCATAGAGCGATGCAAGAGTATGGCTGTGCAAGGTTTTACCTTGTCTCAAGACAAGAACCATGTTTTCCCATTTGGAAGGAAGAATATCGCAAAACTTCTCAAGAAGAATATCCTTATCCTTCTCTACACCCAAGCCTCTCAGCTGATTAATAAGGCTAGAAAATCTGGTGTATGTACCAGTTAGACTTTCATTGGGCAAGGCAAAGAAGGATTCATACTTCTTGTTCAAGGCAACTTTTCTGGTGACAATAGTGTCATCACCTCCTTCAAACTGAATACTAATTCATCCCACATTGATTTTGCACTGGGGAACAACACAAGTGTTGGAATTAGATCTTCAGGGACAGCTCCAAGGATCATGTTCTTGAGTCTCGTGTCCAGATCAACAAGTCTACGATCCTCATCAGACCAATGGTCTTCGAGCTTTTCTCTTGAACCTCTTCTTCCAGTTGGATCAAGAAACCCCAAAAAAACATCC
>CM067169.1:32363301-32393837 GCA_034093135.1 Erigeron breviscapus | reverse complement strand
TTTTTCTTCAATTTAGCCATCTCCTGGAGGAACTGCAGCACAACAATGTTGAATCTTTTTAAACATTAATATGGTAAATTCAATTATACATCATATTTGAGATGTAAGTTGTTGAGGTTTAAAAGTATATATATATATACATATAGATAAAGTCTCCACCGATTCATATGAGTTTTGATGACCTAACAATTAGGCCTACTCATTAACCTAATCATAAAATGTTACCATTTGTAAATATCATTAATTAGTAAATAATTATATTCCAATTTTACCTTCTATATTAGCTGTACGAATAATTTTCCCCCATTTTTTTTTATCTTTTTCACTAACATCTTTTCTTATTTTCTGTATTATTTTAATTAAAAAAATTAACAACCTCAAAATCAATACTTTAACATTGAGCAATGCATATACAGATACGACACCATATCATTTACCATGTATTACATAATATTTATATTGAAAGATTATGTATAAGAACGTAATCATGTATGACATTATAATACCTACTGTATAATTGTTTATATTGAAACACTGTATATGTTATTTACAAAAGTACATACTGTATATTGAAACAATATGTTATTTACAAATTCAGATATTAGATTTAGAATAGCTGTTAGAATATATTTAGATGCAACGACAAGGAAATAAAATAAACAATACAATGAATTACGTAACCTGTGTGATATTAGATTTAGAATAGTTGTTAGAATATATTTATACTAGTCCTAATACCCGTACGATGTACGGTAGCTATATAGATTGCATCATAAAGAAATTTAAATATGTCTTATACATGATTTGTGAATATGAAATAAATTATGGTTAAAGTAAACCGATGATCGAAACTAAGTTATAATAAACAATAATAAGTAATGATAAATATAATATAAGTTTAGTTAAAGTTTTGGATTTACCTTAAATTTTACAATCACATCAAAATCGAATCTTGAAATTAAATAGCCTTGTGATTTCGGATCGTAAACTCAGATATTTGGAGTATTCAATGTTAATAATTTATTATTATAAGTAATAGAAGTAATAGGAGTTGAAGAATTGAGAAATAAAAAGAGACAATTTTATTATTGAGAAAACTATCAATCAAATAAGGTCATAATGTGTTTTGTATCTATAAGTCAATAGTTAAAATTGCTTTTTAACTTTTACAAAACTCAATAACTTAATAAGCACTATATATAAGCAATCCCAAACGACCCTCACCATAATTTTTTCTTTTTTTCAAAGGGTGAAAAGATATGGGTTTTGTTAATGCCAACCCTTAGGGCTGTCAGTAAAGAATAATTTGTTGCATTAAAAATTGTACATTGCTGTTGAGAAATTCAGGGGGTGTTTTTTAATATATAATGTACTAGTTTTTAAGCATGTAATAAGTTGTTACTGACAGCCCTTAGGGCTGTCATTATCATTTTCCAACCAATCAACAATTTACAAAACAATGTTACAAGCTAAGAGTTTAAGGGGTTTAATACTTTAATGCGTGAAAAATTTGAAGGTCAAAAAAGTCTTTAATTCAGTTTTGCTTATGACAAATTTTCAAGAAATGGATAATTAATTTACAACCAATTAATGGGTGACTTGAAGAGTCAACAACATTTCGTTAACGTTGTATTCTATGCAAACTTCCACGTCAGCCTCATATTACCTGCTAAATTGATCTTTTCCGTCTAGAATACCAACAAGATGTCAAACATAAGTTTTGGCAAAATTCCGGCTAAAAGGATTGGTCATAATCGTTTTTTCATTAAAAAAAAGCGCAACAAAGATACATCAAGCGAATGAGGAACTCCACCCACAATGAAAAACATGTTATAAATATTTTATAATTTATTATAAAACATTTTAATACGAATAATTTCATTTAAAATAAAAACTTGATTTATACAAGAATTTAAAAATTCACCATCCTACATTATGCGAATGTGATCCTACTTCTCTTCATTTCGGATACTTGATAGAAATGCATAGGTACATGTACATCATATGATCACGAATACTACAAATTTGAAACTTTGGAATCTCGTCGAATGAAACTCTTAACACCATATATATTACGAATAAATAATATATATCTATCACATCGAAATGTCTAGTTCACTCTCTATATTCAACTCTGAGATCATTTCATTCCTCAATTTGCAAGTCATTATCACTTCCATTCTTTCGTCACTATCACACCTCACCAACAAAAACTAAATAAATAAATTCGTTTATCCTAATGATTTTTCCAAATCCATAATGACAGATAAAGTCGTACCAAGACCTTAAACTTTTCGACGAATAAATCTATGTTAAATATTTTATAGTTTCATTATATAATATTATACGTAATAATGTTAAGCCTCGACCCGACACTCTCTTTGAGGACATCAAACTTTTTCCCCCTATGTTAGATCTTTGATTGGAATTGTAATGTAACTAGTTTTTTACCCAGGCGTTGTTCCGGAATAATTAACGGTACATTAAATTTGTAACGCATATAAGGTGGTTGATACATATAATGATTTAAATGATAAACGTATATTATGAAAAACATATCATAAATCTAAAAAAGTACAACACGAAAAAGAAATGTGGTGTAAAAGTCTATTTAAAAGGTATAAATTAACTTAAAATAATACACTACCGTCTTTTACATCAATTAACTTTACGTTAATAACCCACACTACTCACTGTCGCCGCTATAGCCACACCACCACCACTACCAATAACCACCACTTGTCGTCACCGCAACACCACACCACTACCACTATCGTCGTCACATCGTGCAAACATACATCTAGCATTACCTAAAACTTTGGTGGTAAGAGTTAGAAACACCTAAAGTTTACTATAAGGGGTAAGAAGTTAAAGAAAAATGGGTGGCCAAAGTTGAAAATTCTAAAAGTTTGATACTAAAAATTAGAAACCCTAAAAGTTTATATAAAGGGTAGAAAATAAAAAAAAAAAAATTTGATGTCCAAAGTTGAAAAGCCTAAAAGTTTGGTGCTAAAAATTAAAAGCCTTAAAAGTTTAAGTTTAATGTTTGTGTCAAAAATAAAAAATAAAAAATTATGTGATAAAAGATAAAAATTGAAAATTAGTTACTGTATTTAAGCATGTTTGTAAATATCTTATATATATCTCCTCCTCTACTAGAGGAGGAGTTCGGCTGATGTCATAAAAACGCTGTCAACTAGAGGGATTGTCCACATAGGATTTTGATGTCATGGAGTGATGAAATTCGTGTGTATTTTGAGGTGTTTATACTATGTGAAAAATTGTATACGTATATATATATATATGTATAGGAAAATAGAAAAGTAATATGTGGGGTTTGAAAGTACTTGGTTATGTCAGAAAATTCAAAAAAAAGTTGGGCGGGCCTTTGAATTTGAAATAGATGTGTAGAGAGAAAGGAGGGCTGGATTTTAAAGGGGAGAGAAAGATTTTATATTTTGAAATAAATCTGTATGTGTGTATGGTTTCCTTACTTTTTTTCTTATTCATCTTCTTTATGTTTCTTCGATTTCTCTTTCTCTGCATCTATTTCATCTTTCTTTTTCTCTACATACATATAGTTATATGATTTTTTTTGATGAATCCTGATTTTATGCAGTATATATATATTCTGATTAGGGTTTTTTTTTCCAGATTGGGTTAGGTTGAAGCTAATAATCAGATTGCTTGACTCTTAAAAGGTATGATTTTCTTAACATGATATTTGTATCATATAATGGCATCTTTGCAATGTGGGTTTGCAGGTTGTTTGTCTATTGTTTATGCTATTGTTTTGGCAATCAGTTTGCTGTATGGGAGCTATAATATTGTTGTTTTTTTCCCAGGTTTTATTTTGCTGTTTTAGCTACTGTTTGGAGGCCGTTGTGCAGATTTTTGTGGTCTATATGAGTTTTTTTTGCTGTTGTTTTGAGGCTATTTTGTGCAGCTTTAGAGGCTCTTTTGAGGCTGATTTTACTAATGTTTTGGCTGTTTTTTTACCCCGCAGATTTGGAGGCTTATTTTGCTACTGTTATGGGCAGATTTGGAGGTTGTTTTCAAGCTATCTTGGTGTCGTTAAGGTTTTGACCATATTATAATTCTAAGTTAGAACACCATATGTTGTGATTATGGGTTTGTTGGTGAAGGTGGAATAAACTGAGATTTAGTTGGAATTAAGTCCGATTTTATTGGATTTAGTCTGATTTTTTGTATATATGGATTTAATCTTAGTTTTGTATCAGATTTTGTAAGGAGAAAATATGGCCAAAGATTTATGTGATAACTCCTTTGATGTAGATTGAAAGAGGTAGCCAAAGATATATGTGATAATGCCATTGAAATATTGAAAAAGCTTCTAAGGTATGTATATCTTATTTTTATTGCATTATTAATGTTTTTGCTATTGAGTTTTTTTATATTTTGTTTTATTAATTGTTTTGGTTATATTTGTCTAATTTTGATTTGATTTTGTGTGTTTGGATTGAGATTTGGTGCAAGGTTTGTTTGTCTTGATTGAAGAAGAACAACAAAAAACAAAGAATTTATTGGTAAGTTTGAATCTCACAAGTTTATTTTCCTGAATATTGTTGGTTATGAAGTTATTAGTGTTATACGTGAGAATTGAACTTTTATGTTGGTGGGTTTGTTTTGGATGATGTACACTGTTAACATAGGAAAAATGGGTAACCTTTTCCTTCTTTTGTGTTTTGAGTGATTTATCCATTATTGATCAGCAACAACCCTTGCTGACGTGTCATCAGTCAGCAATGATCAGTTCACTGAGTGCACTTCAGACTAACACCAGTTGTGGGTCAAGCGGAAGCCCTTGGACTTGGCTTCTGGGTTGGATGATTTCGGTTTATTCTTAGTATGATAAGTGATGGATGGCTACAGCAGTACTTCATTTGTCATCTTTGTATATGTAGGTTTTAATAATCTATAAATGCTTTTGGTATCTTTCCTTATGCCAATGCTTATATTTTTGAACAAAAAATTTAGAGAAATGATACACTGTTTTCTAATGCAGGTAGATCAATTTCCGATTTTGAGAAAAATGTTTGGAAAAACTTTGATTTCTAAACAAGATGAGAAAACTTTGATTTCTAAGATCAAAGATGTTGGAGATTTTGTTTGTTATAATAGCTGGAGGGGATTAACAGAATATTTATAGTCGGGATAATTGGTGTTTTCCGTGATGCTCCCAGTTTGGGATTTTATGCTTATTTTTTCCCCCCGATTTCTATTATTAGGGTTTCTTTTATCCAAAAAATACAACTTTTGGTTGTGATATTATCTAGTGTATGATATTGGCCATACATCTAGGTTAATGCTGCCACCAAGAAACTTATCTTGGTTTTGATTTCACAGGTTCACCATCCTCATCGTCGCCTTCTTTATACTCTATCATTGTCATCTTCATCAGTTTTTAATTTTGTAGAAATTGAGTTTATTGTGAGCAGGTGAGAATATTAAATATATTCAAAGATTTTGCATTCATATGGGCTTGGTTTACATGTGACATAACATTTTTTCAATCTTTTGTGACATGAGTCTTGGTGAACAGCGCGGGTTCAATTGTGACATAACATTTTTGCAAAGTCATTATATTGAGTCTTTTGACAATGCTCTAGATTTTTACTATTTCAGAAGTGGCAGCATATTTGGAGGTCTTAGAGGAAAGTTCAGAAAATGTGATGCTTTGATGTCGTGTTCCAATTGGTAAATCTTAAAACCGTCAAATGGAAAGGTAAAAGCATGTATAATTTTAGCTAACAATCGGGTCGACCCAGCAACATTATTTCTACTCTTTTCAAATAATGGGTCAATTTTTGCTACTTAATCTATACTCCTCTTTTTTTTTCACTTAAAATTTGGGTAGGAACATGACTTTTGGAATGAAAAACTGAGAGTGGCTGCAGCAGGACTGTATCCTGGCATATGAATGTCTATCTATTTGCAGAAAAATAGTTCCAACAATAAGAAGATGCTGAAAGGAAAAATACAACTTTTGGTTATGTTATTTTTTGTTAGGGTTTTGATTTGAAAGGTTTAATTTGGTTAATATATGTTTATACCTTTCTTTCTTTTACAGGTTTTAGACATGATATTTGTTTAATGAGTTTTGGGCTTTTGGCTATAATGTCAAAAATAAATGTGTGAAAAAAAAACAGATTTTACAAATCGTAGTTACTGTTGCTGTTGATGTCACGGCTGCTGTTTGGGCTGTTTTCATACTTTGGATGGAGCTGTTAACGTGCCAGTGGGTTAGATATGCTATGAGGTAATATTTTGTGTTGTGCATATGGAAAAAAGTAATGGTGCATGCTTCCCGATTTAGGGCTGTATTATTTTCTATTGCAGCCACTTTCAATGTATTTTAGTCCATTGGACCCATTTTATACTTAGCGAAGCATTTAAAGTTAACTCCTTTTAAAGTTTGATATTTTTGTCATACTAAAAGTTTTGGTGCAAAATCACAGCCGTTTGAAGGTCATATTGGTAGGAAACACTTTGGTAGTCTAATTTGGGTTATTTGGCCCGTTTAACCATTTTGTACCAATTTTGGGAGTCTAATTAGGATTATTTAGCTTTTCAGAAGTGATTATTTTGTTATTTGAAAGTAATCTCTAGATTTAAGCACGACTCATAAAATTTGCAGAAACGGGTCGACTGGCAAGTTGGGTAAAAAAGCAATAATGGCTTTGCGGCTGTTTTTTAATTTGTATATAACTTTTTGTTTATTTTGTTTTAGTTAAAACTGAAAGTAGCTAATGGAAGTATGATTGAAGTTCTTTCAAATGGTGTATGATTTGCATAAAACGCATGTGTTTAGGTTGTGAGAATTGGGCTGCAAAATTACCTGTTGGAGCTGTTGGGATGAGTTTCCAGCAACCAAAATGACTTTTGCCAGTTTTTGAGAAGTTGTAACTGTTTGAATATAATCGTTTGTAAGAGTATGACGTAGGAGGTTTAATATGCATTTATCTATAATTATTTTACCTAGGTATCACCCATTTTGTGCCTAGATTATACATAAGTGAAATTGACTCATTGATATTAACCAAAGGGTTTACTTGGTGTCTATACATCTCATCAATTATATCAGGATCATCACAAATCTGTATTTGGCATTATAAATATTTGACTGAAGTTGCAGAGGAGTATGTTACTGAAGAGGTGATCAACGCTCCAAGTGACAGTTTATGGTGTCTGAAAGAACACAAACAACCAACCCAGTTCTGCCCAAAGTATATATACAAACCCTCGGTCTTTTAGCCATAAACTAAACTATATGTTTAATGAGCCATATTGATATATACATGATGATTGATGTGCTAAATCGAGTTTAAAAATTAAAACTAGAAATACCTTGAAACTCACTACTACACACTATCGGGCAGTGGACCCGATCGTATGCAATATAGTTAAAAAGTAAGTCCAGGTTCGTTCACGGGGATTGGTCTGAATCAATCGTCTAATAAAGTAGTTTTGAAAATAGGGTGTTGCTTCAAATCTCTCTCTGACAATTAAATTAAAATAACTTTAAAGACAAAACGCGTAAAAGTAAAGGTAAAGCTTCAAACAATAATAGTAAAGATCATCCACCTTGACTTCGTTAGACTTCAAACATGATTGCATTCAATTAAGACCAAATTCATTTAGAGTTGACAAGATAATCGTGAAAGGATAAAATGCTCGCGTGGTACCACCAACCGCTTACAAATCACCCCAAACACCTAAGTTGCTAGTTTAATTACCCAAGCCGGTACCACCAATGCCTAGACAACCTTACCAACAATTAGTTTACTTGATTATCAAATTACCAATTGTGCCTATGTGAATTAAAACGTGGTACCACCAACCGTTTCTAAACACGTTGACAAAATGATTCCTTTTATTAAAATGACATTCACTATCATACCATGAACTAGTGATAATTGCTCATAGACAAGCAACCGTTTGAAAATCACATATGTATCCAACTAGTACCACTAATGAAGAACACACATGCCACCAATATCATAATAATAAATATAAAGGAATAAAATCATCAAGATCTCGACACAACGACAATTGAAATCAACTCTTTGAATTAAAACATATAGCAATCACATCATCCGTCTAGTTTCATCAAGGTGGGTGATTAAAAGATTAGCCACTCATGATTAAATTGAAATAACAATCAAAATAAAGGAAGAACATGATGTACCAATCGTTTGAGGAATAGAAATTGCAAGACAATAAAATAGATACGATCTAAGTGGGTGCACATGAATCTTCAATGAATCGGAAGATGATGAAATCTTGAATTGATCCTTGAAGGTGTTCCTTGAAGTGCAGCTCTTAGAAAGAAGACTTGATCATTTGGGAATTAGGTTTTGTAAACTATTTATACCCCCTTCATTCTGATGCAATTGATCGGTCAAAGCCTTGCCTCCCCGTGTCAACACTGCGTCGCAGTGGTTAGTGGAGGCCCAACTGCGGCGTAACCATATATTACTGAGTTGCAGCCACGCTTTTCAATCCACTGACTGCGGCGCAGTAGCTAGGTGTGGTAGCCACTGCGTCGCAGTATAAATATACTGAGATGGGGGGTCGTTCTTCCATCAATGCCTGCGGCGCAGTGGACACACGCACATCCTACTGCGGCGCAGTACAATATTACTGGACTAGTAGTGCCTATTAACATAGATGACTGTGGCGCAGTGGACTTGTTCACCACCACTGCGTCGCAGTATAAATATACTGAACCGAAGGCCACACATCAACTTATGAAGACTTGCATATTTTTTCTATCTCTTTTCATCTTAACAACTCTCGAACTCTCCAATCAACTTCATGACCTCAAAATTACTCGAAATTGCACCAAACGGACACGTCTCCTGTTTTAGAACCTGAAACCACTAACAAAACCCATAAACGCGCCAAATGGCAGCAAAATCGACTAAAAACATATAATAAAAAAGCCAATAACGATGTGGGCGATGGGTATAAATTGGTCAAATCAAATCCCCCCACACTTGAGCATTGCTTGTCCTCAAGCAAATCCAACATTAAAGAAAAATTATTCCTTGGCAATGAAGCTAAATAAACAATTACGAGTATCAAAAAGAAGCAACACCAAGTATGTCAAAGACAAAGAAGTTGGGTGAAGCAGTTTTAATCTTAAATGAAAACCCAAAATGTTTGACAATATCTGAACAATCCACAAGCCTCAATAACACGACTAAGCACAAGTGAAACAAATGAACCTATCAATATCACTCTACTCCAACGAACTTACTTTTGGGGTTGAATATATCAAGAATCACTCATAGCACAGTCGTGATGCATATCTTACCATAGGCTTGAACAAGGATCATAGCTCCACCGACATGGCGTAAGCACCAAGTACATCATCAAAATAGGCATATAGGACGGTTGTATAGTTAGGCTAAGGTATATATAGTGGATATTTACAATGAGTGAGGGAGTGTAGGTTAGAAATGAAAGGAAACATTCAAAAGTATAATGTATGTATGAAATATGTTCAAAATAGTCTAATCAAAACCCGTACCATTGAGTGCCAACAACCCATAAATTGCAATTCCGCTAAGACACCTCAAAAATACCAAGCAAACTCAACACCATTGTGGTGTATCAACTTCAAACAACTTAAAATCAACCAAGCCCTCCATTCTTAACGATACAACACAACTCTAGACATATAAAAATGAGAAGTACCCACTAGTAGCCCAAGTTCTTTTTTCTTTCTTTTTTTTTCTTTTTTTTTTTTTTTTTTCATTTTTTCTGTTTTTCAATTTTTTCACTTTTCTCTTTTTTTTTTTATTGAACCACTTTTACTCTGCTAGTAGGCACCCTCATACAATGAAGATCATGTCTAAAACACTTACTTCCTTTTGAACAATCTAACACATTCCCATAGACCAAAAATATTCCACCGACACCCCATTGAAGCTCTCCCAAACCGTCCAAACAAACCAATGACAATCAATGGTCCCCCAGATTAGACTATCGGTATAGTAAGGTATAATTAGGTAAAGTTTACATAAATGAGAGGATATATACAATGGAAAAGGCTAAGTTAAAAGGATGTATAAGAAAGGTTTACAAAGACAGGAAGGATGTATATGTAAGTGAGTATAAGTATAGTAAGGGTATGAATATACAAAAGGAAAAGTGAAAATAAAGAAAGAAAGAAAAGTATGGGTCAAACCTATATGCCAATTCGTCATCCGATGTACTTTTATCACAAAAGTGATCTCACTGCGGTCTCGTCACGATCACAAGGCCAAGTTCTAGCTCAACACATCACCGGCACACTCAAATCAAAGAAAAGAACCCGGAAATGGAATAAATTAACCTCAAATTCGCACATCTTAGTGCAGAGTTCAAAATGGAACCCTTACTCCCGAATAAATCCAAGAGCCTAAGAGAGGGACAAATTACAAGGCAATCAAACCAAAACCGTAAACACCCAGCACATCTATATATGAACAATGAATCTCACAACTTTAGGTGTTTGGGAAATTTTGAGTATGCAAGTGATGTTATCAATCCACAAGGATAAGCCCAATAACCGTTCAGAACACATTTCGCCGATTAAAATTTTGCCAAGGAAAAATTTGTAGTAAAATTGCTCATTAAATGATTATGAATTAAGTGACAAAAGCAATTTACCACAAGGACAAGCTCAACTCAAATTTCAAAACCATATCAACTTCTATCATCCTACCAAATCGAAACAACCAATTCTCAAACATGCACATCATAGTTCAGAGTTCAAGGTAGAACCCTTACTCTTGGATAAAACCCAAAAGCCTACGAGAGGGACACATCCACAAGAACGGCTAAAATCTCAATGGCAAAACAACAAAAGAGATAAACCCGGTAGCTTAAACCTATTTGCCACCCCCCCCCACACTTAAGATGGACAATGCCCTCAATGTCCATATTCGGTCAAACAAAGGTAAATAGGGGTAAGCAACATAGAAAAATCAGAACACATACCGGAGTAAGGACACATCCCGTTTTGAAACAAGTTAGTCGACCCTGTGTCACAAATGGTGCTTCCTAAAAAGGCATAACACTTTGCTTGGCGGGAGAAACAACTTGTACCAAAACGGAAAGTGCGAGAGTTGTGTGTGCATCGAACATACCAAACACAAATATAGCTGCGCTAAACTTACTGCCAGCATATGCACACCATCACACAATCACAATTTGATGCCACAGAGTAAAGATGAGAAGAGAATCCAATGGGTTTTCCCCCCACACTTGTGTTGCACAATAGCCATCAAATTGAATAGTCCTGTCACTTGCACCACAAACAAACCACATTTCTAAGCATATCAAAGTAACTACTGTTTTATGCAGAAAAATAAAAAAACCTAAAAGAAAGAAAACAAACGAAAGTACAATGTCTCATCACCCCGTAGGGTGGATATCAGAAAATAGAGAACAGAAAATAAGACACAATGTATAAAGTACAGTCATCCTGAATACCAATCATCATAAATCATAGAATGATTCCATCCCACGGAACCGGATGAGAACCATAATCATCATCACTGTCGTCACTGTTGCTGACCATGATAGCCATAGGGAAGACCAGATGTATCAAAAAGATCGGTGATCCAATTGCGGTCTCCTTCTTGACCCGAACCAGAGGCGCCAACATCTCCTCCAGATGGTCCACCGCCAAATCCTGAGCCAGAACCTGGCCATGGTCTCCAATCTGCACTAGTACCTGCATCAAAAGAAGATCTACCGCCAAAAGAACCAAACTGCACAGGACCACGAGGAGATCCTCCTAGATCATGTGGGAAGAAAGAACCGCCTCCCTGACGATATGTCGGAACATGAATAGGGGGTGGTGAAAAATCAGGAATAGGAGTATCTGGAACGAACGGCTGCCCATGGTACTGAGCATCCCACATAGGCTGATAATAATCTAGGGTATAATTGGTACGGGCCTGCTGCGATCCCATCCAAGTCATATCCTGATCCATTCTCGTTTGATAATCATCAAATACCCTACCACTAGCCTGCTGCCCATCAACAATCTGCTGCAGCTGGGATCCTATCTCTGTCAAATCAATACTTGGACGACCTCGCCTCCTCTGAGGCTCCTGAGGAGCATCCCCCATCTCCTCATCATCAGAATCCTCCACCTCAGGAGGCGGTGCAGCGATAACACCCGTATCATCCAACAACCTCGCTTGCTCATTCTTCTTTGGCTTCTTCACTATCTTGGCTATTATCAACTCCTTCTTAGTTAAATGCTCCTGTCTAACCTGCTAAGACAATCCCTCATAACATATATCAGAATCAAAAACTCCCATCCTCTTGTAAAGACGGGTGATAAACTGCCCAAGCACCAACTTTGAATCCGAGTGATTCACCATCCTATCCAGAACAACCATCGGGGCCAAAGCAAACCTCCTCGGTGCCCCCTCAGAAAACAACTTAATCAACAATAAATCTAGCTGGTATGCCTTGTCCCAATGGGTGGACCTTTGTACCAGAAACGTGACAATCATCCGGTGCAACATCCTCAGCTTGACACTTCTAATCTTAGACACCCTACCAGAGCCACCAGAAGGCCAATCGTGTCCCCCCGAAATACGAGTCCAATACTGAGATATCGACTCTCCATCTCCCAAATCCTGTTTCACATACAAACCCTTCCTCAACAAAGCCCTAAAATCCTGACTATCTAACTGCTCCCTCGTATACATACCACAATAAAAACCAAATTCAGGAATAGATAACTTCCTTGGGTGACCCCCACAGAAAAAGGTTACTACCCGCTCTTCAAAAATATCCTTGACTTTATTAAGCTCCTTGGTCAACTTCAAAGTAGAATAAAACTCAAGACAAAGTTCACGAAAAACTGGTTCCCGATTATTGAAAATATTGTGCCACATATCACTACTAACAACCTGGTCACCGATTTGAACCTCAATACGAAACCACCGACGGATATCCTCCTGTATCCCATAATTTCTAGCAAAAATCGGATCAAGATACTTGGGAGGGCATACTACCTGACAATGAAGAGCGTAGAGATTATTCAAGAAGTTGTTCTTATGGGGTTGCCTAGCCCCATTGAACTCTAACCATGCGTGGGACTCGTTCATATCGTACTCTCCAAACCTTAAATCAGGCACTTCTGGCTCTTGCCTAGCTCTCTTGGCACCAGTCCCGCTTCCTTGACCAACTTCCATCTGCCTTCTCTGATCTCCAGTCTGCAATCACAAAATTAAAGCAAACAGACACGTTAAAGAAGGAATGCAAAAGTGAAATCTCAATAATCTTTAACACAAATTTTGGACAGAACAACCCCACTGCGGCGCAGTGGCGGCGCAGTGGGACTGGGTGGTCCTCACTGCGCCGCAGTGAGGAAATTGTCACGTGCAGGTCAGAAGGTAGTCACTGCGGCGCAGTGGTTAACACACAACACCACTGCGGCGCAGTGGCCTAAAAATCTGGGCAAGATGGATGGTGTTCATCACAACTTTCAGCAAAAAGGGGTAGATTCAAACCATCAAACAACTATATTTCAACAATGCAACAACACCTAGGCTAACATTAACCTCCCCCACACTTGTTCATCAGAAAGCCCCAATTTTATTAGAACCCTAGCTTTAATTTTATCTCAAAATCGGATGAACAAATGTTAGAATCGAAAAAGTAAACACCACATTAGCATCAATAGCCCATAACTAACATAACCCACTAATTAATTAGAAAATTAAAACCCTAAAAATTAAAAAAAATAAAAATTAAAGAAATAAAAAGAAAAATTAGTCAAGAAATCTTACCTCCTTTCCCATGATGATAATAGATAAATGATGATCTAAAAGAAAAGAAAAGGAAAATGCAAGATTGGTGAATTAATGGGGGAATTTAGGAGCAATGGGGAGGTTTTTGATGCTTTTTTTTTGTTTTTTTTTTTTTTTTTTTCGGTTCTCAAGTCAAAGAGGAGAAGAAGATAAACTGAATTTTGAATGTGTGGTGAAAATGACCCTCTTTGACTAACTTTAAAACCCCCTCTCTTCGATTTGACCAATCAACAGGCCCACTGCGGCGCAGTGGTTAACACACAACACCACTGCGGCGCAGTGGCCTAAAAATCTGGGCAAGATGGATGGTGTTCATCACAACTTTCAGCAAAAAGGGGTAGATTCAAACCATCAAACAACTATATTTCAACAATGCAACAACACCTAGGCTAACATTAACCTCCCCCACACTTGTTCATCAGAAAGCCCCAATTTTATTAGAACCCTAGCTTTAATTTTATCTCAAAATCGGATGAACAAATGTTAGAATCGAAAAAGTAAACACCACATTAGCATCAATAGCCCATAACTAACATAACCCACTAATTAATTAGAAAATTAAAACCCTAAAAATTAAAAAAAATAAAAATTAAAGAAATAAAAAGAAAAATTAGTCAAGAAATCTTACCTCCTTTCCCATGATGATAATAGATAAATGATGATCTAAAAGAAAAGAAAAGGAAAATGCAAGATTGGTGAATTAATGGGGGAATTTAGGAGCAATGGGGAGGTTTTTGATGCTTTTTTTTTGTTTTTTTTTTTTTTTTTTTTTTTTTTTTTTTTTTTTTTTTTTTTTTTTTTTTTTTTTTTTTTTTTTTTTTTTTTTTTTTTTTTTTTTTTTTTTTTTTATTTTTTTTTTTTTTTTTTTTTTTTTTTTTTTTTTTTTTTTTTTTTTTTTTTTTTTTTTTTTTTTTTTTTTTTTTTTTTTTTTTTTTTTTTTTTTTTTTTTTTTTTTTTTTTTTTTTTTTTTTTTTTTTTTTTTTTTTTTTTTTTTTTTTTTTTTTTTTTTTTTTTTTTTTTTTTTTTTTTTTTTTTTTTTTTTTTTTTTTTTTTTTTTTTTTTTTTTTTTTTTTTTTTTTTTTTTTTTTTTTTTTTTTTTTTTTTTTTTTTTTTTTTTTTTTTTTTTTTTTTTTTTTTTTTTTTTTTTTTTTTTTTTTTTTTTTTTTTTTTTTTTTTTTTTTTTTTTTTTTTTTTTTTTTTTTTTTTTTTTTTTTTTTTTTTTTTTTTTTTTTTTTTTTTTTTTTTTTTTTTTTTTTTTTTTTTTTTTTTTTTTTTTTTTTTTTTTTTTTTTTTTTTTTTTTTTTTTTTTTTTTTTTTTTTTTTTTTTTTTTTTTTTTTTTTTTTTTTTTTTTTTTTTTTTTTTTTTTTTTTTTTTTTTTTTTTTTTTTTTTTTTTTTTTTTTTTTTTTTTTTTGATTTTGGTTTTTGATTTGTGTTTGTGTTTTTGTTTTTTTTTGTTTTTTGTTTTTTTTTTTTTTTTTTTTTTTTTTTTTTTTTTTTCGGTTCTCAAGTCAAAGAGGAGAAGAAGATAAACTGAATTTTGAATGTGTGGTGAAAATGACCCTCTTTGACTAACTTTAAAACCCCCTCTCTTCGATTTGACCAATCAACAGGCCCACTGCGACGCAGTGGGCAACACTCACCACCACTGCGGCGTAGTGGGGAAATTTTGCTCCCAATGGTCAGTTAGTTTAGGTTGCGTCGCAGTCACATGGGCACACCCCCACTGCGGCGCAGTGGGGGAAAAACTCACCCAAACATCAGTAATGATAGGCTGCGGCGCAGTGAGCTTGTAACACCTCCACTGCGTCGCCGTACAAATCTTCTGGTCACGACCCCCCATTTTTTCCTTAGAAAAATTTTGACAATGAAAATTTTGAACACTTACCTCAATCCGCTTCACATCAAATTGTACCTGCATTTTTCTTGACAAAACAACATCAAATCTAACTAACAAAAACAAAAATAAAATGCAAGAAAATGACACGGGTTGCCTCCCGAGAAGCGCTTAATTTATTTACGAGTCGTTAGCTAGACTCGACTACCTTTCAAGTTTCCAATTCAAAAACGGGGATCTCCTCGATTATCCCCTCCACTTGTTCTTCTTCCAAGTACAACTTAAGTCTATGGCCATTAACAATGAAAGATCCTTCACCATCCCTCTTGAACAACTCCACATAACCCGACGGATAAACATGCTTGATAACAAAAGGTCCAATCCACCTAGAAGTTAGCTTAGGTTGTTTAATTTTAAACTTAGACAAAAACAACAAAACCTTAGCTCCAACCTTAAATTCCTTTCGACGGATCCTCTTATCATGCCAAACCTTGGTTCTCTCCTTGTAAAGCCTAGAATTCTCATATGCACCTAACCTAAGCTCATCAAGCTCATGAAGTTGCAACATCCTAAGTTCACTGGCTTCCATCATATCCAAGTTTAAATTCCTCAACGCCCAATACGCCTTATGCTCTATCTCAATAGGTAAATGACAAGTCTTACCATAGAGCAACCGGTATGGCGTGGTGTCAATCGGCGTCTTATAAGTCGTCCTAAATGCCCACAAGGCGTCATCCAACTTCTTTGACCAAACCTTAGGGTTATCTCCCACAGTTTTTTCCAAAATTCTCTTCAAAGCCCTATTGGTGTTTTATACTTGTCCACTAGTTTGTGGGTGATAGGAAGTAGAAAAGTAATGCACAACACCATATCTTTTCATGACCTTAGCTAATTGATGATTTGCAAAGTGGGTTCCTCGGTCACTAATTAAGGCTCTAAGGCAACCAAATCGGCAAAACAATTGTTTAAGGAAATCAATTACTACCCTAGCATCATTCGTGGGCAAAGTCTTGGCTTCAGCCCATTTAGACACGTAGTCAACGGCGACAAGAATATATAGGAACTTATTAGACGGTGGGAACGGTCCCATGAAGTCTATACCCCAAATATCAAAAACCTCACATACCTGAATGCTCTGTTGAGGCATCTCGTCCCGCTTAGTAATGCTTCCTTGTCTCTGACAAATGTCACAAGTCTCCACCAAAGTTTGAGCCTCCTTGAAAATTGTCGGCCAATAAAAACCTGCATCAAACACTTTCTTACCGGTGACTGAAGGACCGTAATGACCTCCAGTAGGACCATAGTGACAAGCATCCAGAATCTCCCTAGTCTCAGCTCCAGCTACACATCTCCTCACCATACCATCTGCACAAACACGAAAAAAGTATGGGCTATCCCAAAAATAGTACTTGGCATCCGATATGAGCTTCTTCTTCTGTTGGTGCGTAAAGTCATTTGGTATCTCACCTGCAACCAAATAATTAGCAATATCTGCAAACCAAGGAGCATCATCAGAAGTAGAAATAAGCATTAAACATTCATCGGGGAAGTGATCATTAATCTCCCCATCTCGAAGTTCCTCCCGGTGAGGATCTTCCAAGCGACTCAAATGGTCGGCAGCCAAATTTTCAGCCCCTTTTTTATCCTTGATCTCAATATCAAACTCTTGTAACAACAAGATCCAACGGATAAGCCTAGGTTTAGCATCTTTTTCGAGAACAAGTACTTAAGGGCTGAATGGTCCGTGAAAACTATGGTCTTACTTAAAACAAGATATGATCTAAATTTATCAAAAGCAAAAACCACGGCAAGCAACTCCTTCTCTGTTGTGGTGTAATTTTGCTGGGCGGGGTTCAAAGTTTTGCTAGCAAAGTAAATGGGCTTGAAATGCTTATCAACCCTTTGCCCAAGCACGGCTCCCACAGCAAAATCACTTGCATCACACATCAATTCAAAGGGCAATTCCCAATCCGGCCCGACCATGATAGGAGAATTAGTCAACTTCTCCTTAAGAACCTGAAAAGCACTTAAACAAGCATCATCAAACACAAAAGGGACGTCCTTCTCCAACAAGTGGGTCATAGGAAGAGTAATCTTAGAGAAATCTTTAATAAAACGGCGGTAAAAACTGGCATGTCCAAGAAAACTCCTTACCCCTTTCACATTAGAAGGCGGGGGTAATTTGGCTATAACATCAATCTTAGCCCTATCAACCTCTATCCCGGCCTTAGACACCTTGTGACCTAGCACAATACCCTCGGTCACCATGAAGTGACACTTTTCCCAATTTAAAACAAGGTGTGCCCTCTCACACCGTTCCAACATCTTATCCAAGTTATGCAAGCAAGTACGAAATGAGTCCCCAAAAACTGAGAAATCGTCCATGAAAACCTCCATGGAGGTTTCAAGCATGTCCTAGAATATAGCTATCATGCACCTTTGAAAGGTGCCCGGGGCATTACATAGACCAAACGGCATTCGCCGGTAAGCAAAAGTGCCAAAGGGGCACGTGAAAGTGGTCTTTTCTTGATCCTTTGGATCAATGGGTATTTGAAAGTACCCGGAAAACCCATCAAGGAAACAAAAATACTCATTACCTGCAAGTCTCTCTAACATCTGATCAATAAAAGGCAATGGAAAGTGATCCTTTCGGGTGGCATCATTAAGCTTACGGTAGTCAATACAAACCCGCCATCCCGTTATAGTTCTAGTGGCCAAGAGTTCCTTATTTTCATTTTCAACCACTGTCATGCCCCCCTTTTTGGGCACACAGTGGACAGGACTTACCCAAGAACTATCTGCAATAGGGAAAATGATCCCTGCATCTAACAACTTAATCACTTCTTTCTTAACCACTTCTTTCATATTAGGATTTAGCCTCCTTTGTCGCTGGACAACGGGCTTAACATCATCGACAAAATCAATCTTATGCTGACAAAAGTTAGGACTAATACCTGGAATGTCGGTGGTCTTCCAAGCAAAAGCCCGCTTATGGGCTCTAAGCACAGCCAGAAGAAGTCCTTTCTCGTCACTCGAGAGTGAGGACGAGATAACCACGGGTAAAGAGGCTTTACCTGCCAAGTAAGCATACTCCAAATGGGCAGGCAATGGCTTAAGCTCCAAATCTATAGGTGGAACATCAACTGAATTAGGTACCCTTGAGCTTCCATCGGCAACAACTCTCTCAAAGCTCTCATCCACTGGAGGTGTCTCATCCAAGCTAAGTGCCATAACCTCTGCAAATAAATCATCATCAGAAATTTCTCCCGATCCTAGATTAGCAATCTCCTCATCTCCCATATCTGTCTCCATCAATTCCTGAAATTCTCGGTCTAAAGCATCGTCAATCACATCAATCCTGAAACAAGACTCGTCATTAGAATAAGAATGCTTAATAGACCTCTCAACATTAAAAACAATCCTATCCGTACCCACACCCAAAGAAATTTCCTTATCCTTCACACGGATGATAGCATCCGCGGTATTAAGGAATGGTCTACCAAGTATTAGGGGTACCTGTGCATCCTCCTCCATCTCAAGGATAACAAAGTCAACTAGGAAAACAATGTGGCCCACTTTGACTCTAATGTTTTCAGCAATCCCCATGGGATACTGAAATGAATGGTCAGCTAATCTTATACTCATGCGAGTCGGGCGAAGGATTCCTAAAGCCAACTTACTCCAAACCGAATAAGGCATCAAATTAATGCTAGCACCTAAATCAGCTAAAGCCTTACAAATAATGGTTCTAATAGAGCAAGTAATAAGAAAACTCCCTGGGTCTTCAAGCTTAGGTGGAATGCGGTTCTGCAAGATAGCAGAACACTCGGCATTGAGAAAAGTAGCTTTGGCCTCCTCCATCTTTCCTTTGTCCGTCACAAGTTCCTTAATGAACTTGGCATAATGAGGCATCCCCTGTATCAAATCAACTAAAGGCACATTAATATGAACATTTGAAATCATTTGAACAAACTTGTTATATTGTTCCTTTAGCTTTGCCTTCATGAACCGTTGTGGAAATGGAACTTTTGGTTTATAAGCTTTAACCTCGGGTTCCACAACTGGTTTTGGAGGAGTGACCAGAGTCTTCTCGGTCGGATTTTCCTCCATCTCAATCTCCTCATCCACTTCAGCTTCATCATTTCCTGAATCCTGCACATCTGAAACAACAACATTAGGCATAGTAGGAGGGTCATAAGATCTACCTGTACGAGTGGTAATGGCCTTGGCTTCCTCATTACGAGCTTGAGGTGGAGTGTACTTCTGCCCCGCATTTTGTCCCTGATTCGGCCCCATGCTAAACTGAGGCCTAGGATTCTGTTGAGTATTACTAGGCAAAGTACCAGGAGGCCTAGAAAGTGCAGCCATCCTACTCTCAAGATCCTTAAAGTTAACACATTGATTTTTCATATTTATCTCAACCTTGCCATCTATCCTATCCAACCTCTCATTCAACGCCTTAGTATCATCCCGAATCATCTGAATGCTAGTGTTAGTTTCAGCCTGATTACTAACCAACTGTTTCATCATCTCCCTCAACTCGGCATTTGGATCGGTATTAGAGGAAGAAGAACCTGATCCTTGTCCTTGTTGAGGTTGTTGTTGTGGTTGACTCTGAAAGTTATCCCTTTGCCACCTATTTCCTGAAAAACGAGAATTATTAGTAGGAAAAGAAGGGTTATAAGAAGGAATACCTGAAGAACGGTTTTGGAAACCGGTATTGCGTGGGTAGCTCCCTTGTTGTTGATTCTGGATGTAACTCACATCTTCGGGTCCCCGATTGGGATACTCATCAGAATAATGCATATTACCACAATGGTCACACCCATCGGCTACTACCTTTACATCCCTTTCAATTGCTCCAAACCGATTCTCTTGCATAGCAAATCCCTTTTCCATGCGCTCAGATAGCGCTCTAATCTCTCCAATCATCCCAGAATCATGACTAGCTTCAACCTTTGCAACCCTACCTTGGCTAGTACCTTTCTTTAACCTTCTCTCATTCTTCAAAAATCTATCATCATCCATATTTGCATTGTCCTTTGCCATGGACTCCAAAATATCAAAACCTTCATTGGGTGTAATTTTGTTGAAACCACCCCCAAAAGCATATCCTAACTCACGCTTGGACTTCTTATCTAGGCCGTCAAAGAAAAGCTCAACATATTGCTCCTTAGTCATGTTATGGCCCGAACAATTTCTCAACATCTCCTTAAACCGAATCCATGTATCTACCACATCTTCATCTTCATCTTGGTCAAAGGACCTAATCAAATTCTCTAACTTCCTTTGAGTTCTAAGAGAATAAAACTCACCAATGAAAGCTTGCTTGAGTTGGTCCCAAGTTGTTATGGAATTTTCCGGAAGATCATTAAACCAATCTAAAGCATCACCGGTAATGGACATGGGAAATGTTTCAAGTTTAACGGCATTCATTTGGTTGTTCCCATATTGGTATAACCGTGCCAACTTCTCAAACCTCTCTAAGTGTTGGTATGGATCCCATTTCCTTTTACCGTCAAACTGTTGCTCCTCAATGCTTTTAAGATGATTACCTTTCAGATTGAAATCATGAGCAATGGCTGGAGGTCTTATAGGACTACCACGGTTGGTAGGAATAGTACGGACCCTCTCACCATAACGAATATCATTCGGATCCCTTTCTTCGTCTCCCATTTCCTCTTCTAACTTAACTTCTAGATTGAAAAACTCGTCTAAATAGAACCTTCCTCGTCCGAATCAGGAGTGGGTCTAGCAATAGGTGAGAATGGTGTAGGTGTTGTGAAGTTAAACCTACGTCTTGTTGGTGTTCTCAAAGGACTATTTAGAGGTAAACCCGAAGACCGCAAGTTCATCAACTAAGAAGTAGACCTGCAAAACACAACTAACCAAACACGTCAACTGCACCTGTGTTAAAAAAAGAAAAGAAAAACTAAACTATAAAGCAAGTAACTTCCTCACGCGTGAGGAAGGATCAAACCACTAAATTAACAACTAAAACGGCACACAATCCCCGGCAGCGGCGCCAAAAACTTGATGGTCTGCTCAACAAGGTTTTTGCTTTTATTATAAAAATCTCTCCCTACAATCTGAGGAACAAGAGGTACAGTGTATATACTGTCCAAAAAGTGTGTGATGATCCAAATATACTTGCTGAGTTGGCCAAGAAGGATGTTGTCAACGAGGTACTACGCTCAAGTCTATAGGTTAAAGATCTAGAAAATATTATTTTGGTGTCGCATTAACATCAATTGCAACATTCATCATCATTCTTAGGTCTCTTAAGAAACACAAAATGAAGGAACATCAACTATTAAGCTTTATGAATCATCACAAGGTGGACTGGATTCAAAGGTGATGACCCTAAGCCAACCATAATTAGTTTAGACAGATATGCATTAACAAGCCATAATCGTATTTTAATGTTTAGATAGTGTTTTTGTCAAATTTTTGAAGGATGCATTCTCTGTTACCGGCGATTCTTTAGCCGTAGATCTTGAGGAGGACACAGACACGAATCCTCTACAAAAAAGGGTTAATGAAACTCCAGGTGCTGAGTCAACCACGCGATGCTCCAAAAGGGTCCGGGAGATGGTCATCCCAGCCGACGTTTAGAAGCTACTTCTAAAGTCTTTATATTTTATGTTGTCATGAAACTCTTTATATTTTATGTTATGTAATATGTACTTTGGCTGTCAAAAAACATGCTTAGTTTGTAACCTGTTTTGGTCATCTTTTTTATCAAATGTAAAAGCATGTGTGTATGAACAACTTTACTTCTATCTTAATGGAAGCCTTTTGGTAACTAGTTGTAATGTATTTAGATAGTTTATGCATATATAAATACGCATAACAATATAATGGATGGAGCCTCAGAACTTTCTGATCATGATTCTAAACACAAAAAAATTATAGTGTATACATACCTTGAGTAGAGCATGCAAAACCAAAACTCACAAACATAAAAAATAAACGGACAGACACAACCCATGGTAAGCAACCCCCTAATACACACCATAAAGACTAGAGAAAATGATTTGAACTTTGAGGAAGTGTTTTTAGGGGGGAAAACTTGGATCAAAATTTTGGAAAAATCAAATTGGCAGATTTCAAAAGAAACTTTCAAATTTTTCATAAAGTTGAAGTGACCTTTATTGGATCATATCGTATCATGTTAAAACAGGAGGAGATTTGAGGGTGTAACTATGGTTCGATCAAAGAAAGTTAACGAACAAGGAAAATATGGAATCATTATATATTGATACTTTTATGTGAATTCAAGTTTATGATTGTATAACATAATTTGGATTAAAACAAACTATTATTAATATCATATTTTCAATCATAAAAGTAAAATGTAGTTTTATTAATAAAAAAACAAATACAAATAATTTATAAATTTATTTTAATTACAATACAAATAAAATAAATAACTTAATGTGTATAGCATTGTTTGGTTATTTCTTCTATACAAGTGTGTAAAAAAAACAAATTCAATTTTTTTCTTTATTCCACCCGTGTTTAACACGGGATTTAAATCTAGTCTAAAGTTGTAAGAGTAGAATGAGTAAACGGCCGAAATCGTCCTTGTGGTTTACCCTAAAAATCAAGTTTCATCCTTATCTATCGGAAATGACACCGACAGTCCTTTCTGGGTGGATAAGGATCACGTTCAGTCCTTTATCTAAACGTCCGTCATCTTCCATCCGTTAAGTCCCTCACGTGCTTTCCACGTGAGGGTATTTTCGTCTTTTTCCATTTTTAAAGGACCACTAGTGATTTTTTTTATTCTTTACTTAATCCATTACATACAAACGTAAAAATCTAAAAGTAAACAAAAACATCCACACACAAACATACATTTACAATTGTTCCTATGGAATCAAATCCACCAAAATCTACCAAGAATGAATCCACAGAATGAATCCTATATACATAAAACAACCCATACCCATTCATCTCTATCACATACATCATTCATCTCATATAAACATCATCCCTTTTTATTACAAAAATCAAGTAACAAAAAATCACAATCTGAAGCGAAATCAGTTCATGACAAGAAAAATATGGTTGTGCAGCTTAAAATAAAAAGAAAAAAAGGCTGCACCTTTGTTGTGTACTTCTGAAATTATTGGCGGCTGGAAAGCATTTGCTCGACCAAATTTTACGTGACTTGTATAAAGAAATGAAGCTACAAAAATCCCAAATTTTGAAGATGCATTCTCTGTTACCGGCGATTCTTTAGCCGTAGATCTTGAGGAGGACACAGACACGAATCCTCTACAAAAAAGGGTTAATGAAACTCCAGGTGCTGAGTCAACCACGCGATGCTCCAAAAGGGTCCGGGAGATGGTCATCCCAGCCGACGTTTAGAAGCTACTTCTAAAGTCTTTATATTTTATGTTATGTAATATGTACTTTGGCTGTCAAAAAACATGCTTAGTTTGTAACCTGTTTTGGTCATCTTTTTTATCAAATGTAAAAGCATGTGTGTATGAACAACTTTACTTCTATCTTAATGGAAGCCTTTTGGTAACTAGTTGTAATGTATTTAGATAGTTTATGCATATATAAATACGCATAACAATATAATGGATGGAGCCTCAGAACTTTCTGATCATGATTCTAAACACAAAAAAATTATAGTGTATACATACCTTGAGTAGAGCATGCAAAACCAAAACTCACAAACATAAAAAATAAACGGACAGACACAACCCATGGTAAGCAACCCCCTAATACACACCATAAAGACTAGAGAAAATGATTTGAACTTTGAGGAAGTGTTTTTAGGGGGGAAACTTGGATCAAAATTTTGGAAAAATCAAATTGGCAGATTTCAAAAGAAACTTTCAAATTTTTCATAAAGTTGAAGTGACCTTTATTGGATCATATCGTATCATGTTAAAACAGGAGGAGATTTGAGGGTGTAACTATGGTTCGATCAAAGAAAGTTAACGAACAAGGAAAATATGGAATCATTATATATTGATACTTTTATGTGAATTCAAGTTTATGATTGTATAACATAATTTGGATTAAAACAAACTATTATTAATATCATATTTTCAATCATAAAAGTAAAATGTAGTTTTATTAATAAAAAAACAAATACAAATAATTTATAAATTTATTTTAATTACAATACAAATAAAATAAATAACTTAATGTGTATAGCATTGTTTGGTTATTTCTTCTATACAAGTGTGTAAAAAAAACAAATTCAATTTTTTTCTTTATTCCACCCGTGTTTAACACGGGATTTAAATCTAGTCTAAAGTTGTAAGAGTAGAATGAGTAAACGGCCGAAATCGTCCTTGTGGTTTACCCTAAAAATCAAGTTTCATCCTTATCTATCGGAACTGACACCGACAGTCCTTTCTGGGTGGATAAGGATCACGTTCAGTCCTTTATCTAAACGTCCGTCATCTTCCATCCGTTAAGTCCCTCACGTGCTTTCCACGTGAGGGTATTTTCGTCTTTTTCCATTTTTAAAGGACCACTAGTGATTTTTTTTATTCTTTACTTAATCCATTACATACAAACGTAAAAATCTAAAAGTAAACAAAAACATCCACACACAAACATACATTTACAATTGTTCCTATGGAATCAAATCCACCAAAATCTACCAAGAATGAATCCACAGAATGAATCCTATATACATAAAACAACCCATACCCATTCATCTCTATCACATACATCATTCATCTCATATAAACATCATCCCTTTTTATTACAAAAATCAAGTAACAAAAAATCACAATCTGAAGCGAAATCAGTTCATGACAAGAAAAATATGGTTGTGCAGCTTAAAATAAAAAGAAAAAAAGGCTGCACCTTTGTTGTGTACTTCTGAAATTATTGGCGGCTGGAAAGCATTTGCTCGACCAAATTTTACGTGACTTGTATAAAGAAATGAAGCTACAAAAATCCCAAATTTGAAGATCTCGTTCTCGTGGGAGAGATCGAATAGGGTTTGTGTATGAGTGTGTTTTTGGTTGTAGTTGAAAAAAGATTAAGATAAATGGAATGGAAGATATGAGAGAAAAAAAAAGACTATCGTAATTGGTTATGTGTTTTGTCTTTGATAAAAAATGGTTTCTTTGTTTGCAGATTTGGGGATCTTTATACTATGTCTTTACTATGTATATGTATTTTTTTTAGATTGATATTTTTTAGCTTGACTTGATTTGGTGCAAATTAGGATAAAGTGTTGAATGTGGTTATTGTTAGTGTGAAAAATTGATGCCAGATCTTATCAAAATGTGTTTCTTAATTGGTTATGTGTTTTGTTTTTGATTTTGATTTGAGATCGGTATGGTAATGGTGATGATGACTTCAAATGAAAGTATATAGATGTATATCTATTTTAGGTTTGCAGATAGTGGAAGAAGGAAAGGGAAAAATTTTTAGCACTAGTAGTCCTTTAGTTTTGGAAATGACATAAATACCCTCACGTGGAAAGCACGTGAGGGGGTTAACGGATTGAACATAACGGACGTTTAAATAAAGGACTGAACTTGAACCTTAAAGGACTGTCAATGTCATTTCAGATAGATAAGGATGAAACTTGATTGACGATTTCGGCCGTTTACTCGAGTAGAATCAATGCTGAAGTTTGAAGGATTAATTGTGGTTTAAAATAATTTACTGGTAATTATGATTTTACTAATCTTCTCTTAATGTTTGGCTTTTATTGTGTGGTAATTAGGTTAATCGAAGTGTATATATGAATGAATTGATCAGTCATATGTATGATCGATCCATTCAATGGGTTTTTATCAATTCTGCCATCAATTTAATGACTGATCCATTTAATGGGTTTTTTGAAATTCCATCCACCAGTTTCATTATTTTTGATATTCAATTCAATTCAATGATAATTTATTTGAGCTTCCATTTAATGGGTTTTTTGAAATTCCATCCACCAGTTTCATTATTATATATATATATGTAGTTTTAAACCAAAGTTTGGGTTAATTTATGGGAAGACAGCTCTCATAAGTATGACTACATTGCAGGTAGAGATGACATTGGATACACGAATCATCCTCAGGTATCGTTTCCCATTGTAATGTAATAATTTTGTGATGGGTCAGAAACAAACACATACTATGACGTGACCCATATATCTTTCTCTGTGTTTTTGTAATTATTCTTCTTTATAATAGTTAAGTCTTTGTAAATAATTCAAAACGAGGTCCATCAGTCTTAAACGTGCTCATATAATATAATTCAGCTCAATTGGCTAATTGGTAATGCGTCTACAGCTTCTCCCACTTACATAAAAACTGATGGCGGAGCAACAACACCAGCTGTTCTTATTTCAGCATCGATAGTGCATGCTTTTGCACTTTTTGTGGTTGTCTCAGTTGGTGCTAACATCTAGGGGGTCACGTTAACCTGCTGTCATGTATGGGGCATTTGTTCGGAACCATATTTCATTCTTTAAGAGGGTTTTATATTGAATTGCACAATGCCTTGGGTATGTGGTTACTTGCTTCCAAAGTTTGCAATGGGTAGCTTGGTAAGGCTGTGAGGAAAAAAATTAGGTGCTAACGGTCAAAAGTAAAGGTGGGAAGATGGGTGGGTTGGGTAACGAGTTGATATAAAACACAACCCAAATCAAATCATTCATAACTAAAATGGTCAAAGTTGTCACATCTAATAAGACTTAATGAGACATAGACTAAAGCAATACTATCGCAATGAAAACACTGATTTCACTTATTTTTGGAAACTGTGCTGGACACTTATGCTTTTGCTCTTGAGTTGGGTGTAGATGAATGGAATGCAGTGGTGTTTGAGATGATGATGACTTTTAGAATGTTGTTTATTCAATAGTAGCTGATCTTTTTTTCTGAACATTAGTAGATGATCTTAAGAAGGGAGTTTTGGGAATTATTGCATCGATGACAGTTGGTTTCATAGTGGTGCAAACAACTTATTAGCTGGCGGTGCCTTCACTGGAGCATCCATAAACCCTGCAGTGTTCTTTGCCCCGACAGTAGTGAGCTCGACCGGGGACAACCACTGGTAGATTTTAACAATGTTTGAATCTTTGGTTTTGTTAGCGACATATGTTTTGTTTTTATATTTAAACTTATATTGTGGTCCGCTCCCTTCTCCACTTGGCGATTTGGAACAATTCTTCAAACTGTAAGTTTACTTTTAAATTTATCTCACGTTAGACATTCTCTATTAGTCGTTCATGTTCTTTTATTAGTTTGATGACTAACTCATTGACCCATTCGTTTAGTTCAACGGATAACTGTCTACTTTTAAATTTAAATTTTATATAGGAAGCTTAATCAATGACAATGCATTCCTGTGACCAACTCAACTCATTTGACCCATTTTGAATAGTTCATTCTGTTACTTTATCCTTTTGATGTTCGAGATAAAACACTAGCCAAGTTGACGGCTTCATAACCTAATGGGTCAAAAATAGCTTTCCGTGTTATTCATTTGCTCGATCTTTTCCTTTTTGGTTACCAAAGGTTGGTGGTGACTGTGTTTGCAGAAGAATTTAAAATCAAAAGAAGGATCAATGGGCTCTAAGGATGCTTCATCTCTCATCAACCTGACAAGAATTCTATCTCTTAATAGAAACAAGCCAAAAGATAAGCCTTTAACATAGGTTTATACTCTCCAATCTGTGATTAAATTTGCTGCTCATTTTACGTGACCAGCATGAGAAATAATTGTGGCATTTTTTGTCATGAGCAGAATGGGACTATTAAAGTTCTGGTACGTGTAATCAAATAATTGTTGTTATAATTGTATGGTTCATTTTATAAATTAGTCTATTTGTACTAATTTGAAATTTTAATTGAGTACTATTTATAAACTTTATGATTTCACTGTACTTGAATTCAAAAAGCTATGTTTAATGAAACATTAGTTAATGTATTTGATAGATAGTGCTGACCTTTTACTCAGAAAAACAAAAGTAGGTTTAGCTTGATGTTTTGGATCGAGTCGCTTTAACCATGCTTCACTGATCAAGTGAGTCACATCGTAGCTCACAGGTACCTCTAAGAAGAAGTGTATATGATACGAAGAACATGTTTTAAGTTACCATAACAATTGATCATGTTGAGAAACTAGCCCAACTAAAATTGAGACAACTTAACTGGTCCATTGGTGAAGCTGAAAATTGTCATGTTGAATTGTTGACTCTGGATGGCCTGTTTATTAGAGCGGAAGTTACAGATGATTATGAAGTTAAGCTTATCTGCAAGCTGCCATATCTATACATTTCATTAGAGTAAGGTGAACGAGCTCATTGGTACGAAGGTCATGGAGTGGTATGTTACTTAAGGTGATCACTTAATGATAGTCGCTATCATGCTACCTACCTTATGAGATTGAGATAATGATAGTCGCTATCATGCTACCTACCTTATTACATTATTAAAAGTTGGTACATGTTGCCTGCTGTTTGAAGGTATCGCCTATTAATTTCTGACATAAGCCCCATCTCTTACTTTATACACTACATATATTAGAACGTTGCCCGGGTATTACCCTGGCTGATTAGCTAATTTACATATCAACCAAGCTGTTAGTTATTGATTGTCTACTCCAATATTTTGTAGGCACGATCGTTTTTGGAAGAAGGTACCTTTAATGAGTTAATCGACCCTCGCCTTGGAAACTATTATTTAGCTCACGAGGTTTATTGCATGATGCAAGCTGCTTTAAAAGGGATCCTCATTTACAACTTCACACGTCCAAGGTAATTCATGGTTTTTAGAAATTCACCTTTTACAAATCACGTAGAGGTGACAAAATGTAAAGGTAAGGTGGGTAACGGGTCAAAACATGTCAGTTTTGTAGTTTGATTTGGGTTCAGTTGTCAAAAATCACTTATACCCAATTACCCATACTATGCATAAACTATTCTTCCATTTACAGCCGATGCTCCCCCGTTTTTTTTTGGAAAGAAGACACTAACAACTAACAAGTGTTTGTTTTGTATCTTATTAATTTTTATATGTGTGAAGGTGTTAAGGATGCTGGAGGGCAACATGATGAAGGGATTCGGTCATGGCATGGCGTGTTGGATATCATCTTTCAACTGTAAAAGAGTAGTAATTTAGCATTAATAGTAACGTACGTTTTGGTAGTTAATATAAGTTCATAGAGGGCAAGTTAGATATCTGTACGATATGTCATTCGTCTTAAAATGAAATGTAGGAAATTCGGGCTTCCATGTATTTTTTGATTATTATCGAGGATATGTATATGTATGTATGTATCTATGTAACTAAGCGGACACTGTAACATGAATTATACAATATGTATTATTCCCTTAACTATTTGTTACATTCTCTTATATCAATGTCTCAATCTTTAACTTTTATTAATGATTTAAACAAACCGGCAACATTATACATACAACCAAAAATACTTCAACCTTCTCTATTTATAATCATGAATATAAACATAATAAATATAAATATTTCCAGTCTAAATAATAAATAGTGATATGGATTGAGATGTAAATTGACATATGAACCTTTACGAGAAGTGAAAAGGCTAGTTAGGCCACTTCATCACAATTTAGACAACAGATTCCCAACAAACACATATACCGACGGCGGCTACCTCTACTTTCCGACTTAACGGCACCGTCAGCTACTTTAGCACTTTTCTCAATTTTCTTCACAAACGACGTTGCCTTACCTTCGCTGTTATTCCGGAACAAAATATTACGGATTTTCCACCGGCGTGAGGAACTAGACTTTTCCGGCGGTTTCCAGTCGGATTCAGATGACGTGGATTCCGATGATGTGAATTCACGTTCTTCATTGAATAGCTTATGTAACGAAGGCCGTACGA
>CM067169.1:32328301-32358301 GCA_034093135.1 Erigeron breviscapus | reverse complement strand
GGATGCATGGATCCGATTCAAGGAGATGTTAAGGAATTGTCCGGGCCATAATATGACTAAGGAGCAATATGTTGAGCTCTTCTTTGATGGCCTCGATAAGAAGTCTAAGAGGGAGTTAGGATATGCTTTTGGGGGTGGTTTTAACAAGATCACACCAAATGAGGGTTTTGAAATCTTGGAGTCCATGGCAAAGGATAATGCAAATATGGATGACGATAGATTTTTAAAGAATGAGAGAAGGTTGAAGAAGGGTACTAGCCAAGGTAGAGTTGCGAAAGTTGAGGCTAGTCATGATTCGGGGATGATAGGAGAGATTAGAGCGCTATCGGAGCGAATGGAAAAGGGATTTGCTATGCAAGAGAGTCGGTTTGGAGCTATTGAACGGGATGTGAAGGTAGTAGCGGATGGATGTGACCATTGTGGTGACATGCATTACTCCGATGAGTGTCCCAATCGGGGACCCGAGGATGTGAGTTACATCCAGAATCAACAACAAGGGAGCTACCAACGCAATACCGGTTTCCAAAACCGCACTTCAGGTAATCCTACTTATAACTCTTCTTTTCCTACTAACAACTCTCGTTTTTCAGGAAATAGATGGCAAAGGGACAACTTTCAAAGTCAGCCACAACATCAAACTCAACAAGGACAAGGATCTGGATCTTCTTCTTCTTCTAATGCCGATCCAAATGCCGAGTTGAGGGAGATGATGAAACAAATGATGAGCAATCAGATTGAAACAAACACTAGCATCCAGAATATCAGGGAGGATACTAAGGCTTTGAGTGAGAGATTGGATGCGATAAATGGGAAAGTGGAAATCAATATGAAGAATCAATGTGTCAACTTTAAGGATC
The DNA here is from genome assembly GCA_034093135.1 of Erigeron breviscapus. NCBI lineage: Eukaryota > Viridiplantae > Streptophyta > Magnoliopsida > Asterales > Asteraceae > Erigeron > Erigeron breviscapus. Next base: position 32,357,444 of record CM067169.1, on the reverse strand, counting down.
TTGAGAGTAGGATGGCTGCACTTTCTAGGCCTCATGGTACTTTGCCAAGTAATACTCAGCAGAATCCTAAACCCCAGTTTAATCAGGGACAGTTTAGTCAGGCACCAAAGTACACTCCACCTCAAGCCCGCAATGAGGAGGCCAAGGCCATTACCACTCGTACAGGTAAATCTTATGACCCTCCTACTATGCCTAATGTGGTTGTTTCAGATGTTCAGGATTCAGGAGCTAATGATGATGAGATTGAAGAGGAGATTGAGATGGAGGAGAATCCGACTGTGAAGACTCCGGTCACTCCACCAGAACCGGTTGTGGAACCCGAGGTTAAAGCTTACAAACCAAAAGTTCCATTTCCACAACGGTTCAGGAAGGCTAAACTAAAGGAACAATACAATAAGTTTGTTCAAATGATTTCTAATGTGCATATTAATGTTCCTTTAGTTGATTTGATACAGGGGATGCCTCATTATTCCAAGTTCATTAAGGAACTTGTGACGGATAAAAGAAAGATGGAGGAGGCAAAGGCAACTTTTCTAAATTGCCGAGTGTTCTGCTATCTTGCAGAACCGCATACCGCCAAAGCTTGAAGACCCAGGGAGTTTTCTAATTACTTGCTCTATTAGAACCATAATTTGTAAGGCTTTAGCCGATTTAGGTGCTAGTATCAATTTGATGCCTTATTCGGTTTGGAGTAAGTTGGCCTTAGGAATCCTCCGCCCGACTCGCATGAGTATTAGGCTTGCCGACCACTCATTTCAGTATCCCATGGGGATTGCTGAGAATATTAGAGTCAAAGTGGGTCATATTGTTTTCCTAGTTGACTTTGTCATTCTTGAGATGGAGGAGGATGCTCAAGTACCCCTAATTCTTGGACGACCTTTCCTAAATACCGCGGATGCTATCATCCGTGTGAAGGATAAGGAGATTTCTTTGGGAGTGGGTACTGATAGGATTGTTTTTAATATTGAGAGGTCTATTAAGCATACTTATTCTAATGATGAGTCATGTTTCAGGATCGATGTGCTTGACGATGCTTTGGACCTAGAATTTCAGGAGTTGATGGAGACCGATATGGGAGATGAGGAGATTGCATATCTAGGAGCTGGAGAGATTTCTGATGATGCTTTGTTTGCTGAGGTTATGGCACTTGGCTTAGAGGATACACCTCTAGTGGATGAGAGCTTTGAGAGAGTGGTTGCTGATGGAAGCTCATTGGTACCTAATTCTGTTGATGTACCTCCTACAGACTTGGAGCTTAAGCCATTGCCTGCCCATTTGGAATATGCTTACTTGTCAGGTAACTCCTCTCTACCAGTGGTTATCTCGTCCTCCTTATCGAGTGACGAGAAGGGACTTCTCTTGACCGTGCTTCGAGCCCATAAGCGGGCTTTTGCTTGGAAGACTACCGACATTCCAGGTATTAGTCCTAACTTTTGTCAGCACAAAATTGATTTTATTGATGATGTTAAGCCCGTTGTCCAGCGACAAAGGAGGCTTAATCCTAATATGAAAGATGTGGTCAAGAAAGAAGTTATTAAATTGTTAGATGCAGGGATTATTTTCCCGATTGCTGATAGTCCTTGGGTCAGCCCTGTTCATTGCGTGCCCAAAAAGGGGGGTATGACGGTTATAGAGAATGAGAATAGGGAGCTTTTGGCTACTAGGACCATAACGGGTTGGCGGGTGTGTATTGACTACCGTAAGCTAAATGATGCCACCCGAAAGGATCACTTTCCATTGCCTTTTATTGATCAGATGTTGGAGAGGTTAGCAGGTAATGAGTATTTTTGTTTCCTTGATGGGTTTTCCGGGTACTTTCAAATACCCATTGATCCAAAGGATCAAGAGAAGACCACTTTTACGTGCCCCTTTGGCACTTTTGCTTATCGGCGAATGCCGTTTGGTCTTTGTAATGCCCCGGGCACCTTTCAAAGGTGCATGATTGCTATATTCCAGGACATGCTTGAAACCTCCATGGAGGTCTTCATGGATGACTTCTCGGTTTTTGGGGATTCATTTCGTACTTGCTTGCATAACCTAGATAAGATGTTGGATAGGTGTGAAAGGGCACAACTTGTGTTAAATTGGGAGAAATGTCACTTCATGGTGACCGAGGGTATTGTGCTTGGTCACAAAGTATCTAAGGCTGGGATAGAGGTTGATAGGGCTAAAATTGATGTCATAGCCAAATTACCCCCGCCTTCCAATGTGAAAGGGGTAAGGAGTTTTCTTGGGCATGCCGGTTTTTACCGACGTTTCATTAAAGACTTTTCTAAGATTACCCGTCCGATGACCCACTTGTTGGAGAAGGACGTCCCTTTTGTATTTAATGATGCTTGTGTAAGTGCTTTTCAGGTGCTAAAGGAGAAGTTGACCAATTCACCTATCATGGTCGGGCCGGATTGGGAATTGCCCTTTGAATTGATGTGCGATGCTAGTGATTTTGCTGTGGGGGCCGTGCTAGGGCAAAGGGTTGATAAACATTTCAAACCCATATACTTTGCTAGCAAAACATTGAACCCCGCCCAGCAAAATTACACCACAACTGAGAAAGAGCTGCTTGCCGTGGTTTTTGCTTTTGATAAATTTAGATCATATCTTGTTTTAAGTAAGACCATAGTTTTTACAGACCATTCAGCCCTAAAGTACTTGTTTTCCAAACAAGATGCTAAACCCAGACTTATCCGTTGGATCTTGTTGTTACAAGAATTTGATATTGAGATCAAGGATAAGAAAGGGGCTGAAAATTTGGCCGCCGACCACTTGAGTCGATTGGAAGATCCTCACCGGGAGGAACTTCGTGATGGGGAGATCAATGATCACTTCCCTGATGAATGTTTAATGTTTATATCTAATTCTGATAATGCTCCTTGGTTTGCTGACATTGCTAACTATTTGGTTGCAGGTGAGATACCAAATGACTTCACGCATCAACAGAAGAAGAAGCTCATTTCCGATGCCAAATACTATTTTTGGGATAGCCCATACTTATTTCGTGTTTGTGCAGATGGGATGGAGCGGAGATGTGTTGCTGGAGCCGAGACTAGGGAGATTTTGGATGCTTGCCACTATGGGCCAACTGGAGGTCACTACGGTCCTTCAGTTACAGGTAAAAAGGTGTTTGATGCAGGTTTCTATTGGCCCACCATTTTCAAGGAGGCTCAAACCTTGGTGGAAACTTGTGACATCTGTCAGAGGCAAGGAAACATCACTAAGCGGGATGAGATGCCCCAACAGAGCATACAGGTATGTGAGGTTTTCGATATTTGGGGAATAGACTTCATGGGACCATTCCCACCGTCTAACAAGTTCCTTTACATTCTTGTTGCCGTTGATTACGTATCTAAGTGGGCCGAAGCCAAGGCTTTACCCACAAATGATGCTAGGGTAGTGATTGATTTCCTTAAGCAATTGTTTTGCCGGTTTGGTTGCCCTAGAGCCCTAATTAGTGACCGAGGAACTCACTTTGCAAATAATCAATTAGCGAAGGTCATGAAAAGATACGGTGTTGTGCATTATTTCTCTACTTCCTATCATCCACAAACTAGTGGACAAGTAGAAAACACCAATAGGGCCTTGAAGAGAATTTTGGAGAAAACGGTCGGGGATAACCCAAAGATTTGGTCTAAGAAGCTAGATGATGCCTTGTGGGCATTTAGGACGGCTTACAAGACACCGATTGGCACCACGCCATACCGGTTGCTCTATGGTAAGACTTGTCATCTTCCGATTGAGATTGAGCACAAGGCATATTGGGCTTTGAGAAATTTGAACTTGGATATGATGGAAGCCGGTGACCTTAGGATGTTGCAACTTCATGAGCTCGATGAGCTTAGGTTAGGTGCATATGAGAATTCTAGGCTTTACAAGGAACGGACCAAGATTTACCATGACAAAAGGATCCGTAGGAAGGAATTTAAGGTTGGAGCTAAGGTTTTGTTGTTTTTGTCAAAATTTAAAATCAAGCAACCTAAGCTTACCTCTAGGTGGATAGGACCTTTTGTAATCAAGCATGTTTATCCATCCGGTTATGTTGAATTGTTCAAGAGAGATGGTGAAGGTTCTTTCATTGTGAATGGTCATAGATTGAAGTTGTACTTTGAAGAAGAACAAGTGGATGGGATAATCGAAGAAATCCCCATTTTTGAGTTTGAAGTTTGAAAGGTAGTCGAGTCTAGCTAAAGACTCGTAAATAATCTTAGCGCTTCTTGGGAGGCAACCCGTGTTTTTCATTTGTTTTTATTGCATTTCATTCTTCTTTTCATTTAGTTAGATTTGATTTTGTTTTGTTAAGAAGTGCAGGTCCAGGTTGATCGTGAAACGGATTGAGGTTTGTTGTGCATTACCGAAGTTTCGTGCAGGAGAGTGCCCCACTGCGCCGCAGTGGGCATGTCGACAGCCAGATTGAGTGCAGGTAATAAAAGGATGTAAATTTTATTTTTTTTTATTTTTTATTTTTTTTTTTTTTTTTTTTTTTTTTTTTTTTTTTGTTTGCAGGTCCAGGTTGATCGTGTAACGAATTGTGGTTTGTTGTGCATTGCCGATGTTTCGTGCAGGAGAGCGCCCCACTGCGCCGCAGTGGGCATGTCGACAGCCATATTTAGTGCAGGTAATAAAAGGATGTAAATTTTATTTTTTTTTACCAACATAACTCTTTTTCTTTTTTTCTTTTCTCTCTAACAAAAACAACACTCCCAAACCTAACCTATTTTCACCTCTAATTCACGTCCAATCTTGCAATTTTCTTTCTTCTCTCTCCTAGATTATCATCAATTTATCATCATCATGGGTAAAGGAGTAAGTTTCTTGAACTTTTCTTTGAGTTTTCTTTTAAATCTTTGATTTTCGAATTTTTAGGTTGTAATTGTTAAATTAATTGATGGGTTTTTGTTGTGCATTGCCGAAGTTTCGTGCAGGAGAGTGCCCCACTGCGCCGCAGTTGGCATATCGACAGCCACATTGAGTGCAGGTAATAAAAGGATGTAAGTTTTATTTTTTTTTTTTTTTTTTTCTTTTTTTTTTTTTTTTTTTTCTTTTTTTGTGCTGGTTTTGCACCGACGCGTGCAGGAGGTGCCCCACTGCGCCGCAGTGGGACGTTTTTTTTTTTTTTTTTTTTTGTGTTTTGTTGTGCATTGCCGAAGTTTCGTGCAGGAGAGTGCCCCACTGCGCCGCAGTGGGACGTTTTTCTGCCTAAATTGTGTTGATTGTTTGATATTATTCTCGCTTTGCATTCCTCGTCTTATTTGCTTTATTTGTCGTTATTATATGTGATTGTAGGATGCGTCTGGTGCTGACAAGAGGAAGCAAACCGATGAGGGAACATCCAGTGGGACCGCTCAGAAGAAAGGCAAGGCGGTTACGGAGGTTGAGCCGCCTGCTCTTAAGTTTTGGCCGGGTCAGTTGAATGAGAGGCATGCGTGGCTAGATTTTTCAAGGGTGAAGCAACCTCACCGCAACAATTATCTTAACGAGCTCTTTTCTATTCACAAAGAGGTGGTTTGCCCACCCAGGTATCTCCACCCCACTGCTGCTCAACATTTTGGTATTCAGGCCGATATTAATGGGTGGTTTAGAATAGAGGCTCAAGTTGATGACAGGTTGGTTGTGAGCGATATGTGGCATAATGTGTTTAATAACAGGGAACCTGTTTATAGGGAGCTTTGTTTAGAATTTTATTCAACTTTCAAGGTAAAAAAGGAGTTGAATAAGATTAAGGATATTTTTGAGGAGAGGTGTGTGCACTTTTATTGTGGAGGTATGCTTAGGAAGATTTCTGTAGCTCAGTTTGGGTATTATACTGGGATGTATACATTGGATGAGTTAAGGAATAGTGATTTCAGGAGTTTGTTGAGGCAGGGTTTATATGTGAAGCAGCCTTTTGATGGCGAGTCCCTAATGCAGTATTGGACTCGTATTACTGGTGGCGAGGTTTGGAAGACTGGTGGGTCAGGTAGCATGTCTAAGATTCGGAGTATTAAGCTTAGGATGCTCCATCGTATGGTTGTCACTTTCTTGGTTCAGCGTTCTACTCATTGGGAGAAGGTGTATCTGACAGACTTATGGTTGATCAAGTTATTTTTTGAGGGGGCTCCAAGGCGGTTTGCATTAGCTCCCATGGTTGTGTTGGACAGGATGTGGAACCACTCCGATTCGGAGTTGGTTTTGGGACATTTCATTACGATGATCTATAGACGGATGGGGGTTTTTGATACTGATAACTGTCAGACCCATCTTTCACCACCGGTATTTCAGGAGACTTTGGAGGAGGGAGAGTTGATAAGGGCTAAGATTGTTAAGAAGATGACGAAGACGGAGAATTCAAGGTTGCTTGATGACATTGGAGTGATTCCTGCACCGCCTCCCATTGTGGAGGAGGATGAGGATGTTGATATGGATGCGGCTGCTGAGGAGGAGCCAGAGCCGGTGCGACATCCTACACGTCATGCTACCACTACTGCAGGAGGTTCCTTTTCCGCTTCTGCTCATCCAGCAGGTTTTGATTTCACCTCTCTTCAGTCTTTGATGGATAGGATGTATGAGGATCAGCAGTCTTTCCATTCTCGAATGGATAGTTTTCGAGAGCAGGTTGGGGGAGATTTGACTATGATGGGTTCTGGTTTAGGGAGAGTGGTTTACGACTCGCGCCGTTACCAGCCTTTGTGGGAGGCGCAGTTGAGAGGGCAGGATTTTAGCCCACCAGCTGATATTCCCGAGTACCGCCCGCCCTCCATGTTTATCCCTCATCAGCGTGTTGGTGGAGGTTTTTACTTTCCTCCCGAGCATCAGGTTGAGGAGCCTCCCCGTCATGATCCAGGAGCATTGGGACCGGATATGCCGGTCCGATTTGGTTCTTATGCAGGTACTTATGCAGGTATGGACGTGACCCCGGCGGGAGCTGCTGACCCGTCTTTTGCAGAGCAGGTGGTGGGATCCTTCTTTGATTATAGTAACATCCCTGGTTACCAACATTACCCACCCCGTCCTCCACCACAGTGATGGCTTGTTTGAACATTTTCTACTTCTGTACTTTTTTTTTCTTTTGGTGCTTGATATTACATTTTGTTTTCTGATGCTATATGAAGCAGGTATTGATAGTTGTAGTCCAACCCAAGTGTGGGGGAGAACCATTGAGTGTTGATTGTATGATGGTATGCATATGCTGGCAGTAAGTTCAGCGCCGCATTTGTGTTGGTATGTTTGATGTACTCGATTCTCGCACCTTCCGTTTTGTTACATGTTGTTTCTCCCGCCACCCAAAGTGTCCTTCCTCTTTCGGAAGTGCAATTTGTGACGCGGGGTCGGCTAACTTGTTTTAAAACGGATTGTGTCCTCGTTCCGGTATGTGCTTTATTTATCGTCTTTATTTTGTATTTACCTTTGTTTTTTTTTTTTTTTTTTTTTTTTTTTTTTTTTTTTTTTTTTTTTTTTTTTTTTTTTTTTTTTTTTTTTTTTTTTTTTTTTTTTTTTTTTTTTTTTTTTTTTTTTTTTTTTTTTTTTTTTTTTTTTTTTTTTTTTTTTTTTTTTTTTTTTTTTTTTTTTTTTTTTTTTTTTTTTTTTTTTTTTTTTTTTTTTTTTTTTTTTTTTTTTTTTTTTTTTTTTTTTTTTTTTTTTTTTTTTTTTTTTTTTTTTTTTTTTTTTTTTTTTTTTTTTTTTTTTTTTTTTTTTTTTTTTTTTTTTTTTTTTTTTTTTTTTTTTTTTTTTTTTTTTTTTTTTTTTTTTTTTTTTTTTTTTTTTTTTTTTTTTTTTTTTTTTTTTTTTTTTTTTTTTTTTTTTTTTTTTTTTTTTTTTTTTTTTTTTTTTTTTTTTTTTTTTTTTTTTTTTTTTTTTTTTTTTTTTTTTTTTTTTTTTTTTTTTTTTTTTTTTTTTTTTTTTTTTTTTTTTTTTTTTTTTTTTTTTTTTTTTTTTTTTTTTTTTTTTTTTTTTTTTTTTTTTTTTTTTTTTTTTTTTTTTTTTTTTTTTTTTTTTTTTTTTTTTTTTTTTTTTTTTTTTTTTTTTTTTTTTTTTTTTTTTTTTTTTTTTTTTTTTTTTTTTTTTTTTTTTTTTTTTTTTTTTTTTTTTTTTTTTTTTTTTTTTTTTTTTTTTTTTTTTTTTTTTTTTTTTTTTTTTTTTTTTTTTTTTTTTTTTTTTTTTTTTTTTTTTTTTTTTTTTTTTTTTTTTTTTTTTTTTTTTTTTTTTTTTTTTTTTTTTTTTTTTTTTTTTTTTTTTTTTTTTTTTTTTTTTTTTTTTTTTTTTTTTTTTTTTTTTTTTTTTTTTTTTTTTTTTTTTTTTTTTTTTTTTTTTTTTTTTTTTTTTTTTTTTTTTTTTTTTTTTTTTTTTTTTTTTTTTTTTTTTTTTTTTTTTTTTTTTTTTTTTTTTTTTTTTTTTTTTTTTTTTTTTTTTTTTTTTTTTTTTTTTTTTTTTTTTTTTTTTTTTTTTTTTTTTTTTTTTTTTTTTTTTTTTTTTTTTTTTTTTTTTTTTTTTTTTTTTTTTTTTTTTTTTTTTTTTTTTTTTTTTTTTTTTTTTTTTTTTTTTTTTTTTTTTTTTTTTTTTTTTTTTTTTTTTTTTTTTTTTTTTTTTTTTTTTTTTTTTTTTTTTTTTTTTTTTTTTTTTTTTTTTTTTTTTTTTTTTTTTTTTTTTTTTTTTTTTTTTTTTTTTTTTTTTTTTTTTTTTTTTTTTTTTTTTTTTTTTTTTTTTTTTTTTTTTTTTTTTTTTTTTTTTTTTTTTTTTTTTTTTTTTTTTTTTTTTTTTTTTTTTTTTTTTTTTTTTTTTTTTTTTTTTTTTTTTTTTTTTTTTTTTTTTTTTTTTTTTTTTTTTTTTTTTTTTTTTTTTTTTTTTTTTTTTTTTTTTTTTTTTTTTTTTTTTTTTTTTTTTTTTTTTTTTTTTTTTTTTTTTTTTTTTTTTTTTTTTTTTTTTTTTTTTTTTTTTTTTTTTTTTTTTTTTTTTTTTTTTTTTTTTTTTTTTTTTTTTTTTTTTTTTTTTTTTTTTTTTTTTTTTTTTTTTTTTTTTTTTTTTTTTTTTTTTTTTTTTTTTTTTTTTTTTTTTTTTTTTTTTTTTTTTTTTTTTTTTTTTTTTTTTTTTTTTTTTTTTTTTTTTTTTTTTTTTTTTTTTTTTTTTTTTTTTTTTTTTTTTTTTTTTTTTTTTTTTTTTTTTTTTTTTTTTTTTTTTTTTTTTTTTTTTTTTTTTTTTTTTTTTTTTTTTTTTTTTTTTTTTTTTGACCTATACTTTTCTTTCTTTCTTTTTTTTTTTTTTGTACATTCATACCTTACTATACTCACCCTTATACAACCTTTATACGCTACATATACATACATTTCATTCCTTTCTTTGTACCCCTATTTACCTTTGTTTGACCGATATGGACATTGAGGGCATTGTCCATCTTCAGTGTGGGGGGGTGGCAAATAGGTTTAAGCTACCGGGTACATCACTTTTGTTGTTTTGCCATTGAGATTTCTACCGGTTTTGTTGATGTGTCCCTCTCATGGGCCTTCGGATTTTATCCAAGGGTAGGAGTTTCTATTTTGAGCTCTTCACTGTGATGTGCATGTTTGGAATCGGTGTTGTCAATTTGGTGGGATAATAGAGGTTGATGTGGTTTTTGAAACTTGAGTCGAGCTTGTCCTTGTGGTAAATTGCTTTTGGTCACTTAATTCATATCTTAATAAGCAATTTTACTACAAACTGTTTCCTTGGCAAAAATTTTAACCAGCGAAATGTGTTCGGAACGATTATTTGGCTAGTCCTTCGGGATTGATATCATTACTTGTGCACTCAAATATATCCCAAGCACCGTATATGTGAGATTCATTGATTCATTTGTTTAGATGTGCTAGGTGACGGTTTTGGTTTGATTGCCTTGTAGATACGTCCCTCTCTTAGGCTCTTGGATTTATCCAGGAGTAAGGGTTCCATTTGGCTTTGCCATTTCGTTCTCCCTCACTAAGATGTGCGTGTTTCATGGCATTTTCACTCCATTTCCGGGTTCTTCTCTTGATATGAGTGTGCCGGTGGTGTGTTGATTCTAGAACTTGGCCTGGTGAGCGTGACGAAACCGCAGTGAGATCACAATTGTGATAAAAGTACATCGGATGACGAATGGGCATTTAGGTTCGACCATACTTTTCTTTCTTTCTTTTCACATTTCTTTTGTACATTCATACCTTACTATACTCACCCTTATACAACCTTTATACACTCACATATACATACATTTCATTCCTTTCTTTGTATATTTCACCTTTGCATAAATTCACTCTTGTATATATACTTCACCTCACTTTTCCGATAGTCTAATCTTGGTGGGCCGTTGATTGCTATTGGTTTGTTGGATGGTTTGGGGAGTTTAGGTGGATTGCCTAGTGGCATGTTCTTGTCTATGAGAATGAGTCATTTGGTTATGTTATCGAGGTTTGTCTTTGATTGCTCTAGTGTTGGACATGTTCATCATTGTAAGAGGGTACCTACTAGTAGAGTAAAAGTGGTCAATAAAAAAGTTGATTTCTATTAAAAAAAAAAAAAAAAAAAAAAAAAAAAAAAAAAAAAAAAAAAAAACCTGGGCTACTAGTGGGTACTTCTCAATTTTAATTGTCTAAAGTTTTATTGTATTATTGGAAGATTTGGTTGATGTTGAGTTGTGTGAGTTGATACACCACATTGGTGTCGGGTTCTCTTGATATATTTTGAGGAGTCTTAGCGAGTTAATATCTTTTGGGTTAGCGGGTTGTCGGCAGTCAATGGTACGGGTTGATTAGACTATTTTGTTCATTTCTAGTACATATCTTATACTTTTGATTGGTTCCCTTTCATTTCTTGCCTTCATTACCGTATCCATTTGTACATATCCATATACTTTGACTTTTCTTTTCTTCATTAACCTATATTTTCATTCATTCATTGTGAATATCCATTATATACCTTAGTTTAACTATACAACCTACCTTTATGCCTATTTTGATGATGTGCTTGGTGCTTACGCCACGTCGGTGGAGTCATGATCCCGGTTCAAGCCTATGGTAAAATAACATACACCACGACCGTGCTATGAGTGATTCTTCATATATATTCAACCCCAAAAGTAAGTTTGTTGGAGTAGAATGATTTCGATAGGTTCATTTGTTTCACTTGTGCTTAGTTGTGTTATCATGGCTTGCGGATCGTTCAGGTATTGTCAAACATTTCGGGTTTTCATTTAAGATTAAAACTGCTTCACCCAACCTTTTTGTCATTTGACATGCTTGGTGTGGCTTCTTTTTGATACTCGTCATTGTTTATTTAGCTCCATTGTCAAGGAATACTTTATTCTTTAATGTTGGATTTGCTTGAGGACAAGCAATGCTCGAGTGTGGGGGGATTTGATGTGACCAATTTATACATATCGCCCACATCGTTTTTGGCCATTTTATTAAATGATTTTAGTCGAATTTGTGTGCATTTGGCGCGTTTATGTGTTTGTTAGTGTTTTCAGGTTCTAAACAGGTTACGCGTTCATTTTGTGCAATTTCGGATGATTATTGGCCAGAAGTCATTTGTGAAGTCGAGAGTCGTTTCGAGCGGAAAAGATAGCGAGTGTCGGGATCGAAAGATGAAGGTTATACACCAAGCTTGTGACTGCGCCGCAGTGAGGATGGCTTGATGATCACTGCGCCGCAGCCAAAATCCACGGCATTGTATGCATCAAGAACCTCACTGCGCCGCAGTGAGTGAAGGCACGGGTTCACTGCGCCGCAGTGAGTGCACGGGACTGAAGGGTCTTGGCCAGTTTCTGCATCAGATTATAGAGGGGTATAAATAGTTTTCATAACCTAATACCCAAAGTATCAAATACTCTTTCTAGGAGCTGCACTACAAGGAATTCTTCAGGGGTCAATTCAAGATTACATCTTCTGCCGATTCATTGGAGATTCACGTGCACCCATCTAGATCGTATCTAGATTATTGTCTTGCAATTTATATTTTCTCAAACAATTGGTAAATCATGTTCTTCCTTAATTTCAATTGTAATTTCAATTTAGTCATGAGTGGCTAATCGTTCAATTGTCCACCTTGATGTAACTAGACAAATGATGTGATTGCTTTATGTTTTAATTCAAAGAGTTGATTTCAATTACCGTTGTGTCTATATATATATATATATAAATATATATATATATATATATATATATATATATATATATATATATATATATATATATATATATATATATATATATATATATATATATATATATATATATATATATATATATATATATATATATATATATATATATATATATATATATATATATATATATATATATATATATATATATATATATATATATATATATATATATATATATATATATATATATATATATATATATATATATATATATATATATATATATATATATATATATATATATATATATATATATATATATATATATATATATATATATATATATATATATATATATATATATATATATATATATATATATATATATATATATATATATATATATATATATATATATATATATATATATATATATATATATATATATATATATATATATATATATATATATATATATATATATATATATATATATATATATATATATATATATATATATATATATATATATATATATATATATATATATATATATATATATATATATATATATATATATATATATATATATATATATATATATATATATATATATATATATATATATATATATATATATATATATATATATATATATATATATATATATATATATATATATATATATATATATATATATATATATATATATATATATATATATATATATATATATATATATATATATATATATATATATATATATATATATATATATATATATATATATATATATATATATATATATATATATATATATATATATATATATATATATATATATATATATATATATATATATATATATATATATATATATATATATATATATATATATATATATATATATATATATATATATATATATATATATATATATATATATATATATATATATATATATATATATATATATATATATATATATATATATATATATATATATATATATATATATATATATATATATATATATATATATATATATATATATATATATATATATATATATATATATATATATATATATATATATATATATATATATATATATATATATATATATATATATATATATATATATATATATATATATATATATATATATATATATATATATATATATATATATATATATATATATATATATATATATATATATATATATATATATATATATATATATATATATATATATATATATATATATATATATATATATATATATATATATATATATATATATATATATATATATATATATATATATATATATATATATATATAATCTTCCATATAATTTCCAAAATTAGTTGTTGCAAAATTATGGCTAATTATCTTCCATATAATCTTCCATACACTTTAAATATATTAAGGCTAATTATCTCTCTCTCCAAATCTATACAATATTTATTTCCTTCATTAACCTGGTAAAAACATGGCTACGGTAATCTGCCACAATAAATCATTATGCTGATTTAGATGTTTTATTTTTATTCCAATCAATCAATATTTTATAAATCTTACATAAATCTCAATTTTCCATTAATTATACATCATATTTGAGAGTGTTTGCATCAATCTATAAAATTGTGTTTTAAAATTAAGTTTTTAATTGTATAGAGTTTCTTATTTGGGTTTCAATTTACATATTTGATTTGGTTAGTAGTTGGTACGATGCAATAGTCTAACATTGCTTGGGTACATTAATAACTTTAAGTGATCGTGTCAATGCCATTTTGTTCACCGTTTATATGTTGTAATTTTCAGTTTTTTTTTTCAATTTAGCCATCTCCTGGAGGAACTGCAGCACAACAATGTTGAATCTTTTTAAACATTAATATGGTAAATTCAATTATACATCATATTTGAGATGTAAGTTGTTGAGGTTTAAAAGTATATATATATATACATATAGATAAAGTCTCCACCGATTCATATGAGTTTTGATGACCTAACAATTAGGCCTACTCATTAACCTAATCATAAAATGTTACCATTTGTAAATATCATTAATTAGTAAATAATTATATTCCAATTTTACCTTCTATATTAGCTGTACGAATAATTTTCCCCCATTTTTTTTATCTTTTTCACTAACATCTTTTCTTATTTTCTGTATTATTTTAATTAAAAAAATTAACAACCTCAAAATCAATACTTTAACATTGAGCAATGCATATACAGATACGACACCATATCATTTACCATGTATTACATAATATTTATATTGAAAGATTATGTATAAGAACGTAATCATGTATGACATTATAATACCTACTGTATAATTGTTTATATTGAAACACTGTATATGTTATTTACAAAAGTACATACTGTATATTGAAACAATATGTTATTTACAAAAGTACATACTGTATATTGAAACAATATGTTATTTACAAATTCAGATATTAGATTTAGAATAGCTGTTAGAATATATTTAGATGCAACGACAAGGAAATAAAATAAACAATACAATGAATTACGTAACCTGTGTGATATTAGATTTAGAATAGTTGTTAGAATATATTTATACTAGTCCTAATACCCGTACGATGTACGGTAGCTATATAGATTGCATCATAAAGAAATTTAAATATGTCTTATACATGATTTGTGAATATGAAATAAATTATGGTTAAAGTAAACCGATGATCGAAACTAAGTTATAATAAACAATAATAAGTAATGATAAATATAATATAAGTTTAGTTAAAGTTTTGGATTTACCTTAAATTTTACAATCACATCAAAATCGAATCTTGAAATTAAATAGCCTTGTGATTTCGGATCGTAAACTCAGATATTTGGAGTATTCAATGTTAATAATTTATTATTATAAGTAATAGAAGTAATAGGAGTTGAAGAATTGAGAAATAAAAAGACACATGTCGATCAAGGATTACGTCACGTGTTGTTTCAAGAACATCTCAATCCTATTTTAATTTATTGGTAAATAAAAAAATATATACCAATTGATATCTAGATTTTAACGTATCAAACTTTCCTATATTAAAATAATAATATTTAATATTCATCACGTTAAGGTATATTTAAATGTAAATTTGATAGATATTATAATTCGTTTCCTAATGTTAACTTGGTTTTATACGGAAGTTAATTATTATCTTAAATAATTAAGAATATTTCTTAAAATAATAATATTTAATATTCATCACGTTAAGGTATATTTAAATGTAAATTTGATAGATATTATAATTCGTTTCCTAATGTTAACTTGGTTTTATACGGAAGTTAATTATTATCTTAAATAATTAAGAATATTTCTTAAAATAATAATATTTAATATTCATCACGTTAAGGTATATTTAAATGTAAATTTGATAGATATTATAATTCGTTTCCTAATGTTAACTTGGTTTTATACGGAAGTTAATTATTATCTTAAATAATTAAGAATATTTCTTAAAATAATATATATGGTAAGTAAATATAACAAATATAGCATAATAAATTTAATTAGTATAGATAGATACAAATTAGGATACATATTAAAAAGTACATGTGTCGCTTCAATATTGTAACACATGTTGATCAAAGAACGTTACAATCCTGTTTTAGTTTATTGGTAGATTTGAAGGATATATGATAGGATATATTGAAGGGTTTTGAATATGAATGCAAGATATATGTATAATCGTATATGTATATTAATTATAGACAAATCAAGGAAAAATTAAAGTAATATATTTAGTTTAGAGTCCGTCCATTTAAATAAGAATTAAGGGTATAGTAGTAAAAACATAAGATAATTAATGGGCTTTTAATTTATAATTACAGGTGTCATCTTTATATTGTTAGGTTAGTTTAAGGTGTTTTTATTAGGTCTCCTAATCATTTTTGTTCTCAAAATTAGTTGTTGCAAAATATTAGTTTGATTTCATTCCAAACTAGAATGTTTAATTGGTAATATAAAAATCATAGATAATGATGTGAAACATAGTAAAAGTTTATAGTCTTCATTGACATATTTGGCTATATATAAATGAATGTGTAGCTCCTATGATGTATAGAAGATTACAGTAAAATAACATTTGTAACATAGGTACATATATGAAAATCATACCTATGATATAAATTTAGATGTCTACCCCATCTTATGACATATAGATGTGATATTCTCTCTTAAATCCAATGTCTATCATGATTTCTATGTTGATGAATGATGGTATTAAGATGTAACATCCGTGAGTTTTGACCTGTTGACTTTACGTGTAATTTTACTAACAATTTAAGTTAATGAAATAATTGGGTCGTTTTGTGATTAAATGACAATGTGGTATGCTTGTTGGGTCAATAGTGTGATTTAATCGGTGATTAAAGCCTAAACGATATGTAAATTTGCTTGTTAAAGGAAACGGGTTGACCCATGGGCCAAACCCATCACCCATGAGCCCTTATGACCCATGAGCCTCCCTTATCTCTTTCATTTCCACCACACATATCTCTTTCTCTTTTTTCTTTTCTCTTTTCTCTCTAGCAAAAGCAAGACCATCCAATCTCTAGTTTCCTTCATTTCTCTTGCATTAATTGGTGTTTTGGAATTGGTTTAACACCGGAACCATTATCATCTTCATCTCATTGTCGTCATATCAAAGGATTGAATCTCATAGTTCAAGGATTTCGACCCATTTAGCTTAATTTCGGGTTTGAGCTCAAGCAGAAAGTTTTGGTAAGTCAAATTCATCCCATTTGCATCTATTTATGTTTGTTTACTCGTTTCTAGTCATTTCGTACATTCACAGGTTCTAAATCGACTCAAAATGGAATTTGGGTCAAATTAGGGTTTTGGTTAGGGTTGAAATGATTTGGAAGTGATTTTGAAGTTATGGGTTGAAACCATGAAGTGGGTTGGGTTTGATTATGTGTATATATGTATATTTAGGTCCAAAAACGAGTTGGAAAGGTCCCTTGGTCGATTTCTAGAGTTAAAATTGGTTTAGGAGGGTTTTAGGGTCGTGTTTGGGTTGGTATCTGACATATGTAGTGTATAAATCCCACTGAAGAGGATATGACATATGTAGTGTATAAATCCCACTGAAGAGGATATGACATATGTAGTGTATAAATCCCACTGAAGAGGATATGACATATGTAGTGTATAAATCCCACTGAAGAGGATATGACATATGTAGTGTATAAATCCCACTGAAGAGGATATGACATATGTAGTGTATAAATCCCACTGAAGAGGATATGACATATGTAGTGTATAAATCCCACTGAAGAGGATATGACATATGTAGTGTATAAATCCCACTGAAGAGGATATGACATATGTAGTGTATAAATCCCACTGAAGAGGATATGACATATGTAGTGTATAAATCCCACTGAAGAGGATATGACATATGTAGTGTATAAATCCCACTGAAGAGGATATGACATATGTAGTGTATAAATCCCACTGAAGAGGATATGACATATGTAGTGTATAAATCCCACTGAAGAGGATATGACATATGTAGTGTATAAATCCCACTGAAGAGGATATGACATATGTAGTGTATAAATCCCACTGAAGAGGATATGACATATGTAGTGTATAAATCCCACTGAAGAGGATATGACATATGTAGTGTATAAATCCCACTGAAGAGGATATGACATATGTAGTGTATAAATCCCACTGAAGAGGATATGACATATGTAGTGTATAAATCCCACTGAAGAGGATATGACATATGTAGTGTATAAATCCCACTGAAGAGGATATGACATATGTAGTGTATAAATCCCACTGAAGAGGATATGACATATGTAGTGTATAAATCCCACTGAAGAGGATATGACATATGTAGTGTATAAATCCCACTGAAGAGGATATGACATATGTAGTGTATAAATCCCACTGAAGAGGATATGACATATGTAGTGTATAAATCCCACTGAAGAGGATATGACATATGTAGTGTATAAATCCCACTGAAGAGGATATGACATATGTAGTGTATAAATCCCACTGAAGAGGATATGACATATGTAGTGTATAAATCCCACTGAAGAGGATATGACATATGTAGTGTATAAATCCCACTGAAGAGGATATGACATATGTAGTGTATAAATCCCACTGAAGAGGATATGACATATGTAGTGTATAAATCCCACTGAAGAGGATATGACATATGTAGTGTATAAATCCCACTGAAGAGGATATGACATATGTAGTGTATAAATCCCACTGAAGAGGATATGACATATGTAGTGTATAAATCCCACTGAAGAGGATATGACATATGTAGTGTATAAATCCCACTGAAGAGGATATGACATATGTAGTGTATAAATCCCACTGAAGAGGATATGACATATGTAGTGTATAAATCCCACTGAAGAGGATATGACATATGTAGTGTATAAATCCCACTGAAGAGGATATGACATATGTAGTGTATAAATCCCACTGAAGAGGATATGACATATGTAGTGTATAAATCCCACTGAAGAGGATATGACATATGTAGTGTATAAATCCCACTGAAGAGGATATGACATATGTAGTGTATAAATCCCACTGAAGAGGATATGACATATGTAGTGTATAAATCCCACTGAAGAGGATATGACATATGTAGTGTATAAATCCCACTGAAGAGGATATGACATATGTAGTGTATAAATCCCACTGAAGAGGATATGACATATGTAGTGTATAAATCCCACTGAAGAGGATATGACATATGTAGTGTATAAATCCCACTGAAGAGGATATGACATATGTAGTGTATAAATCCCACTGAAGAGGATATGACATATGTAGTGTATAAATCCCACTGAAGAGGATATGACATATGTAGTGTATAAATCCCACTGAAGAGGATATGACATATGTAGTGTATAAATCCCACTGAAGAGGATATGACATATGTAGTGTATAAATCCCACTGAAGAGGATATGACATATGTAGTGTATAAATCCCACTGAAGAGGATATGACATATGTAGTGTATAAATCCCACTGAAGAGGATATGACATATGTAGTGTATAAATCCCACTGAAGAGGATATGACATATGTAGTGTATAAATCCCACTGAAGAGGATATGACATATGTAGTGTATAAATCCCACTGAAGAGGATATGACATATGTAGTGTATAAATCCCACTGAAGAGGATATGACAT
Source organism: Erigeron breviscapus (assembly GCA_034093135.1). Taxonomy (NCBI): domain Eukaryota; kingdom Viridiplantae; phylum Streptophyta; class Magnoliopsida; order Asterales; family Asteraceae; genus Erigeron; species Erigeron breviscapus. Next base: position 32,338,154 of record CM067169.1, on the reverse strand, counting down.
ATGTAGTGTATAAATCCCACTGAAGAGGATATGACATATGTAGTGTATAAATCCCACTGAAGAGGATATGACATATGTAGTGTATAAATCCCACTGAAGAGGATATGACATATGTAGTGTATAAATCCCACTGAAGAGGATATGACATATGTAGTGTATAAATCCCACTGAAGAGGATATGACATATGTAGTGTATAAATCCCACTGAAGAGGATATGACATATGTAGTGTATAAATCCCACTGAAGAGGATATGACATATGTAGTGTATAAATCCCACTGAAGAGGATATGACATATGTAGTGTATAAATCCCACTGAAGAGGATATGACATATGTAGTGTATAAATCCCACTGAAGAGGATATGACATATGTAGTGTATAAATCCCACTGAAGAGGATATGACATATGTAGTGTATAAATCCCACTGAAGAGGATATGACATATGTAGTGTATAAATCCCACTGAAGAGGATATGACATATGTAGTGTATAAATCCCACTGAAGAGGATATGACATATGTAGTGTATAAATCCCACTGAAGAGGATATGACATATGTAGTGTATAAATCCCACTGAAGAGGATATGACATATGTAGTGTATAAATCCCACTGAAGAGGATATGACATATGTAGTGTATAAATCCCACTGAAGAGGATATGACATATGTAGTGTATAAATCCCACTGAAGAGGATATGACATATGTAGTGTATAAATCCCACTGAAGAGGATATGACATATGTAGTGTATAAATCCCACTGAAGAGGATATGACATATGTAGTGTATAAATCCCACTGAAGAGGATATGACATATGTAGTGTATAAATCCCACTGAAGAGGATATGACATATGTAGTGTATAAATCCCACTGAAGAGGATATGACATATGTAGTGTATAAATCCCACTGAAGAGGATATGACATATGTAGTGTATAAATCCCACTGAAGAGGATATGACATATGTAGTGTATAAATCCCACTGAAGAGGATATGACATATGTAGTGTATAAATCCCACTGAAGAGGATATGACATATGTAGTGTATAAATCCCACTGAAGAGGATATGACATATGTAGTGTATAAATCCCACTGAAGAGGATATGACATATGTAGTGTATAAATCCCACTGAAGAGGATATGACATATGTAGTGTATAAATCCCACTGAAGAGGATATGACATATGTAGTGTATAAATCCCACTGAAGAGGATATGACATATGTAGTGTATAAATCCCACTGAAGAGGATATGACATATGTAGTGTATAAATCCCACTGAAGAGGATATGACATATGTAGTGTATAAATCCCACTGAAGAGGATATGACATATGTAGTGTATAAATCCCACTGAAGAGGATATGACATATGTAGTGTATAAATCCCACTGAAGAGGATATGACATATGTAGTGTATAAATCCCACTGAAGAGGATATGACATATGTAGTGTATAAATCCCACTGAAGAGGATATGACATATGTAGTGTATAAATCCCACTGAAGAGGATATGACATATGTAGTGTATAAATCCCACTGAAGAGGATATGACATATGTAGTGTATAAATCCCACTGAAGAGGATATGACATATGTAGTGTATAAATCCCACTGAAGAGGATATGACATATGTAGTGTATAAATCCCACTGAAGAGGATTGAATCTCATAGTTCAAGGATTTCGACCCATTTAGCTTAATTTCGGGTTTGAGCTCAAGCAGAAAGTTTTGGTAAGTCAAATTCATCCCATTTGCATCTATTTATGTTTGTTTACTCGTTTCTAGTCATTTCGTACATTCACAGGTTCTAAATCGACTCAAAATGGAATTTGGGTCAAATTAGGGTTTTGGTTAGGGTTGAAATGATTTGGAAGTGATTTTGAAGTTATGGGTTGAAACCATGAAGTGGGTTGGGTTTGATTATGTGTATATATGTATATTTAGGTCCAAAAACGAGTTGGAAAGGTCCCTTGGTCGATTTCTAGAGTTAAAATTGGTTTAGGAGGGTTTTAGGGTCGTGTTTGGGCTTGGTTTCTTACTGATCTGGGTAAAATCGTGCCGTGAGGTCCCTTAGTCGCGTCGTGAGGCTTCAGGTTTACAAGAATTTCGAAAGCAGATCAAAATATCGCGACAAGATGTCAAAATCTCGCGCCGCGAAGTCAATTTCTCGCTCCGTGATAAACTGCATAAAAGTTATTTTCATACGTCCGTAACTTTTAAACCGTAAGTCCGTTTTTGACGATTCCAGCGGCCCCGGAACCGTAAATGAGTCTAGTTTCTAATGGTATAGGTCTCTGAGTCCAAAACATAATTTTAACATACCAAAGGTTTCGATTAAACAACAGTGGTCAAGTCCCGACTAGTCATTGTGAAACAAAACGTAATGATTCCACCTCGGTTGGATCAAAGCCTTATAAATTGGACATAATAAAGCTTTTATAGTAATATTAGGTCAATGTTGACAGGACCTTACCTCTTGAGATGCTTTAGGATTAATGTGATACGTGTATGCTAGGTTTCAGCTATCGTGGACATTCATTCTACTTTCTTTCGACTTGGGAATTTACTGCTCATTTCAGGTGAGTTTCGTAGCTCCCTACTCAATATAGATTCGGGCTGAAAAGTGTACATATACGTGTTTGTTGGATTGTTTGGTTGATTTGATTGACTGTCTAGTTAATTTCTGATTGATTGTCGATTGATAGATAGTTTTGATTGATTGTGTGATGGTTTACGAATGTGATTGTGATATTGTAGTTTATTAGGATAGAAGTACATACATGGAAGTCGGTTTTACTTTCAAAGAGTTTTAGATGTGGTGGGAAGCCTGCGGGTGACCCTATATATAAGCATCTAGGACTCGAAGGAAGTAGAATCCTCCTAAGTGTATGTACGTATAGTTTAATTTAATTTGATGTTTGATGATTGATGGACTTGTGATGAATGGATGTTGATTGATGCATATGTAACGTATAAATCCCACTGAAGAGGATATGACATATGTAGTGTATAAATCCCACTGAAGAGGATATGACATATGTAGTGTATAAATCCCACTGAAGAGGATATGACATATGTAGTGTATAAATCCCACTGAAGAGGATATGACATATGTAGTGTATAAATCCCACTGAAGAGGATATGACATATGTAGTGTATAAATCCCACTGAAGAGGATATGACATATGACGTGTATAAATCCCACTGAAGAGGCTATGATACTTGATTTGAGTGGATGTTACGTATATTACTTGAGTGTATTGTTTATTACACGTTTTACTTGTTTTGTGTAATCTTGTTGTGGATGTTGTTGTGTTTTTCATAGAGGCTCACTGTAAGTCATGTTTCGCCTCTACTCGTATATTATGATTATTGACGATGGTTTCTAATGGACCATTACTGCGAACTCACCAACCTTGTGTTGACTATGCTTAGTACACTTTTCAGGTAACCAGGTTAATCCAGGGCGTGGAGTCTGATTATTTGCTTGCTGTTGAACCCGGACTTGGACTTATATGGATCAAGGATCCATTTGCCTTCTTTTGCATTGTACTTAGAACCGTTAGCCATCTTTTGATGTTCTGTTGTAATCTTTGATGATGACTTGCTCTTTATGTATTTTGATTCTTGTTTATCTTACTGTAAGGATTCACTGAATCCTTTATTTGCATTTAGTTCATGTTCTACATTAATCCCACCTTGTGCTATATGAAATCCGTGATATTCTGAGCCTTGGCTTGGGGTGTTACATAAGATGTCTACCCATGTTTAGAACACGTGCATACGTTGTTAATTGTGGCTGCCTATAATTAGCAAAAGCAATATCTAATATTTAGTGTACATAGTGTTTTCTTAAAAAAAAAACAATCCCTCAATTACAGGGATCATGATAGATTAAGAATGAAATTAAATCAATCTATTATTGTTTGATACAAAAAATTTGTAAGAGGCAATGAAGTTCTCTCTTAAATAGAAAATAATTACTCTGACTCTAAATAAAGTAATAATTTTAATAAAAAGTCAACTATCTTGTCAATTAGTAATACTATCAAATCCGTGAAAATAGAGGGAAAAAACTTCTCTAATTAAAATAAATTAAAATAATCTTAATATTAGGAATGATTTATTACTCTTAATTAAAGAAAAGAACTCTTGAGTCTAATTTGAAAAAAAAAAACTATTTGGCCTGGACAGTTTAACCACCATATAGTTTGTATAGTTTAAGGCTTGTATGGATAATTAGTGTAAAACAGGATTATCTACATTTTGTCTATGCAAGATTTTTTTTTTTTCAAATTAAATAAATTAGAGAATCACATAATACTCTGCTATTTGCACTAAAGATTGTAACCACATAATACTTCAAGTTGCAACAAAAAAACATTCATAGAGCTCTCCAAAAAGAAATCAGCATGCTTAACTTCTTTTTATTTTAATATTATTATTATTATTTTCTCACACTCATACAAACACTAATATTATATACTAGAAAATTCACTCCGCGCGTTGCCGCGGTTATCCGATTTCCTTTTTAATGGCAATATTACAACAAAACCATCAAGTTTATGTTTACTTAAAAAAATAGTAAAAAGACAAAATGTGACAAAAAAATAATCCAAAGTCAAACCAAAAGGAAAAAAATTGAACAAAAAGATTTTAATAAAAGTTGGTAAAAATCAAAATATTACCAAAAACAAAAAGAATATATGTGAAACAAAGTGTTAAAAAAAACAATAGTTGGAAAAAAAAAACAATCAAAAGTTTAATAAAAACAGAAACATATAAAGAAAAAAATGCTTAAAAACAAAATAGAAATATAAAATATCAAAGAAAGAACAAACTTCAAAAGAAAGAGCTACTTCGAAGGGTCCAACGAGTCATGCATAGTAATGTTATGATGTCACGATATATGAATGTAGTTTTAAATGTCTTAGTTTTGCTATAAAAAAGGGGTGGCGGTGTAGCTTGTCGCCCGTTTGCCTTCTATTTCTATGTAAATTACTATATATTTTCATATAAATATTATATATATATAATAAATATATATATATATAAAGCCTCTGAAATAAGTTAGATACAAATACTCGCAAAATTGCTTTTTAACTTTTACAAAACTCAATAACTTAATAAGCACTATATATTAGCAATCCCAAACGACCCTCACCATAATTTTTTCTTTTTTTCAAAGGGTGAAAATATATGGGTTTTGTTAATGCCAACCCTTAGGGCTGTCAGTAAAGAATAATTTGTTGCATTAAAAATTGTACATTGCTGTTGAGAAATTCAGGGGGTGTTTTTTAATATATAATGTACTAGTTTTTAAGCATGTAATAAGTTGTTACTGACAGCCTCCCCTTAAGGCTGTCATTATCATTTTCCAACCAATCAACAATTTACAAAACAATGTAACAAGATAAGAGTTTAAGGGGTTTAATACTTTAATGCGTGAAAAATTTGAAGGTCAAAAAAGTCTTTAATTCAGTTTTGCTTATGACAAATTTTCAAGAAATGGATAATTAATTTACAACCAATTAATGGGTGACTTGAAAAGTCAACAGCATTTCGTTAACGTTGTATTCTATGCAAACTTCCACGTCAGCCTCATATTACCTGCTAAATTGATCTTTTCCGTCTAGAATACCAACAAGATGTCAAACATAAGTTTTGGCAAAATTCCGGCTAAAAGAATTGGTCATAATCGTTTTTTCATTAAAAAAAAGCACAACAAAGATACATCAAGCGAATGAGGAACTCCACCCACAATGAAAAACATGTTATAAATATTTTATAATTTATTATAGAGTTAATGACATAAATCGTCCCTGTGGTTTACCTAAATAGTCACCTTTCGTCCTTTAAAATCAAAAACATCAAGGACAGTCCTTTATAGGAGGATAAGGTTCACGTTTGGTCCTTTGACTATTTGACCGTCAACTTCTCTCCGTTAAACCCCTCACGTGCCTCCCACGTGAGGGGTATTATAGTCATTTCCACTCTAAAGGACGATACGTGACTATTTAGGTAAACCACAAGGACGATTTATGTCATTAACTCTTTACAAAAACCAAAATGTGTAATTAATTCTTTTAATAATAACAAAAAAAAAGCCATCCTCTTCTTTTTCAGGATCCCTTTAAACCTTTATAACACATCTTCTTATACATATACATGGATATATCTATACATCTGCATCTATCTCTTTCTAAGTATAAATCTATACATATATCTCTAAATTTTTCATATATCTCATTCTGTCACCCTTTCTCTCTATCGTTCTCTCTCTCTAAGTTACAGTTTGTACCTTTTTCTGAAACTGTTTTTGGAGTTTCCGGCTACCTCACCGGAAAACCACACGCCGGACATCAACATCGACAACACCCACCCCACACCTCCATCACCCCATCAGAAAACCACCTGCCATATAAGACCCACACTACCGCCACCGCTAATCACCACACCACCAAAAACCGCCAGCACCTCACAATTCACCGTCGCCGTCAGCCCTGCTCATCACCAACTCCGTCAGACCCATTCATCACCACCACCAACGTCACCCCTCACTCGACCCTCCACACTACATCTGGCAGCCGCAAACGGAGACCCACATGTTGTTGTGCTCGCATATCCGTCGGGCACCACACCGCCGGCCTGTATCTAAAGCTATAAAATCTGTTGTCACCATTTATATCTGGATCCATATATATCTAATCCGACCACCGCACCCCACCTCCGATCGATATTTATATCCAGATCTATACCTATATCTATAAAATCCGATCACCATAACGACGGCCTCCCCATCTCTGTCGTCACCATTTAGATATATATAGCAGATGACCTGAAAGATTCGACGGTCTGATTTCCTGAAAAAGCCCAGCGGTGGTTGGCAGGAAAGTGGTGGTATCCCCTTCTTCATTCATTCTTTTTTTGTTGTGTTCTCTGCCTTTGATTAATGGCAACCATTTCATTTGAATGGATGAATGAAATTGGATAGATTGATCTTCAAATAGAGATATATGTATTATTGTGTTTATGTATGTGTATAAATGTATTTAATTTTAGAATATCTAGGCTTTAAGTAAGTGAAACAAAAGGATGAAAAAATATCAGATTTTTGTAAAGAGTTAATGACATAAATCGTCCCTGTGGTTTACCTAAATAGCCACGTATCGTCCTTTAGAGTGAAAATGACTAGAATACCCCTCACGTGGGAGGCACGTGAGGGGTTTAACGGAGAGAAGGTGACGGTCAAATAGTCAAAGGACCAAACGTGAACCTTATCCTCCTATAAAGGATTGTCTTGAGGTTTTTGATTTTAAAGGACGAAAGGTGACTATTTAGGTAAACCACAAGGACGATTTATGTCATTAACTATTTATTATAAAACATTTTAATACGAATAATTTCATTTAAAATAAAAACTTGATTTATACAAGAATTTAAAAATTCACCATCCTACATTATGCGAATGTGATCCTACTTCTCTTCATTTCGGATACTTGATAGAAATGCATAGGTAGATGTACATCATATGATCACGAATACTACAAATTTGAAACTTTGGAATCTCGTCGAATGAAACTCTTAACACCATATATATTACGAATAAATAATATATATCTATCACATCGAAATGTCTAGTTCACTCTCTATATTCAACTCTGAGATCATTTCATTCCTCAATTTGCAAGTCATTATCACTTCCATTCTTTCGTCACTATCATACCTCACCAACAAAAACTAAATAAATAAATTCGTTTATCCTAATGATTTTTCCAAATCCATAATGAAAGATAAAGTCGTACCAAGACCTTAAACTTTTCGACGAATAAATCTATGTTAAATATTTTATAGTTTCATTATATAATATTATACGTAATAATGTTAAGCCTCGACCCGACACTCTCTTTGAGGACATCAAACTTTTTCCGCCTATGTTAGATCTTTGATTGGAATTGTAATGTAACTAGTTTTTTACCCAGGCGTTGTTCCGGAATAATTAACGGTACATTAAATTTGTAACGCATATAAGGTGGTTGATACATATAATGATTTAAATGATAAACGTATATTATGAAAAACATATCATAAATCTAAAAAAGTACAACACGAAAAAGAAATGTGGTGTAAAAGTCTATTTAAAAGGTATAAATTAACTTAAAATAATACACTACCGTCTTTTATGTAACACCCCAAGCCAAGGCTCAGAATATCACGGAAATCATATAGCACAAGGTGGAATTAATGTAGAACAAGACTAAATGCAAATAAAGGATTCAGTGAATCCTTACAGGACGATAAACAAGTATCAAATTACATAAAGCACAAGTCATCATCAAAGATTACAACTGAACATCAAAGGATGGGTAACGGTGCTAAGTACAATGCAACAGAAGGCAAATGGATCCTTGATCCATATAAGTCCAAGTCCGAGTTCAACAACAAGCTAACAAATCGATCATACTTCATGCCTTGGAATAACTTGGTTACCTGAAAAGTGTACTAAGCATAGTCAACACAAGGTTGGTGAGTTCGTAGTAATGGTCCATAAAGAACCATCGTCACTAATCACAATATACAAGTAGAGGTGAAACATGACTTACAGTGAGCCTCTAAGCAACACAATATCGTCCACAATCAAAGTTACACAAACAAGTAAGCGTGTAATAAATGTGCACAATTGATGCAAATATCAATACAAGTGCTAAATGCATAAACAGTCATAATGCATATCAAATTCGTATCAACCATGCCACAAATGCACCGAATAGGGTGTTCCTGCGTGTAGACCGCTTAACAGAATATACATGCGTGTGAACCGCGTATATAAATAGGCTATGCTTGCGTGTGAACCGCGTGCGTGTGAACCGCGTATAAATACATATATTATGCTTGCGTGTGAACCGTGTACAAACACCAACCACAATTCAACAATCGTCAACCATCAATAATTAACGCAAAATATACTACACGCACCTACACTTAGGAGGATTCTACTTTCATCAAGTTCTAGATGCTTATATATAGGGTCACCCGCAGCCTTCCCACCACATCTAGAACTCTTTGAAGGCGTAACCGACTTCCATGTATGCACGTCCATCCTAAATAGTAATAATAATAATAATAATAATAATAATAATAATATATATCTCAATCCTTTACTAAAATCAATCATAATTACATTTCACATACATTTCATACGACTTTACTTTTAAGGAATCATAGATGCTTATATATAGGGTCACCCGCAGCCTTCCCACCACATCTACAATTCACTAAAGGTATCATCGTCTTCCATGTATGTACAACTATCCTAATCACAATATCAAATCACTACAAGATCATATGGGGTAAAGCAACAGCGCATAATAAATGAGTACGCGAATTATTAATGTCAGATCATGTATCATACGTATGTAAGACCATGATGTATATCAGATGCGTATCAATAACGTCATCAATGCAATAATAAAAGTATGTTTGAGTGTGCACCGCACAAGTCAAGTATAACAAAGCGTATATGAACATCCCAACACATTCCCAATGTCCATCAATTCCTCTAAACAACGCGTACATCCACTTCGGAGGGTTTTACTTTCATTAAGTTCTAGATGCTTATGTATAGGGTCATCCGCAGCCTTCCCACCACACCTAAAACCCTTTGAAAGTAAAACCGACCTCCATATATGTACTTCTATCCTAATACCTTACAATAACACAATCACATTCAACCCATCAAACACTAAAGCAAAACTATCCATCATTCATCCAATGTCACCAACTAGACATTTTGTACGTGAGTAAAATCAAACAACACCAACAGTCATTTACAAACACAAATAAAAAAGTAATTCA
>CM067169.1:32316059-32327301 GCA_034093135.1 Erigeron breviscapus | reverse complement strand
AAGGCTCCAGTAGTCGAGTCTGGAACGAGTCTAGTAAATCTTGACCTAACAAATTCCCCTATTTGTTTAGAAATAATGCAAGTGTTTTCAAGCTTAAATCTATACAACTTTGAATGCTTGCAAAACACAAGTTTTGACTTAGTCTAAAAAATCTAAGTTACTGGAAAACACTTTATAGATCATGAGTATTTTCAGTTTCATCTTTTAAGTTCTAACTTAGACTAAATCTGATCATTTACTTTTATGAATAAAAAATTGCAACTAATATTACATACATCAACTGATAAATAGTTACAATTTTCATCAAACAATAAATTACAATAAGTAAATGATAAGAGTCAGGCCCTTCTCTTCGATGTCTGTCCTGGAGCATCTTCAGAAGCCTTTCTCTTTGGTGATGGAGAAGATGGTACTAATTCTGGCGATTTCATGCCTATTGCAACTTCCATCTGTTGCTTTCTTCTCCATACCTTCTCAACCCTCTTCAGAAATGCTTTAACTTCAGTCGACAAATCTGTCTTCCCCCTGAACGTTAAGGCAATCTCCTTCAGTTCAGCCATCCAAACGCCTGGACTGAAGTACTCTTTCTTTCATCAGTAAAGTTACCTTCCCTGGTCAACTTTATTTCAAAATTTGACAAACCTTCATGATTATCAGCAATCTTAATCTCTGCACCAGTGATCCTTCTAGCATCAGTCATGAAATTCAACATTTCATTATACTTGTCTTTCCATTTGGCTGTCTGGATCATTGCTTCAGTTTCCTTTGACACTCTCTGTTGTTCTACAACAGACTGGAGTTGTTGACGATTGATTTTCAGAGAAGTGTCCAGGGGAATGAATGTGCTCACATCTGCATCCTTAATTGCTTTGAGCTGTTTGGCAGTAAGCTTAGGTAAGCCAGTCAATTTCTTTTTGTACTCTAACTCCAGAGCACCAGCATTTTTCCTTATCTTCTTCTGGAGGTTCACCAGTTCCTCCTTTCTCTGCCTGATAAGTTCTGGTACACTAACACTATAAATTATTGAATCATAAATTTGTTCTTCTTCAGCGTAAAAGAGCGTACATGAACATCATTCAATGCATTCAGACATTGATGAACTCTGGGGTCTTCCTTCATCTTTTTGTACACATCAATGTTTATGCCCAACCTGCCAGCATTATAAGAATCCAGAGTCCCCATAGTTGCCATCTCCCTTTGATGGGCCAGCAGTTCATCTTTTTTATTTCTCTTAAAGATCTCTATCATTATGCATTCTTGTTCAAGTTTCTTAGAGGTTTCATCATCAGCGGTAGGAAACTCTGATGATTCTTCAACAGTTTGCTCTTCTTCACCAGATACCATTTGTTCTTTTCCTTTAACAGACTTCAGAGTAGTTGGATATATCTGGGAAAGATTCAAACTGGGGCTCACTGGCTTCAGTACCAGCAGCTTCTTCAGTCAGCATAGTGGCTTTAGTGCCAAATGCTCTCTGTGCTAATCGTGCACTGGCATCAGTACCAGTCACTTGTTTTTGTTGCACAATGATTTCAGTAGCAAAGGCCCTTTCAACAGCACTGGCAACAACTTCCTTCTTCTTCTAATCAACCCTTCTTGGACACCAGACGACTTTTCCCCCTTGGAATGATCACCAGTTCTGACTTGAGATCATTCCATAATTGTTCTAGCATGTGTCTGTCCAGTGCACCAAAAGTTCTTCCAGTCATGAGTTGTATCATTCACATTCTTTCTGAGTGCCTGCACTTCCTTTTTAACATTTTCAACTTCTTGAGGCAAGTGCTTTGGCAATTCTTTTTCTATCAACTTCTCCACTTGGGGTAACAGCCCATCTTGAATAGTTTGAAGAACAGACTCAGAAATTTCTTCAGATATTTCTTTCAACATACTAAGTCTGAACTTCTTTGTACATTCATCACTAATCGTGCTAACAACAGCAGCCTGATCAAGTGTGGGCCTGCTTTCCAATGAACTAACACTAGTAACCAACTTCTGAACCTCATCCTTCAGACCTGTCAGTGGTTGAACAAGTTCACCTTTCACTGCAGTCTGAACAGCATTCACCAGCCCTGTCTCCAATCCCTGAACTGCCACTTTGATGTTTTCAGTGTTGTTATTAGTGGCCAGTACCAGCTCATCCAGCTTCTCAAAAACAAGCTTTTCATTTCCAGCAAATATATTCATTTCAAATGCTAGATTGTTCGATAATAAAGATTTAAAATCGGAAACAACCTGGGATGATGACTGGAGTGATCTCTCCAGGTCCGCCACCTTACTTAAAGGCCTTGGACCTCGGCTGAAGACGAAGTGGAGAGACCACTGGGAGGTTCAAGATTTGAAGTCATTCTGTTCATTAAGGGTACTTGTGTCCAGACCACTTCGGTTGCAGTTTCATCAGTAATAACTGTTGGGTCCAGCATACGTTGTTCAGATACGTTGACTGGAGTTTCAAGTGGTGGAGGTTGAGATTGTGAAGTTTGAATGGTTGCAGGAGTGAAGTATTGAGTATTTTCTGGAATTGAAGGTGGTGGTGGTGGTGGCATGTTTGATTCTGGTGGAGGTGGTGGCCTTTCTGATTCTAGTGGAGGAATATTTGTTTCTGGTGGAGGTGGTGGCATTTCTGGTAGACTTTCAACTTGTACAACATCCTCACCCAGAAAGTTCATATTGACATCAAATTTTGATTTTCTGACATGGGAGAATCAGACTCATCCCAAAACATTTCACCAACAGTTATATCACCAGCCTGTTCACTTGGTGGGATAGAGACATACCCAAAGTCTCTGGTATTAACCAGAGTAGGAACCGAAGCCATGTAAAGAAAAAGTTTAAGGAAAAGAAAAGAAAAGATTTTAGATGCAGAAAATTAAAGTACAGAAAGAAAGGTAATCTTGCAAACACTTTTCAGATCAGTTTCAGTGTATCGAAACACTGCTCTGATACCAACTGAAAGTCCCAAGTTTGCAACGATTAAGTAATTAAACAACTAATGTAAATTACACTAAGAACATAAGACAAGAAAGTAAAGATGTTTAATCATAAGTAACATAGATTAAACAGTGAATACATGGTCGGTTAACAAAGAAATAAAAGAGAAAATATTGTTAAGTTTTTGACACAATAAAACTTAACAATGTTACAAAGAGAGAAAAACACACTAAGTGTAAATATGGCACACACCAACACTTGTGCGGCTAGGTCAAGTGATGTCTTATATAGGAGAGAAAAGACATCACATGACAACCCAATAGATGTTGACACATGAAGGTTGTCAACTATCTATTGGTGGATAAATCAGATCTGCAGAGGTCTCTTTTCTTCATCTTGTTTCTTTCCCAAAACGGCATGAAAGAGAAATACCTTAGTACCAAAATGGTACAAGGTCACATGGCTCCATCCTGATCTATCAACACGTGTCCTTGGGGACCAGTCTTCTTATCTTCATCTTCCCGCCCATATTTGACTTACAAAGCATGGAGGTGAGTCATTGAACGTATCCTTTAATTCGAAGATAATTGATGGTTGCTGAGAGCTCGCTGAGTCTCTCAACGAATCCATGACTCAACACTGCGGCTGAGCCAAATTGCCTGATTCGCGGATATAACAAAGGTAGCTTTATAACAAGCGATACATTTTTGATAAACAATCTATATTATATAAATCAATTTTTTTATAGCAAATGAATAATGAGTTGACCAATGACAAAATCAGATACTTACAAATTGCCAAATGGGAGGATCTAAAGGTTTATGACGTTGATTTTGTATGGGAAAGCCAAAAAAGCATGAGACTATAAAAATAGACAACCCGACAGGTGATGTGATCACTGTTGATGCGAGCAGAGAATCACAAAGAGAACTGGAGTTTGGTTTGTCCCTTGGTGCTAAACAAATGTCTGCTTTTATCGGTATATTTGAGAACGAAATAGCGAGCATACTATCACATCGCTAACGATCAAGCTAATAAAATATATGGTTCAAAAAATTTAATCTTATGTGCACGAATTCATACTAAACTTCATTTTGGTACCATAAGACGTATATTTCTCGCAATGTGTGATTCATGTTAAAATTTATTTTATAACCCGGTTACCGATATAAAAGAGTTTATTGTAAAAATTCTTTTCCACATATAAAAGAGTTTATTGTAAAAATTCTTTTCCACATATAAAAGAGTTTATTGTAAAAATTCTTTTCCACATATAAAAGAGTTTATTGTAAAAATTCTTTTCCACATATAAAAGAGTTTATTGTAAAAATTCTTTTCCACATATAAAAGAGTTTATTGTAAAAATTCTTTTCCACATATAAAAGAGTTTATTGTAAAAATTCTTTTCCACATATAAAAGAGTTTATTGTAAAAATTCTTTTCCACATATAAAAGAGTTTATTGTAAAAATTCTTTTCCACATATAAAAGAGTTTATTGTAAAAATTCTTTTCCACATATAAAAGAGTTTATTGTAAAAATTCTTTTCCACATATAAAAGAGTTTATTGTAAAAATTCTTTTCCACATATAAAAGAGTTTATTGTAAAAATTCTTTTCCACATATAAAAGAGTTTATTGTAAAAATTCTTTTCCACATATAAAAGAGTTTATTGTAAAAATTCTTTTCCACATATAAAAGAGTTTATTGTAAAAATTCTTTTCCACATATAAAAGAGTTTATTGTAAAAATTCTTTTCCACATATAAAAGAGTTTATTGTAAAAATTCTTTTCCACATATAAAAGAGTTTATTGTAAAAATTCTTTTCCACATATAAAAGAGTTTATTGTAAAAATTCTTTTCCACATATAAAAGAGTTTATTGTAAAAATTCTTTTCCACATATAAAAGAGTTTATTGTAAAAATTCTTTTCCACATATAAAAGAGTTTATTGTAAAAATTCTTTTCCACATATAAAAGAGTTTATTGTAAAAATTCTTTTCCACATATAAAAGAGTTTATTGTAAAAATTCTTTTCCACATATAAAAGAGTTTATTGTAAAAATTCTTTTCCACATATAAAAGAGTTTATTGTAAAAATTCTTTTCCACATATAAAAGAGTTTATTGTAAAAATTCTTTTCCACATATAAAAGAGTTTATTGTAAAAATTCTTTTCCACATATAAAAGAGTTTATTGTAAAAATTCTTTTCCACATATAAAAGAGTTTATTGTAAAAATTCTTTTCCACATATAAAAGAGTTTATTGTAAAAATTCTTTTCCACATATAAAAGAGTTTATTGTAAAAATTCTTTTCCACATATAAAAGAGTTTATTGTAAAAATTCTTTTCCACATATAAAAGAGTTTATTGTAAAAATTCTTTTCCACATATAAAAGAGTTTATTGTAAAAATTCTTTTCCACATATAAAAGAGTTTATTGTAAAAATTCTTTTCCACATATAAAAGAGTTTATTGTAAAAATTCTTTTCCACATATAAAAGAGTTTATTGTAAAAATTCTTTTCCACATATAAAAGAGTTTATTGTAAAAATTCTTTTCCACATATAAAAGAGTTTATTGTAAAAATTCTTTTCCACATATAAAAGAGTTTATTGTAAAAATTCTTTTCCACATATAAAAGAGTTTATTGTAAAAATTCTTTTCCACATATAAAAGAGTTTATTGTAAAAATTCTTTTCCACATATAAAAGAGTTTATTGTAAAAATTCTTTTCCACATATAAAAGAGTTTATTGTAAAAATTCTTTTCCACATATAAAAGAGTTTATTGTAAAAATTCTTTTCCACATATAAAAGAGTTTATTGTAAAAATTCTTTTCCACATATAAAAGAGTTTATTGTAAAAATTCTTTTCCACATATAAAAGAGTTTATTGTAAAAATTCTTTTCCACATATAAAAGAGTTTATTGTAAAAATTCTTTTCCACATATAAAAGAGTTTATTGTAAAAATTCTTTTCCACATATAAAAGAGTTTATTGTAAAAATTCTTTTCCACATATAAAAGAGTTTATTGTAAAAATTCTTTTCCACATATAAAAGAGTTTATTGTAAAAATTCTTTTCCACATATAAAAGAGTTTATTGTAAAAATTCTTTTCCACATATAAAAGAGTTTATTGTAAAAATTCTTTTCCACATATAAAAGAGTTTATTGTAAAAATTCTTTTCCACATATAAAAGAGTTTATTGTAAAAATTCTTTTCCACATATAAAAGAGTTTATTGTAAAAATTCTTTTCCACATATAAAAGAGTTTATTGTAAAAATTCTTTTCCACATATAAAAGAGTTTATTGTCATAAAATTCTTTTCCACATATAAAAGAGTTTATTGTCATAAAATTCTTTTAATTAATTTTTTTTTTTTAAAGTTAGTTTCGATTCAGACGTGCTGGAGGCAATTTTAACCAGCGATTTGTTGGACCTCCAACCCCCTTCCTTATGAAAAATACCTTGAGATGAGAAACTCAAAACTCGAACCTGAGACCTTGGGAAAAACTCACCTCCGGGCCCACATAATGGAATTAGAAGATACCCGTTGGTTATATAAAAGAGTTTATTGTCATACAATTGCTTAATTATCTTGTTTACCTTTACTTATTGATAAGGGAAATGATAGATCCACCTAAAGAAATAACCTAATTATCCTCCTAATGATTTGATCATGACATATTTATAAATCAATGGATAATATTAAAAGAGAGAATAAGTGGATAACACATGTCATGTTTTAAGGTCATTAGGATGATTATTAGACTATTTTTTAGGATGATTTATCTTTCATTTGAAGTCATTAATGGTATCCGCTGCAACGCGCAGGTACAATGCTAGTATTGTTTAACAAAAGTAAACTTAACTTGGGAACCAATACATCGAATTTTTGTTCCAATATGGACGTATTTTCCTTTTACTCGTAAATTGCAAATCAAGTTTTCAAGCTGAAATATTTGTAAAACTAGTATAACCGGCACTCGAAGTGCCGGCTTTATCCGAATCATGCATAGTCGCTGTTAACTCGGTATTTCCAATGTCAGTTTTTGACTTTTTATTTAGTCCTGCCAATTCCCTTAGGGGGAGGGAGTCGGAGGGCTCATCTCCCTCATCCCTCAAATTTATCCAATCAAATTACTTCACCTCATTTCAACTTCCCAACCTTTTTTTCAACCTTTTTCAACCTTTTTTTAGTGTCAACCATCACTTCCAACCTTTTTCTTCAAATTTTCATAATTTATCCTTAACATAATAAACTTTACACAAATAACCCTTTTCACTTTTTGATTTTCAATTTGAATCTAATTTTGTCGTTTTTTTGAATTTGACCGTTATAATAAAAAATAAAAATTATTATTACATTTGAATTTAAATTTTTAAGATCATGTAATGTTGTTTTTTATTTCTATGATCATGTAATGTTGTTTTCTTTGAATTTAAAAAAAATGTTGGAAAAAAAAACTTATGCTAAAAAACAAAAAACGTGAACAGCAGCTAAAAAAAAAGAGAGCAGTTTGGCAGACTTGTCACTTTACACCCCTGGCGCGTCTAACTTTACACTGCAGGTCCCCCAACGGTACACCCCAATTTACAGCTTCAGTCCCTGTCTTCTTCATCTCTCTGCGAGCTCAAAGCTCGCTACCTCCAACTCGCGCGCAGCTCGCTCAGGTGGCACCCGTAACTCGCTCAACCCTCCCAGTTCGCACCCATCTCGCTCAGCCCTCCCCTTCGACTCCCTCCCCCCTTATCCTCAATCAAGAAAAGAGTGCAATAGAGTTCACGTATGTTAGCCATGGGGATTATATGTAACTATTATTCTGTAAATAAAAACACATTAAAGGAAGTTTGAAGTGTGCACCAAAAATAAAACATTTAATAAAAGAATTAATTTGATTAATACGTGGAGTAGAAATTTAGAATATTTTGGTTGTTGGTGATTCATTTTCATGACAATATTAATTTCGTTTCATGATAAAATTAGTTGGATAAACCAGACGCAATTATGCTAAAAAACAAAAAACGTGAACAGCAGCTAAAAAAAAAGAGAGCAGTTTGGCAGACTTGTCACTTTACACCCCTGGCGCGTCTAACTTTACACTGCAGGTCCCCCAACGGTACACCCCAATTTACAGCTTCAGTCCCTGTCTTCTTCATCTCTCTGCGAGCTCAAAGCTCGCTACCTCCAACTCGCGCGCAGCTCGCTCAGGTGGCACCCGTAACTCGCTCAACCCTCCCAGTTCGCACCCATCTCGCTCAGCCCTCCCCTTCGACTCCCTCCCCCCTTATCCTCAATCAAGAAAAGAGTGCAATAGAGTTCACGTATGTTAGCCATGGGGATTATATGTAACTATTATTCTGTAAATAAAAACACATTAAAGGAAGTTTGAAGTGTGCACCAAAAATAAAACATTTAATAAAAGAATTAATTTGATTAATACGTGGAGTAGAAATTTAGAATATTTTGGTTGTTGGTGATTCATTTTCATGACAATATTAATTTCGTTTCATGATAAAATTAGTTGGATAAACCAGACGCAAGAGATTATTAAAAAACGACAAATAAATAATTCAAACACGGGAACTTCATCTGATCTAGCCAATAATTCACAAACTGCATGCAAAATTTGATAATAATGAAATGTTATATATTTAAATATATTGATGATACACGAGCAGATCTTATTCATTTTGAATATAATACTGAACATTTCAAAAGTTGTTGGTAATAATCAAACTTGATTTTGGTTTTCTTTGTTAATTGAAACACCGTTCATGTGTTCAACATAATCACTTTAGTTAACTATCTATACATTTTAATAATTGTTGAGTCAGAGATTCGCTGCCCAGACTTAGTCGCTGATGAGAATTCATCAATGAACCATCAGCGAGTCCAGTGACTCTTTACCAACAATGCATTCTTATCCAAATTGTAAGTCAAGGCGGGAAGAATTCAAACAAGGAAAAGACAAGAGTCACATGGTGATTGTTACAACTGTAATATACCTTGTGAGGCAAAGATGCAGTTGGAAAGAAAAGAAGGATTTTTCTCTCATACCTGATTTGGTAAAGAAGACTGGCGTCTGTCGCAAGTACTTCAAGCCAATAAGAGATCGACAACCACCATCCTATCACCATCAAGACAAGGTTGCGCAGCCCTACTTTTCTCCTATATAAAGCAACACAGCCGCCTACAAGATTTGTGTTTGTCACCACAAGTGTGTGTCACTTATTATTTCTTGTAATTGTTTTAGTTTTCTAGTTTGTCTAAAACTAAACAATTATATTGTTCTTTTATTAAAACACTTATATTAAAACACTTATATTAAAACACTTATATTAAAACACTTATATTAAAACACTATATTAAAACACTATATTAAAACACTATATTAAAACACTTATATTAAAACACTATATTAAAACACTTATATTAAAACACTATATTAAAACACTTATATTAAAACACTATATTAAAACACTATATTAAAACACTATATTAAAACACTATATTAAAACACTATATTAAAACACTTATATTAAAACACTATATTAAAACACTTATATTAAAACACTATATTAAAACACTTATATTAAAACACTATATTAAAACACTATATTAAAACACTATATTAAAACACTATATTAAAACACTATATTAAAACACTTATATTAAAACACTATATTAAAACACTTATATTAAAACACTATATTAAAACACTTATATTAAAACACTATATTAAAACACTATATTAAAACACTATATTAAAACACTATATTAAAACACTATATTAAAACACTTATATTAAAACACTATATTAAAACACTTATATTAAAACACTATATTAAAACACTTATATTAAAACACTATATTAAAACACTATATTAAAACACTATATTAAAACACTATATTAAAACACTATATTAAAACACTTATATTAAAACACTATATTAAAACACTTATATTAAAACACTATATTAAAACACTTATATTAAAACACTATATTAAAACACTATATTAAAACACTATATTAAAACACTATATTAAAACACTATATTAAAACACTTATATTAAAACACTATATTAAAACACTTATATTAAAACACTATATTAAAACACTTATATTAAAACACTATATTAAAACACTATATTAAAACACTATATTAAAACACTATATTAAAACACTATATTAAAACACTTATATTAAAACACTATATTAAAACACTTATATTAAAACACTATATTAAAACACTTATATTAAAACACTATATTAAAACACTATATTAAAACACTATATTAAAACACTATATTAAAACACTATATTAAAACACTTATATTAAAACACTATATTAAAACACTTATATTAAAACACTATATTAAAACACTTATATTAAAACACTATATTAAAACACTATATTAAAACACTATATTAAAACACTATATTAAAACACTATATTAAAACACTTATATTAAAACACTATATTAAAACACTTATATTAAAACACTATATTAAAACACTTATATTAAAACACTATATTAAAACACTTATATTAAAACATATATTAAAACATATATTAAAACACTATATTAAAACATTATATTAAAACACTTAATAAAACACTTAATATTAAACATACAAAAACATTTGAAAAAACATAAGATAAGTTACCACGCAAGGGAAACGTTGAGGCATGTTGTCAATCTAGTACAAAGAAGTAATCATGCAACACTCAAAGTCCTAAGCCTGAAGTCAGTTACAAGTCCCATGCTACCATCCTAACCACGATAAGCTTGATTATCTGAAATTAAAAGAGAACACAAAGGTTGGTGTTCGTAGGATTTTTATGCATAAATGAATATGAATATACGAAGCCTTTTACGGTCTTAGGTTATGACTAAAAGAATCTCAATATGAAGCCGCTTACGGTCATAGACCTGAATAAAATGAATATTAATATGAAGCCGATTACAGTCATAGACCTGGCTAGATTGCATACCTATGAATCCTCAATGAATATTATAGAATCCACCATGAATACTAATAGGATGATGCTTACGCTTATAGACGTGGCTAGATTACATACCAATGTTTTGTCACACCCCGTTGTAGCGGAAATACAGGGTTAACAAAGAATTGCATACTAATCAGAAGGTTAATAGAGATTACATCCATTTATTCCAATACAAGTCAATACAAGTACAATCGTTCAAAGTGTGGACCCCAAAATACGGATACAAGTCATCCTCATTTGGAACTGGGCCCACAGAATACAAGTTCAATAAATTGGACAGTCAAATACAATTAA
>CM067169.1:32242119-32315059 GCA_034093135.1 Erigeron breviscapus | reverse complement strand
TCCAAAAATCTCTAACTGCCAACACTAAGTCCCTGGCTGATATGAAAGGTGTTCAGTTGTTTCTTGGAACTGAGTTGAACAAAGTTGCTGGTAATGAGGGATTAGTGGCTGGGAAGCTGAATGAATTAGTGTTTGCTTGCAACAACATCAGTATAGCAATAAGGGACGCCTTCAAACTGGCAAAGAGGGAGGTCCAAGCTTCTGTTGTGGCGAACTTGACTTCCTCTGTTCAATTAATGAAGCAAGATGTTATGTCAGTTGGGAAGGAAGTGAATAAGTTGGTTAAGATGCCCAGTGTTAACGAAAAAGAACTTGGGTCTTCTTTAAGTGTTGGAATTATTGAGAAGATGAAGTCTGAGCTCTCTCAGGAATTTGTTGCTCATATTTCAGCTTCTGTGGCTGAAAAGGTGGAAGCAAAGGTCAGAATAATGGTCGCTGAGCTTACCAAGGATACAAATAAAAGAGTGGATAAGGCTGTTAATGAAGTAAAAGAATCTGTAACCACTCTTGATAATTCTATAAAGGAAATTCTGACTTTGCTTAAGAAAGAAAATATTGTTGCTCCTCCTCCTCCTCCTGCTTCATTCTCGGAGGAAGATAGAAAAATGCTGTAGGATCTTACTGAAAAAGTGGCTCTGAACCTTAATTCTTCCTTCAGATTAAGGGCTCAGTTCTCTACGATGGCAAAAGGCCTTTCTGATTGTCTTTAGCAGCAGAGTTGGGAACCTCTGAAGGCCATGCAGACGGCGATTGATTTATATGCCAAGATGCCTTCTGAGGTCCCCAAAGGGGGAAATGTGCCTATTGGTTTGCTCTCTAGTACTCAAGAATTAATAGAGGCAACCAAGAAGCAAGCTGAGGTACAATCTGGTGGTGCCTCAGTTCTGGGGGAACAAAGAAAATCTGAAGTGCAGCAGTCTAAACCTGAAAAGAAAGATAAGGGCAAGGCCCAGATGGTGGAAGAATCCAAGTCCCAAGGTTCTAAAGGTTCTGGTTTAGTTGTTGGTGAAAATGTCGATGAATATGGTTATCCCTTACATAATCGTGATGCAGATGGCAAGAAATTAGAGGCTTTGCAGAAGCAAGTCTCTAATCAATTTATTATGTGGAGGGAAAACAAGGAAAGAGAAAGGGCACAACATCTTTCGATGGGGACCCTTGATCATGTAGATGTTGCAGCTCTTGGTCTTTCATTAGAAAGATATCAGAAAATCAAAAATGATCCAAGAGTGCAGAAAGCAGTAGTTGATATGCTTGAATATGAGTGTGGGATGATGTATTCACCTCTGGAACAAAAGCTGGAAAGTCTCACCTTCAAGCTGTCTATTGAAGACTTGAAGAAAAATAGAATGAATGAGATGGATTTGAAAAAGAAAGAGATTCTAGCTGAAGTTGCCAAGGTTGAAAGACAATTGTTAAGGCCACCCACAAAACCCAAAGTGACTGGACCAAGGTCTTCAAGGAAGAACATTCGTGATGCTGACCTTTCTACCTTCAAGCCAATTTCTGATGATGCTGCTGAGATCGAAAGGAAGCATGAAAAGGATCAATTTGAGCATTATATGAAGCATCGATCCCATCCAGCTAAAATAATTGACATAGAAGTACAAAAGCTGATGGATTGAAGCTCTTTGATTTTGTTGTCAAAAGAGAAGGAAGGGCAGCTGAAGAAAACAATCAGGTTTCAGTGCACGAATTTGGTATTTCTGAGCATAGAGAGATGATCCAGTTTCTGAGGGGGAAGCCAAAATCTGCTCTGATTGGTGCATGGTTATCAAGAATACAACAAAAGATGCAAGCCAAGGTGGAGATTGAAGGCAGATTATTTGGAAAGAAGGATCATTTATCTTTTCAGTAGCTTTTCTCTTCAGTGGAGAATGATCCTTCTTTCCAAATAATCTGCATTCAATCTGCACCTTGGCTTGCATCTTTTGTTGTATTCTTGATAACCATGCACCAATCAGAGTAGATTTTGGCTTCCCCCTCAGAATCTGGATCATCTCTCTATGCTCAGAAATCCCAAATTTGTGCACTGAAACCTGATTGTATTCTTCAGCTACCCTTCCTTCTCTTTTGACAACCAAATCAAAGAGCTTCAATCCATCAGCTTTTGTTACTTCTATGTAAATTATTTTAGCTGGATGGGATCGATGCTTCATATAATGATCATACTGATCCTTTTCATGTTTCCTTTCGATCTCAGCAACATCATCAGAAATTGGCTTGAAGGTAGAAAGGTCAGCATCACGAATGTTTTTCCTTGAAGACCTTGGTCCAATCACTTTGGGTTTTGTGGGTGGCCTTAACAATTGCCTTTCAACCTTGGCAACTTCAGCTAGAATCTCTTTCTTTTTCAAATCCATCTCATTCATTCTATTTTTCTTCAAGTCTTCAATAGACAGCTTGAAGGTGAGACTTTCCTGCTTTTGTTCCAGAGGTGAATACATCATCCCACACTCGTATTCAAGCATATCAACTACTGCTTTCTGCACTCTTGGATCATTTTTGATTTTCTGATATCTTTCTAATGAAAGACCAAGAGCTGCAGCATCTACATGATCAAGGGTCCCCATCGAAAGATGTTGTGCCCTTTCTCTTTCCTTGTTTTCCCTCCAGATAATAAACTGATTAGAGACTTGCTTTTGCAGAGCCTCTAATTTCTTGCCATCTGCATCACGATTATGTAAGGGATAACCATATTCATCTACATTTTCACCAACAACTAAACCAGAACCTTTAGAACCTTGGGACTTAGATTCTTACAACATCTGGGCCTTGCCCTTATCTTTCTTTTCAGGTTCAGACTGCTGCACTTCAGATTTTCTTTGTTCCCCATGAACTGAGGCACCACCAGATTGTACCTCAGCTTGCCTCTTGGTTGCCTCTATTAATTCTTGAGTACTTGAGAGCAAACCAATAGGCACATTTCCCCCTTTTGGGACCTCAGAAGGCATCTTGGCATAAAAATCAATTGCCGTCTGCATGGCCTTCAGAGGTTCCCAACTCTGCTGCTGAAGACAATCAGAAAGGCCTTTTGCCATCGTAGAGAACTGAGCCCTTAATCTGAAGGAAGAATTAAGGTTCAGAGCCTCTTTTTTAGTAAGATCCTTCAGCATTTTTCTATCTTCCTCCGAGAATGAAGCAGGAGGAGGAGGAGGAGCAACAACATTTCCTTTCTTAAGCAAAGTTAGAATTTCCTTTTACAGAATTATCAAGAGTGGTTACATATTCTTTTACTTCATTAACAGCCTTATCCACTCTTTTATTTGTATCCTTGGTAAGCTCAGCGACCATTATTCTGACCTTTGCTTCCACCTTTTCAGCCACAGAAGCTGAAATCTGAGCAACAAATTCCTGAGAGAGCTCAGACTTCATCTTCTCAATAATTTCAACACTTAAAGAAGACCCAAGTTCTTTTTCGTTAACACTGGGCTTCTTAACCAACTCATTCACTTCCTTCCCAACTGACATAACATCTTGCTTTATTAATTAAACTGAAGAAGTCAAGTTCGCCACAACAGAAGCTTGGACCTCCCTCTTTGTCAGTTTGAAGGCTTCCCTTATTGCTGCACTGATGTTGTTGCAAGCATACACTAATTCATTCAGCTTCCCAGCCACTAATCCCTCATTACCAGCAACTTTGGTCAACTCAGTTCCAAGAAACAACTAAGCACCTTTCATATCAGCCAGGGACTTAGTGTTGGCAGTTAGAGACTTTGTTAAGCCCTCAACCTGAACAAGAAGGTTTTGGACTTCGCCGTTTAATTTCTCTAACTGTGCTTCCACACTCAAAGGAGGAGGTGGTTGTGTAAAAGCAGAAGCAATGAAGGGAAGAGTTTTAATGCCAGCCAGAGTCTTTTCCAATTGAGCTTCAGATGGACCCTTAGATTCAGTTTCAGAGTCCATCTCCTTTTGCTCTGGCTCATCAAAATTCCTTGGCCTTGGAACATTGTGAATTTGTGAGTGAAGGTGTTGTAGTTATGGTTGAAAAGTTGGTGAAGTAACATAGGCAGGAGTTGAGCCTGGTGGAAAATATGGATGTTCATGAGAAGTTTCAGGTTGGCGATATGGTTGTTCAACAAGTATATTTTGGATTTCTAGGGGAGGAGGAACGTTTGCGAGGCTGAAGGTTGGCTCAGAATCAAAAGACTGATTCTCCTCCAGTATGCCCTCATCAAACTCAAAATCAGCAAAGGAATCAAGATTCCCTTGAGTTGGCTCATCTTCATTACAGAGGTCAGTCGAAACTGCAGTCCGATCAGATATGCCCTGGTTCATATCACTGGTACCGGAACCAGCTTCTGGTTCAACAACTGCTGCTGCAGATGCATCGTCACCAGATTTATGGGTTGGCTCAGCCATAGCTTCATCGCCAGAGACAGTAGACACTGGGGTTGCCTTAATGATTCTCATACCATCATCAAGAATCACTTCATCGGCCGTAGAGTTTGGAATCTCAGTCTCAGGTGGTGTCACACCAAAGACTTCATCAATTCGTGCATCAGAAGTGTGTAAGATATGTGAAGTTTCAGGGGGTGCACGTGTAGACACGGATTCTAATTTGTGCTGGGCTGACACACTTGTATTATCTTCACCATCTCCTCCTAAAGAAGTTTTGAAGATGGCTGCTTGTGGGTTTCCCTTTGGACTCGATTCCTCTGGTTCTTGTTGGGAAGATCTAGAGGGGTTTGCTTCGGTACTAATGTCCTTGGGATGTGAGGACTGCTTATATTTACGACGTTTTAATAAGCCCTTTGGAGATCCTGAGGGATCTTTTGGGAGATCCTCAGGTTGGTTAGTGGAGTAGGGAATTGCTGGTTGGGTGGATGAAGTTGATGGGGTTTTAAACAACTTCAACATTTGACCACCAGGTGCACCAATGGGTCTCGCATTCTTTTGCGACCCGCTCGGTGACCTTTCTGAGCCAGCCGGTCGTGTTGTTTCAGTTTTATTTATTACCTGAAGCATTGCAGCGGAGAGTTCTGGTTCAGGATCTGAAGTTGATGCCCTTGAAATATCTCTGCAGAACTCTGTTGCTTAATCCTCAAGCCCCTCCATGTGATACGCATCTCCAAGCATGTTCATGAAGCAAATGCTCAGAAATCTGGGAAATGAGATATGTGGACTTCTTTTCCCTTTTAACTTTGTTACCAACTGAGAGAAAAGTATCTCAGCAAAGTCCACCTCAATCCCATGCCACAAATAATACCCGATTTCTACTTGTGACAATGAAATCTGGTCCAATCCACCCCAGTTTCCTCTTAGGCACTCCACAATCTGAGTCCAAAAATACCTCCAACAATTTTTAAATCCAGACAGGAAGATATGTCCAGATGTTCTCAGATTGTGCTCAGCATCGACCATGTCATCATGACCCATGGCGTGCAGTACCTCCCTAAAATTAACTCCCTTAAGCCTTTTTGCATAGGCTGAAGGAGAAGGAAGGTAGTTCAGATGAAGGGCCTCCCGAAACCCATCAAGTGAAAGGATATACTGCTTTGTGCCTTCTTTCAAAGAAAAAGCAATGGATTTTTCATCCTTGCTTAAAGTAGCAGTATACCAGAATTCAAGTAAGTATCTATGATACAAAACTTGAGGATCTACAGTCAAGGCATAATGGAGAGGGGATTGTTCAAGAAATTTATTAATCCTCCCCATTAAGGTTTTGCCTTTGGCATTTAGTGCGGCCATGAAATTGTTCATATTGAACCGAAGGGTCGATGGATCGAACCCTTTTGGCCATTGTGAACTAGCCTTGACTACTTTGGATGGTTTGTATTCGAAAGCTATTAGTGATTTGGCTTGGGAAGCAGGTTTAGCCATTATTTCTACAAGGGAAAACTTAAAATGGAAGATGAATTTAGGGTTTTGGAATTATGAAGGAATGAGAAAATGAGAGAGAATGATGATTGGGAGTAAATGTAAAGAGAAGTAAATGAAGGAATTGATCGGGTTTGAAATCCGAAATAATTTTGGGGTACACGTCCG
The DNA here is from genome assembly GCA_034093135.1 of Erigeron breviscapus. Lineage (NCBI taxonomy): Eukaryota > Viridiplantae > Streptophyta > Magnoliopsida > Asterales > Asteraceae > Erigeron > Erigeron breviscapus. The sequence continues at coordinate 32,309,071 of CM067169.1, read as the reverse complement.
CATTTAATGCAAGGACGGTTAGGGCCCACATTATGGAAAACTTTTCAACTTTCATTAATAAAAAGTAATCATCACTTTTACATTTACGGCGCCACTTGTGTGATACGTCAGCAGAAGGTATCATTATTCAAACGTTATACAGTAACTTTCATGTGTTCAAACAACGACCAAGTATCCAAAATGCATTATAAAGGACTGACTCATCTCAGAAATAATACATAAAATCTGAGCATGATCAGATTTAAGGAATCTGAACCATCTCAGTTTATACAATTATTCTGAAATCATTTCAGAAATTCTGAAGCATTTCAGTCAAAATATTTTTCTGAAAGCAAAGTTCCCCCTTAGAGAAAAAATCTTTTAAACATAAAAATATTTGACACTTCCCCCTGAGGTGATGCTATACAGGATTTAGTATACCTAACTCACTGATGAGATGTTTAAACGTTTTGATATCCAAGGGTTTTGTAAAAACATCAGCGAGTTGTTTATCAGTGGGAATGAAATGAAGTTCAATGTCACCTTTAATAATGTGATCTCTAATAAAATGATACCTGAGGTCGATATGTTTGGTTTTGGAGTGCATGAGAGGACTGTGAGAGATGGCAATGACACTGGTGTTATCACAAAATATTGGAGTCTTTGTATACTTACACCATAATCAGTTAGTTGGTTCTTCATCCACAAAATCTTAGCGCAGCAACTTGCTGCAGAAATGTATTCAGCTTTAGCTGTGGAGAGTGATACTGCAGTCTGCTTCTTACTTGTACAACTAACCAATTTGCCACCTAGGAAATGACAACCACCTGTGGTACTTTTCCTATCTATTTTACAACCTGCATGATCAGAATCTGAATAACCCATTAGATCTAAACTTAAGCCTTTGGGATACCAAAGACCAAGTCTGGGGACACCTTTAAGGTATCTGAAAATCCTTTTCACAGCATATGCATGTGCTTCTCTGGGATCAGACTAAAATCTTGCACAAAGACATGTTGCAAACATTATGTCAGGTCTACTAGCAGTTAAGTACACGAGGGATCCCACCATACCACGATATTTTGTGGGATCCACTTGTTTTCCATTGGGATCTAAGTCCAAAGTTAAAGGTGCAGAAATGGGAGTATCTTTTGATGAGACTGGATCAAATTGATATTTCTTTAATAAGTCTCTTACATATTTTTCTTGATTTATAAAAATACCATCACTTGTTTGTTTCACTTGAAGACCTAGAAAATATGTCAGTTCACCCATCATACTCATTTCATACTCAGATGACATTATTTCAGAAAACTGTTCACACATTTTGTTATTTGTAGACCCAAACACAATATCATCGACATAAATTTGTACAAGTAAGATATCACATTTATCATGCAATATGAATAAAGTGTTATCTATTGCACCCCTTTTAAAACCATGTTTCAGAAGATGTTTAGTAAGAGTATCATACCAGTCTCTAGGTGCTTGTCTCAGACTATATAATGCTTTGCTCAGTCTGTACACCCAATGAGGTCTTTCTTCGTTTATGAACCCTGGTGGCTGATACATATACACAACTTCTTCCAATTCACCATTCAAAAATGCACTTTTAACATCCATCTGATAGACTTTGAACTTATGATGAGCTGCAAAAGCTAAGAAAATTCTGATAGCTTCTAGTCTAGCAACTGGTGCAAAAGTTTCATCAAAGTCTACTCCTTCTTCTTGTGAGTAACCCTTTGCAACAAGTTTTGCCTTGTTTCCAATCACATGACCATCTTGTTTCTGAAGACCCATCTTGTCCCAATTGGTTCTTTCTTCAGATCACTGGGACAAGGAACGAGTTCCCAAACATCGTTCCTTTTAAACTGATTAAGCTCATCTTGCATGGCTTCAATCCAACTAGGGTCTTTCATAGCCTCGTCAATCTTCTTCGGTTCTATCAGTGATAAGAAGCTGACATTTAAGCATTGATCGCTTGTGGCTCTTCTGGTCTGAACCCCACTAGTAGAATCTCCAATGATTTGCTCGATTGGATGTGCTCTTGTCCACTTAGTGTAATGACTAGGATGAACAATGATATCAGTGCAAGAACTCCTCTGAGTTACTTTAGGAGGTGCTTCAGAAAAGACTACTTCAGTCTCATCATCTTCCTCCTGCAGATCATGATTTGCATCATGAAACTGTTCAGATTGGGGTAATTCAGTGGAACCTGATATCTGAAGTGAAGCAGCATGTACATCTGATCCAATAGTCAGTTCAGAAGGTAGTTTAAAACTGACGGGAGGATTGAATGGAATGTTGCTTGACTTGTTTATTATTGGTTTTGAACTGAGATGTTCGGAAGCAGGTTTAGGTGACTGATCAGATTGGACAATAGGATCAGAATCACCAAAACTTATTGGACTTTCTGAGGGTGGTACAGGAGTTGAGTTCTTAAAGATTGCAGAATTAGATTCATCAAAGGTAACATGAATTGACTCATCAACCTTGTCAAGTCTCTTGTTATAGACTCTAAAGGCCTTGCGAATTTTTGAATATCCTAGGAAGTAACCTTCATCAGCTTTTGCATCGAATTTTCCAAGCTGACTGGAGTCATTCAGAATATATACTAGACATCTAAATACATGGAAATATCCAATATTAGGGTTTCTATTTCTGAGTACTTCATAGGCAGTCTTTTTATGACATAGACAGATCTGTTCTAAGTGTAGCAAGCAGTTGCAACAGCTGCCAAAAATTCTTAGGAAGACCAGATTCATTAAGCATACTTCTAGCAGCTTCAATCAGCGTTCGATTCTTTCTTTCTACAACACCATTCTGCTCTGGTCTGCGTGCTGAAGAGAAGTTCTGAGATATGCCAGTTTCAGTGCAGAAGGACTCCAGAGTTGCATTTCTGAATTCAGTGCCATTGTCACTTCTGAGCTGACAAACTTTTCGCTTATACTTGAGTTCAATCTGTTTGATGAGAGCAATGATTTCAGCAGTAGCTTCACTCTTGGATCTGAGGAAAATTACCCAGCAATATCTTGAATATTCATCAACAATAACAAGGGTGTACTTCTTTCCTACTCTCGTCTGAACAATCACTGGTCCAAAGAGGTCCATGTGAAGCATGTGAAGAGGTTCAGTTATACTAAAACTTTGCTTTGTCTTGAATGAAGCTCTTTTCTGCTTACCCATTTCACATCCTGGACATGGCTTGTCTTTATTGAAAGACATTGAGGGTATCCCATCATCAAGTTGTTTTTTTGACAACTTATTAATATTCTTGAAGTTCAGATGGGATAATCTCTTGTGACACAACCAGTTTGTGTTTTCATCTGCCTTTGTGTAGAAACATTGTTCAGTGGGTGAACTAATCATATCACAGATATAAATGTTTCCTTTTCTTGGTGCAATCAATACTACCTTTCCATCTCTGTTAAATATGGTGCCTTATGAAATATCAGATAATACCTTGAAGCCATCATCACATAGTTGTCTGACACTGATCAGGTTATATTTCAAACCATTCACATATGCAACACGTGTGAATTTGACCTGTCCATTATTCATGTTAGGTCCAGATTTAGTCCAGATTTACTGGACTTGCTCCAGACTGGACTACTGGAACCTTATTTAGGTTTGTTAAGAAACTTGTTTTGCTGGTCTCGCTCCAGACCCGACTACTGGAGCCTCGCTGAAGATCTGACCAGAAAACGTTTCTCTACTGGACCTACTCCAGACTTGGAATCTGGAGTCCCTCTAAAGATTTGTCCAGAAATAATTGAAGACTAGTGAACATTTACTTGTATAGGTAATCTGGAGCATTCTCCAGATTAGCTCACTGAAGACTTCACCCCAGTCCAGATCTACTCTACTGAAGACATTCTGACTGAAGTCAAGACTGAAGTCTGAAGGAAGAAGACTTAACAAATGGCGGAGTCCACTGGAAAGTCTTACCAGATCTGCACACTGGAGGATTGTTAGTGTTCTAGATCCTGCAAGTCTGAACACTAATATCGAGGATTGACTTTTGCCTTTAACACACTTTCCAAAGAACAATCCACTTGTTCTTTAACAAAGTATACGTGTGTTAAGGTGGTTGAATAAAAGGATACACTTGCACTTGATGTGACTGTACAATCTGAACAGAGAGTGGACACTGAAGTCCATGTTGTTGTACAAGATGTGGCTCAAGCTGGTGAGCAAGTTGTTCAGACTGAAGAACAAGCATCTGGCGAACAAGAAGTCCAGATTGATCTCAATGTTGATGTTGGTGAACAAGTTGATATTGCTGGTGCATCGTTTTGGGATGAGGCTGACTCTCCTATGTCTGGAGGTCAGAATTTTGATGTAAATATGGACTTTTTGGGTGAAGAAATGTACAAATTGAAATTTCACCAGAAATGCCACCACCTCCTCCAGAAACCGAAATGCCAACTCCTCCACCAGAATTACCAACTCCTACACCAGAAATGCCACCACCAGAACCTAGAATGCCACCACCACCACCATCAATTCCTCAATCAACTCCATACTTCACACCATTCATTCAACCAACACAAACTCAATCACCACCAGTTGAAGCCCCAGTAAACCCAACCGAACAAAGTGTGCCAATCTCAAATGTTGAAACTGAAGAAGACTGGGCACAAGTACCTATGATGACCAGATTGACTTCTCATCTGGAACAACCCTCTGGTCTCTCCACTTCCTCTTCAACCGAGGTCCAAGGCCTTCTTAGTAAGGTGGCGGACCTGGAGAGATCACTCCAGTCATCTTCCCAGGTTATTTCTGACTTCAAATCAATACTGTCAAATAATTTAGCGTCAGAAATGAACCTTTTTGCTGGGAATGAGAAGTTGGTTTTTGATAAGTTAGATGAGCTGGTACTGGCCACCAATCGCAATTCTGAAAACATTAAAGTGGCAGTCCAGAGTTTGGAAACAAAACTGGTAAGTTCTGTGGAAACTGCAGTGGAAAGTAAGGTTGTTCGTCCACTGGCAGGTCTTAAAGAAAAGGTTGAGCAGCTGGTTACAAGGGTAAGCTCTCTAGAGAGTAGGCCCACACTGGACCAGAGTGCAGTTGTTCGCACTATCAGTGAAGAATGTACAAGAAGGTTCAGAAACGATATGCTAAAGGAATTATGTGAAGAAGTTTCTGGAACCATTCTTCGTAGTATTTATGATGGGGTGTTACCTCAAGTGGAAAAGCTCCTGGATGAGAAGTTGCCACAACACTTCCTTTCATCTGTTGATAATGTTCAGAAAGAAGTGCTGGCAATCAAGACTGGTATGACTGCTTCCTTGCCAGAACAAGGAAGAACCTTTGGTTCACTGGACAGGCACATGATGGAAGAATTGTGGAATGATCTGAAGTCCAGGACTAGAGATCAATCCAAGGGGGGAAAATTGTCAATTCCATCATCTGGTGTCCAAGAAAGTTTAAGGAAGAGAAAAGAAGAGGTTGTAAGGGCAGTCGCTACTGAAAGCGTTGTTCAGAGAAGACAAGTGACTGGTACTGATGCCAGTGCACGTATAGCCCAGAGAGCACTTGGCACTGAAGCCATTGTGCAAACTGAAGAAGAGGCTACTGGTACTGATGCCAGTGAGCCCCAATTTGAATCCTTCCCAGATATCCAAACTACACTGAAGGCTGTGAAAGGAAAAGAAAAAGTGGTGTCTGGTGAAGAAGAAGAACAAATTGAAGATGCTGATAATGAAACTGCCAGAAAGTTAGAACAACAATGCATCATGATCGAGATCTTCAAGAAAAATCAAAGAGAAGAACTGCTGGCCCATCATAGGGATATGGCTACTCATGGGACTCTGGACTCATACAATGCTGGAAGGTTAGGCATCAATATTGAAGTGTTCAAGAGGATGAAAGAGGATCCCAGAGTTCATCAGTGTCTAGATGCATTGAACGATGTTCATGTACGCTCGTTCACACGCTGAAGAAGAGCAGGTATATGACTCGTTAATTTATGGTGTTTCTATTCCAGAGTTGATAAGGCAGAGAAAGGAGGAACTGGTGAGCCTCCAGAGAAAGATAAGAAAAAATGCTGCTGCTCTGGAAGTAGAGTACAGGAAGAGATTGACTGGTCTGCTGAAGCTTACTGCAAAACAACTTAAGGCAATAAAGGATGCTGATGTGAGCACGTTCATTCCCCTGGATACCACTTTGAAAATAAATCAACAACACCAGTCCACTGAAGGACAACAGAGTGGTATATCCAAGGATACTGAATACATGGTCCAGATAGCAAAGCAAAAGGCAACTTATGAACAAATGATGAATTTCAGGGCCAATGCCAGAAAGATTGTAAATGCTGAAATCAAGCTGGCTGAAAATCATCAAGGTATGACCAGATTTAATGTGAAGTTGACCAGAGAAGGTAACTTTACTGATGAAAGAAAGGATACTTCAGTCCAAGCTTTTGGATGGACTGAACTAAAGGAGATTGGGTTGACTTTTAAAGGTAAGACTGATCTCTCTCCAGATGTGAAGGCCTTTATGAAGAGGATTGAGAAGGTCTGGAAGAGAATTCAACAAATGGAAGCTGTGTTGGGTCTGAGACCACCAGTGTCTGTTCCATCATCTCCATCTCCAAAGAGGAAGGCCACTGAAGATGCACCAGGGCATTCATCGAGAAGAAGGGCCTAAACTCTTATCATTGTACTTATTGTATTTAGTGACTTATGAAAGTTGTAATTATTTTCCTTTTTGATGAAAGTAATAATAGTTGCAATTTTTTATTTTTTATAAGTAAATGACCAGATTTAGTCTAAGTTAGAACTTAAAAGATGAAACTGAAAACACTCATGATCTATAAAGTGTTTTCCAGTAACTTAGATTTTTTAGACTTAAATCGACCAAGTGTTTTCCAGTAACTTAGATTTTTTAGACTTAAATCGACCAAGTGTTTTCCAGACATACAAATTTGTATATCTATAAGTCTGTAAACACTTGCATTATTTCTAAACAAATAGGGGGAATTTGTTAGGTCCAGATTTAGTCCAGATTTACTGGACTGTCTCCAGACTGGACTACTGGAACCTTATTTAGGTTTGTTAAGAAACTTGTTTTGCTGGTCTCGCTCCAGACCCGACTACTGGAGCCTTGCTGAAGATCTGACCAGAAAACGTTTCTATACTGGACCTACTCCAGACTTGGAATCTGGAGTCCCTCTAAAGATTTGTCCAGAAATAATTGAAGACTAGTGAGCATTTACTTGTATAGGTAATCTGGAGCATTCTCCAGATTAGCTCACTGAAGACTTCACCCAGTCCAGATCTACTCTACTGAAGACATTCTGACTGAAGTCAAATACTGAAGTCTGAAGGAAGAAGACTTAACAAATGGCGGAGTCCACTGGAAAGTCTTACCAGATCTGCACACTGGAGGATTGTTAGTGTTCTAGATCCTGCAAGTCTGAACACTAATATCGAGGATTGACTTTTGCCTTTAACACACTTTGCAAAGAACAATCCACTTGTTCTTTTACAAAGTATACGTGTGTTAAGGTGGTTGGATAAAAGGATACACTTGCACTTGATGTGACTTTATCCTTATTCCTTATCCAATACATTTAATGTTCTTGTCGGATCATTAAATGTATGCCAACCATATTTGTACGGCACAAATTCACTGGTGAATTTGTTGCCTATAAATACAAAGTCATTTCCTTGACAAAAATACTTTTAAGCATTCCTTTTGCATTTAAGTGAATTTGTCCAAATACTCTCGATCTTAAACAGGGATACTTCACAACTTTAAGTATCTCGATCCTAAGAGCTATTTGACAAATATAGATCATATTGTAACTCATAGGTTGTTAGGATACACACTTAATTGTGTTATCTTGATTCCGCAACAACCTTGTATTTTATTTAAACATCAATAAATGAAATACCCATGAAACATACATAATGGTCCACTTTATTTGTTTATTGCTTTAAGTCTTGTATTACTTTGTTTATATATCTTGCATCTTTATTTACAAGTAATACTAGTCCAAATCTAGTGATTATTAGACTTGTTGTATTTTACACTTTCATTGGTTAACCATCTCGTAATTAAAGGGACTCACAATTCACCACACCATATCCCTCAGTTTTTCCATTTTCATCATTACCAAAAGTTATTGAGGGCCCCTCTTGCACCCTATATTCCTCCAGCAGGGTTTGATAACCAGTCATGGTTCTGCCAGCAGCGCTGTCAAGATACCATATATTCTTCTTTCGGTCTCCCTGCACAAACACAAAGATTAGTTCTTTTTGGAAACCCATCTCTTGATGGGTTCACTAGACTCTCCCTTAGCAGTCTCAGATTTCTTTGGTTCAGAAGGAACTGAAGGATCGAAGGGGATCTCAGTCATGATCTCAGATGACACAAAAACAGTTGGTTTGATGGGGGTTTCAACCTTTTTCTTCTCATATTTTTGCTTGATTTGTTTGGAAAAAGGTTTTGCATTTTACTTAGGTTGAAGAGTAATGGTTTCAACATTTTTTAAACGTGCATTACAACTCTGCACTTGTCTAGCCAATAACTGAAATTGACTATCTAACCTTAAGAAAATTGATTCTTCATTAGACACCTGAGCCTTACCTGAATCTGAGGTAGAAGACTCAGTGGGGGAGATATTTTTCTTCTTCTTTTGGCCTTTTGGAACCTTAGATGAAGACTGAGGGGATGGCTTTTTGGTTTTAGCCTTCTTTTCTGAAACAGTTGTCTGAGCTGTTTCAGATTTACCCTCAGATTGTTCCTGGGCCTTATCAGTCACAGTTTTCTGTTTGCCAACTTCAGGAAAAATAATTTCAGGTTTCATTGCATTTGGAAGTGCATCTAAATCAGTGATTATAGATTCCAAATGAAGATTACCAGATTCATATGCTGTTCTTTGATTTGCAAAAGTATTTTTAATTGCAGCATCTGGATTTGGTGCTTTCATCCAAGATTTAATTATTTTTTGTTCCTTTTCAAGGATGGTTTTCAATTCTTTCTTTTCCAACTCAAAAGTGGCAACCATAGACTGATAACTTTTTAAAGCCAACTGAACATCTTTCAGCTCTTTTAGTCTGGCCTGACTGGCGTTCAATTCAGAAGTATTATTTTCAAACATTTTTAAACTTTCTGAACGCACAGTTTCAAAAAATGAAATGTCAGCCTCTAAAAGAACCAAAAGGTCCAGTTTTTGTTCCTCATTACTTTCAAAATGAAAGTCACTAACCTTTTTCATGACTATATCCACCCATCGACCAGATTCAACATCAGATTTGACCAAATGACCTTGATCTTCACGTGCCATGAAACACATGTCCCTAACTTCTTCCTCATCATCAGATGACTCATCAGATTCTTCCCATTTTTCAGTCTTGGCTATCATACAACCATTATTGCTTGAGTTGTCTTGAGCCATGAGAGCTATTTAGGCTTTCAGCTTCTTGTACTTAGCCTTATAGCTATCATCAGATTTCTGAAAAATAGAATGATTAGGGGCAGATTGTGATGATGAAGGCTGACTAGATCTGCATTCCTTCATGAAATGTCCTTTCTTGCCACACTTAAAGCATTCAAGATTAGACTTGTAAATAGAAGCGTTGGAAGCAAATGGTTTGCCAGATCGATTAGATTTGGCCTTAAAACGATTGAATGTTTTAGCCAGCATGGCAACCAGATCATCATTGTCATCCTCATCACAACCATGAGTAACATCAGAAATACCAGTTTTTAACATTTCAGAAACCATCTTTTTCATTGAGTCAGAATGATCACTCTCAGAAGATAGTAGAGCAGTCCCATGTGGCTCAGAATACTGAACCATGACTGAACTGGTAGAAGCATGATCTTTGGCATCTTGCTCAGCCACAGTTCTTTCAGCTTTGTTCTCTTCAATGTATCTGAAGGCTCCATATAAGGAAGCAAGAGTGTGACTGTGCAAGGTTTTTCCTTATCTTAAAACCAAGATCAAGTTTTCCCATTTAGAAGGTAAAATGTCACAAAACTTTACTAACAAAATTTCGTTGTCTTTAGTTACACCCAGGGCTTTCAATTGATTTACCAGATTAGTAAATATGATGTATGTTTGAGTTAAAGTTTCACCAGGGATAGCAAAAAAAGACTCATATGTTTTATTTAAAGAAACTTTTCTTGTGACTATGGTCTCAGAGGTGCCTTCAAACTGTGTCATAAGTTCCTCCCACATTAATTTTGAATTTTCAAGTAAAACAAGGGTGGGCATAAGAGTTTCAGGAACTGCATATAAAATCATATTTTGCAGCTTGGTATCAAGGTCTACCAGCCTATGATCTTCTTCAGACCAATGATCCTTCTCCTTAGGTGTCATCCTAGGAGTCCCATCGGCAGTTCTGACAATAGTGGAGGCATTCATGGGAACAAAGGGTCCTTTTTTAAGAATATCGGTCAAATGTCTTTCAACACCAGCAATATATTTGAGCATGCATGCTTTCCATGTTTGAAAATTTTCACTGTTCCCATCAAACTTGGGAACAAGATTATTTGGAAAGTGTACGTATACATTATGCGATGGTATATTGTTGTTGATGATAGGGGGTGGAGTAGGTGGAGTAGTAGCATTAGGGTCAGGTCCTTCATTGAATACTTGGTCAACCATCTTTGCAGATCAAAGGTTAAGGAATTAATATAATTCAACCTTGCTGCTCTGATAACAATTGTGAGTCCCAAATATAGATGGTTAATACCCGACTGGCAAGTAGTTCTAACTGGAAGTAGACCAGTTCAGAATACGATCCAGATATGGATAAACAATAAAGTAAAGGTGCTGAAAGTAAATGCAAGAAATAATAAGTGCTGAAACTATATAAATAATATGTATAGATCTAGTATGTAGCATTGAGACACGATGTACTTTTTCAATGTATTTGATTTATTGATATAAACAAATACAAAGGTTGTTGCGGAACAAAGATAAACACCCAAGTGTAAATATCTAAACAACCTAGAAATACAAGTGATCTAATAACTTGGAAATACTCGTAAGAATTACTTAGAGTATATCTCACAAGTTGCAATGCTAAAGTTTCAAGCTTTTTGCAAGTTGTGAGAAGCCTTTATATTTATAGGCAAGGTTCATGCTGATGTGGACCAGGCCGTACAAATATGGTTGGGAGCATTTAAGGAATTCAAGTCAATTCCTTAACATGCATACTTTTAAGGTTTAAGTGTGAAAGATTGTAACATCCCAAACGTTTTATGTTTGACTATTTGACTTTCCGTTAGTTAACGTTAGGTCCGTTATGTTTATGTGCCCTATATGGATTATGTGATTAAGTGCGTAGGTACTTATTATGAAATGATTAATATGATGATTAACGAAAATAAAGTTAAGTAATAAGGTGCTTGTTAGTATGTTAAGACTCCCGGTAGAAAGTTAAGCTAAGAACGTTAAGTCGAAGAGTTGAGGGGTCCTAAGTGTAAGTTTGAGTTTGATGGCCAGGGGTTAGGGAGCAATTAGGCATCCCTAATTGTCACAAAACACCTGCTCTTGTGTGTGTGAAACCCTTCAACCGATCCCCTCCAATTCCAAGACAAGTTTCCCTCAAGATTCAATCGTTTTGTGCCGTTTCGATCAAGTTTTGAGTAAATCTTGAATCCCCTAAGTCATCTACAGGTAATATAGGTAATATTATCTTTGAAATCTGATCTTATGAGTCTTAGTTGAGTTTTTAATCCAGGCCATGGGGTTTGGGTTGGGTTATTTGATTAAACGTTTACCGATTTTATGTTATTCGGTTGATTGAATGGTTGATTCATGTGGTAAAAGATTAAAAGATCAATTGATTGATTTGAGTCATCAAAAGTATCATTAAAAAGATCAAATTTATGTCCCCAGGTCGGGCTAAGGGTTTGAGATCGAATAGGAATCGTTTAGAGCAAGTTCGAAGTTGGGTTTGCTGGTCGGCACCCCAGGTGCGGCGCACCATGTTGGAGGTGCGGCGCACCACTGCCCAGGTTGGGATTTTGGATTTTCGATGGGAGCCCGATATGCGACGCACCAAGGGGCTGGTGCGGCGCACCTGTATCTGATCTGAGTTTTCTGCATGCTTGGTGCGACGCACCACTTGGGAGGTGCGACGCACCTGATGCCCAGGTTGCACAAAATGTTTCGTTTAGCTTATATTTCGATCTTATACTCGTTCTAGGTTGTCGGGAGCACTTAGCAAGCATTATAAGATACCCTTAACTTGTTGGTAAGCTGTACCGAGGTAAGATAACATCTTTTGTCACCTGTTGGTACAACAAAACACGTTTTCATAAGTTAAACCTTCCAATTGAATATGTATGCACGTTTTATGTTTATGGGTGACTATGGGAGGTTGCAAAGGGATATATTACTTACCATTTATGATGTATAACATGCTTATGCAGGTTGCAAAGGTATGAGGTAAGTATGTACGCATGAAATGTTGAGATGATTAAGTTATGTGACTATGAAATGATGAAATGTTATGATATGTGCTTGCATGTGTGGCTTGATCACCTAGTCACTAGTCCTTTGATTAGGATTTCCATGTTCACGTGCACGTTAAGGGCCCTAAAGTAAAATATGATATGTGATTAGCTTAGGTGAAAGTGTAACCTAAACTAATATAAAGATTAAAGTCTCGAGCAATATGTAAAGTCTTGTGTTAAGCTTAACCCGTGCTAGCTCCTCGGGGCTGGTGCGTACGTGATCACGTGGTTTGGGAATCATGATACCTCCCGTGGCATAGTTACGTTTGAGTATTCCGGGTGGAGTAACTAACCACCAATGCGTAAAGGCATAAACGGTTTATTCAGTTGGATTGACTTTGTCTTTCCTTAACGACGCCGATGGACCACCTTATGGTTTACCCATCATGTCGGGTGTGAGGACTCCATGTATGGTCTATGACCGCCTACACACAACCCCACATCCCTATGTAAGTGGCATAAGTCACTTAGCCTACGTCTAGGCAAAGAAATAAAGAAAAGAAAGAAAGATAAGGAAAGTAAAGTTAGGCACAATTAGGAATACGATGATCCTAATTTGTTATGTTATGATATGTTATCATTGTATGTGATATTAACATTAAAAGATGACTTTGTTAATATATTATGAATTGGCAAATGTTTCCAAATTCGTGTTATCTTACTTAGCTAATCTTATTAGCTAACACTTGTTCTTTGAAAATGTTGTGCCTTCAGGATAATCAAGTTTGAGCTAGGCGAGGATGAGCTTGGTGAGAACGAATAAAGAAGCTTAGCAAAGACATTAAACGCTTAGATTTCCTTTAGCCTTATGTTTGGCTATTTTGCTTATGTTTCAGATTTGTATTGATGGGCATTTATGTTGGTGCCAAAGCTTGGATTTACTTTTATTGTTTTGATGATGCTAGTAGTAACACCACTTTTAAAGGTACCATCCGTTACGGATGGGGCAGATTTTATAAGTGATCCTTTCCGCTTATTTTAAACGCCGTTTGGCAAAGATTTTTGAAAATCCAAGTTTTTAAATGACGGGTGTTACAAGTTGGTATCAGAGAAATATTTTAAGTGAACCAAAATTCGACCAAGACCTTAGGATTTTAGACTTAAACCGTACGAGAAATGATTGGCTTAAGTAGTAATGCTTTAGCTCTATGATGAAAATGCTTTTAGGACGGGTTGGGATGAGTGTGAGTGTTGGTTTATGGCTTATATATGATTATGTTATGCTTGTGTAATTAAGTAGGCCTAACCATACTTTGTTCTCATTCGATTCATCTCTAACATTCGTCACTAAAATTGTAGAAAGATGGTTAATACCTGTGTTAGTAGTCAAAGAGATGGAGCTAATGCTAGCGATGCTCCGGCTAATCAAAACGGGACTGGAAATGGTGTTAATCAAAGGCCTCCTCGAAGGCCACTCCCGGGTGCACAACCCACAAGGTCAGAAATTGATAGGGCTAACCCAGTGATTGAACAAGTTCCTACCCGAGCTGAAATGCATGAAGAGTTGAGGGCTATTCGAGCTCTTTTGTTAAGGAATGAAGAAGAGTTGGCTCAATTGAGGGATGAAAAAGAAGCTAGCTTGCAACGGGATGAGCATACTGATGGAAACTATTCCAACCGCTTAAACCGTACTGAGCCATCTATGGTAAGGTCACAAGTTGCTCTTGAAAATGTTGTTGCTAATGTGAATGGTGTTAATAATGTGGTGGAGCCTCGTGTTGTAGTCGCTCCTCGTACTAGTAACTTTAAGTTTGAGAGTTTTCAGAAGTGTGGAGCAAAGGCATTTGATGGTACTCTAGATGCTGTAGGTGCCATGGAATGGTTGAATGATATCGAGGTTGTGTTTGCTTCATGTTATTGCCCTGAGGATATGAAGGTATTGTGTGCTTCCCGTATGTTGAAGAAGAATGCTCGTAATTGGTGGAGGGCTGCTACTGTTTCTTTGACCCCCGAGGTGCTAGCTACTATGCCTTGGGGTACCTTTAAGGAGAAGTTCTTGGAAGAATATGTGGGTACTCATGAACTGAGGTTGATTGAGAAAGAATTCAGAGCTTTAACCGCTAAGCCGGGTGCCATAACTGAGTATGCTCACTCATTTATGGAAAAGCTTAAGTTTGTTGGTCACTTGGTTCGTAGAGATGTGGATCAGGTTGAAGCTTACTGTGATGGTCTTCCCGCTAGATATCGTGGCCTTTGTAGACAACATACTACATTGTCTGCTGCGATTAAGGAGTCCAAGAGGTTGGATGATGATTTCAAGGGTGAAAAGGCTGTAGTGAAAGCTAATGATGATAAGCAATCAGGTTCAAAAAGGAAGCATGATGGGTCAAATGGATCTAATAGGAAGTTCAAGAAAGGTTCATCTTCAAGAGGTGGGGGCAGCAACTATGCAAAGCCAAAGAATTGGTGTGGTACTTGTAAGGCGCCTCATTCGGGTCCATGTTCAGATAAAACCCGAAGGTGTGATACTTGTGGTGGTACGGGTCATCCTGCTTCAGAATGCAAGGACAAGCCAAAGTGTTACCGGTGTCACCAAACCGGTCATTTCATCAAGGATTGCCCACAAGGAAAAGATGATGGAAAGAAGACGGCTGTCCAAAAGCCTAAAGCTCGAGCCTTTCAGCTGACAGTTGAAGCTGCCAAGGAAAACGATGAGGTAGTAAGCGGTACATTTCTTGTTAACTCAAAACTTGCTTCTGTTCTTTTTGATTCAGGTGCAAATAGGTCTTTTGTTTTCACTTTATTTGCTCCTAAGCTTGATAGGGTCACTACTCCCCTTGATTGTTCTATAGAGGTTGAAATTGCTAACGGTACCATTAGTGACATTCAAGAAGGTTATGATGATTGTTCTATTGAGATTGAAGGTCGCTCTTTTCAGGTTCAGTTATTGCCTACTACTCTAGCCGGCTTTGATATAGTGATAGGTATGGATTGGTTGTCCCAAAATGATGCTACCATTATATGTTCTCAAAAGATTGTGCGTTTCACTACTCCGGATGGTGAGGTCATTTCCGTTTATGTAGATAAGAAGAAAGGGAGCATAAAGATCATTAATTTGATGAAGGCTCTCAATTGCATTCGACATAACAAGAATCACTTTCTTGCTTATGTTATCGATACACGAAAGGAGAAGTCTCCGATCCCTAATGTTGATGTAGTTTCTGAATTTTCTGATGTCTTTCCGAATGATCTTCCCGGTATTCCTCCCGACCGAGAGGTCACTTTTCAGATTGATCTTGTACCCGGTGCTACTCCTGTTGCAAAAGCACCATATCGTTTAGCTCCAACAGAAATGAAAGAGTTAATGTCTCAGCTTCAAGAGCTACTCGATAAAGGTTTCATACAACCAAGTTCCTCGCCTTGGGGAGCTCCGGTTCTCTTTGTCAAAAAGAAAGACGGTTCTATGCGCATGTGCATAGACTACCGTGAGCTGAATAAGCGAACGGTTAAGAATAAGTATCCTCTCCCGCGTATTGATGATCTTTTTGACCAGCTCCATGGTGATTCTTACTTCTCTAAGATTGATTTGCGGTCTGGCTATCATTAATTAAAAGTCAAAAAGGAAGATGTGGCCAAGACAGCTTTTCGTACACGTTATGGGAACTATGAGTTTCTTGTCATGTCATTTGGACTGACAAATGCTCCAGCCGCTTTTATGGATTTAATGAATCGGGTATGTCGCCCATTCTTAGATCATTTTGTGATTGTCTTCATTGACGATATTCTGATTTATTCAAAGTTTGAAGTCGAGCACCGTGAGCACTTAAGAGCCGTTCTTGAGGTTCTTAGGGAGAAAAAGTTATATGCAAAGTTCTCCAAGTGTGAATTCTGGCTCCGAGAAGTTCAATTTCTCGGGCATGTTATCTCTTCTGAAGGTATTAAAGTTGATCCTGCCAAGATTGAAGCTGTATCTAAATGGGAACAGCCAAAGACACCCACGGAGATTAAGAGTTTTCTCAGTTTAGCTGGCTATTATAGGAGGTTTATTCAAGATTTCTCCCGAATAGCTAAGCCAATGACTGAATTGACAAAGAAAGGAGTAAAGTTTGTATGGACGGAAGCTCAAGAAAAGGCCTTTCAAACGCTTAAGACAAAGTTATGTGAAGCTCCTGTCCTAGCCCTACCCGAAGATACTGATGATCTTGTTGTGTATAGTGATGCTTCTATTTCAGGTTTGGGTTGTGTCCTTATGCAAAGGGACAAAGTTATTGCATATGCTTCACGTCAGTTGAAGCCTCATGAAAAGAATTACCCGACCCATGATATTGAATTGGCTGCAGTAGTGTTTGCTTTGAAGTTGTGAAGGCATTACTTATATGGCACCAAATGTACCTTGTTTACGGATCATAAGAGTTTACAATATGTGTTCTCACAGAAGGAAATGAATGTAAGGCAAAGGAGATGGATGAAACTTCTGAAAGATTATGATTGTGAGATTAAATATCATCACGGTAAAGCCAATGTGGTGGCGGATGCACTAAGTAGGAAAGTGCAGAATTTTTCTTGTAGATTGATGAGCATGGTTGTTCAAGCAAAGTCGGGGTTACTCGACCGCATCAAGGAAGCCCAAGTTAAGGCTTTAATGAAGGATAATATCGATAATGAAAGCATTGGAAACAAGAAAAGACTTGTGATGGAGACGAACAGCCGTGGATTTAAGACATATAAGGGTCGAATTTGGGTACCATTGCTTGGTGGTAATCGAGAGTTGATCCTTGAAGAAGCTCATAGGTCAAGATATTCAGTCCATCCTGGTATTACTAAGATGTATGCAGATTTGAAGCCCATCTATTGGTGGCCAAACATTAAGGGAGAAGTTGCTCATTTTGTTGAAAGATGTTTGACTTGTGCACGTGTGAAAGCTGATCACAAAAAGCCATATGGATTGTTGCATCAATTGGAGATTCTGGAATGGAAATGGGACCATATTACTATGGATTTTGTGACCAAACTACCAAGAACATCGAAAGGAAATGACATGGTATGGGTTATTGTGGATAGATTGACAAAGAGTGCTCATTTCTTGGCAACAAGACAAGATGTACCACTAACTAAGATGGCAAAGATGTATGTGGATATGTTATGTAACACCCCAACTAAGGCGGAGCGATGAGATGTACAGAAAGTCGAGTATTCAAAACAAAGGATAATAGATAACATTCACCACAGCTTTATTTGATAAAAATAATTTTTACAATGCACAAGCATGTGAACCAATTCCCAAGTACAATACGTCTACTATACTTGGGTATTGAGTCCACAAAACAAACAAAAAATACATGAGATGATATACTACAATGATCAAGGCGGATTCCATCGCCCGTCACAAGGTTTATTCTTTGACTCCCAAGTGCAATGCAAATAATTATGATGCATATAATTCCTCAAAGCTTACGCTAATTCCTGAAAAGCATGAAGGAAAAAGTGTCAACTACGAAAACGTAGTTGGTGAGTGCATAGGTTTGCAAGTAAACCTCGTTACATATCCATTTCAAAATAGTTGAGAAATTCATGGTAAATTATAAAGTTCTCATTTGTCACATTTATCGGGAGAGAAACATAAGTCAATCGATTAATCATTCATCATACCAAAACCATTTGGTCATCAATACTTCAATATTGCCAATTTCAACAACCTTCAAGATTCCATATCAGGCCCAATACCCAAACCGTATGTTCAAACCATAATACTCAACCATAAATAATATCGATACCACTCGGTCAATGGTAAGACTACCATGACATAATTTGATGAGATTGTTCTTGAGCCACTACTAAGACCGGTTATGTCCAAGATAATAAGAAGCACATGCCGTCAATCATGTGCAATAATAATAATGAGTGTCGTGCCATGGAGACGACCAATAATATAAGGGGGCGTGGTATGACCACTGATATAGTAGCTAGAGCACCACGTGGTCGGACTGGGAATGAAGGTCATCACAAAGGCAACCAAACATCCCACCGTTACTCGTTGGGTGAGGGGACAAGTCCTAGTTGCGCAACTCTCATACTACAGGCCTCTCGAAGAGTTAATAGTAGTGTACCGAGGTGAAACAGTTTGACAGTACTCAAGCTCATCATATATTATATAACATGTTGAACATACAATAATTCACATATCATTATCATTGTTTCAAAGAATCATTTCATAAGAGAAAGTCATTTTAATTAATCATGTTTTTCACCCCGCAAGTAAAACATATAAAAGAGTTTGAAAGGGGCTATGACTCACCTTGATATGCCGCATATTATATTCACTTATCCAAAATGGGTACTTCCCATCTATTGCTTCCTTGATCATATATCCGTCATATTCCTCAATCACATCCCAAGCCAAGACTATCCCTACGATAGGACTAATGTACGTAAGTTCCTATCTTAAGCCATCACTAAGAAATGCCACTTTCATTATGTTGTCATAATATTTGGGATCCAAGTATATTGTTAATATTTGCATCTTTTTGGTTGTAGAGAGTGTTGGTGTAAAAGGGTCACTTTCATTATACATGTAGTTATAAGTTGTTAGAATTTCGGTAACTTGCCTTTGATTATCATGGTTCCCATTGTGTGCTTTGCTTAATTATAATATTTGACATTAGTAACTTCATAATATTAATATTTATGAATACTTTCTGATTTATAACTATTTATTTAGTTTAATATTATTTAATTAATCATTTATTCATTTTCTTGATTTATTAACCAAATAATTCTTTAAAAATACTTTTAAGTACTTCACTTGCCTTTATAATTTGTGGCTAATTATATTTGGGTTATATTCTGATTATTATGCTTTTTAACTTAGAATATTGTGATATATATATTTATTTATGTAATTTTTCTATTAATTTAAAAATAGTTATTAATTAGTGATTTTCACTTACTTAATTATTTCTAAATTATGTGACATTTGTTCTTTGACTTAAAATGATTTTACTCCAGTAGGTTTTAGTCACTTTCATTATTGGTTGTGATTATTTAACCAATTTCATGATTTATATAATTTATTTATTTATTTATTTACCTTTTTAATTATCATTTAAATTTAATAATTAGTAGAAATTCTTAGAAGTCACCACATCACTTTTTGGCCAAAAATCCCAGGCCTTTTAGACAACTTTTATCTTGGGAAAAATCCTATCAATTCAACCTCTCTTGTGTCTCGCTCATTTTGAGGATTCAAAGCTTATAAATCGTTTACCGAAATAGTGAATTTTAGCCTCATTTTTCAAGCAATTCAAATGTGTCAAAATGGATTTTCATCCTTATTTCATTATTTACAGAATGTTCATTATATTTTGGTGTCTTAAGTCATGATAGTGGTGGTGGTGTGATATGTGCAAATTAAAGCTTTCGGTTAGTGCTTATATGAACCGAATTAGTGACTTGTAGGCTTGTCCTTGCCATTTAATAACCAAGTTAAGTTTTATAACTTTTATTTGACATATTCTCAGTAGGTTTATAATACTTTTGTTACGAGATTTTTGGAGTTGATTAAAGTTGCAATCTAGTGACTTTTAGCTTATTTTGTTATGAAAGTTGACTCAACATTAAGACAAAATTCCAGTTTTGACCACCTTTGGTAGAAAAATCATATCTTTGGTTTGGTTTAGTATTTTTGAGTGATTCAAGTTGGAGGTTAAACTTAACTCTTTTATCTACAACTTTTATTTTGAAAGTTTTGCTTGAAACGGCTCTCACATGCTCAGTTTATCCGTTCAAAGACAGAAGAATGATTCTGTCAGAAGGTATTTGGGTCCAAACAACTCACCAATGACCATTCTTGCTTTACTAACACTTGAGTTCATCATTTACAAGATTAATACTTTATTTTTATATCTCTCAACATCAAATTTCCAGATTATTATACTTCTTTTAACATATTTTTCACTTAATACAAGTCCATCCATCTCATAATCCAACAACAAGATTCAACTTTCTTAGATCTAACATGCATTCATTCAAATCAACACTTTTCAATACCAATCTTTATAGATCTAACTTTCAACAACATAAAAACATCTTTTTAATGAAAAATCTCAGAAATATATTCTTCAAAATATACAAAAACATATAGATCTGTGAAAAGGAAAATCACTTTAAGAGCTACTAATCTATAACAACACTTTTGGGTCTTAAACTTGTTGAATCCTTGGATCTTTCTCATAGATCTCGACATGCATATGCATGAGGAGAAAGATCCTATCAACTTGCCTTCATCAAGTGTATATTACAAAGAAAACAAGAAGAAAACATAAACTTTTGATAAGATCTCTAAAAAATAAGCCAGAACAAGATAGATCTAGTAAAGAGATGAAGATTTATACCCTTGAAGAACTTGGTTTTGATGGTGAAAAAGTGCAGAAAATTCGTGGCCTCCAAACCCTTATAATACCCTTAATCTATGCTTAAAACAACCCTTAATCTTATCTTGAAACAACCCTTGTTTATTCTAGCATAAACCCTTATTATTGTTGTTGTTTAGATTTGATTTGTCTTGCCTTTTTCTTTGTTTTGGCCGAAATCAAGAAGGAGAAAAGGAGAAGAGAAAAGGTTTTTTTTTAGAGAGAAAATGAGTTGTGTCTGGAAGGAAAAATCTCTTAAGAAACCTCTAGGGATAGATATCTAGATAAATAGAAGTAGATTGTCCTAGTCGGAAATTGAGGGTTGTTACATGTTAGGTCAAGATTTACTGGACTCGCTCCAGACTCGACTACTGGAGCCTTACTGAAGATCTGTCCAGAAACGTATTCTACTGGACCTACTCCAGACTTGGAATCTGGAGTCCCTCTGAAGATTTGTCCAGAAATAATGGAAGACCAGTGAGCAAATACTTGAATTGGAAATCTGGAGTATTCTCCAGATTAGCTCACTGGACTTCACCCCAGTCCAGATCTATTCTACTGAAGACGTTCTCACTGAAGTCAAAGACTGAAGTCAGAATAAAGAAGACTGACAAATGGCGGAGTCCACTGGAAGTCTTACCAGATCTGTACACTGGAGGATTGTCAGTGTTCTAGACCTTACAAGTCTGAACACTGATATCGAGGAATTGACTTTTGCCTTTACACACTTTCCAAAGGACATTCCACTTGTTCTTTACCAAAGTTTATACGTGTGTAAAGGTGGTTGGTTAAAAGAATAAAGTCATATTGATGTGACTTTATCCTTGTACCTTAACCAATGCATTTAATGTTCTTGTCGGTTCATTAAATGCATGCAACCATATTTGTACGGCACAAAATTCACTGGTGAATTTTGTTGCCTATAAATACAAAGTCATTTCTTTGTAAAAATTACTTTAAAGCATACATTTAGCATTAGAGTAAATTTGTCTAAATACTCTTGATCTTAAACAGGGATACTTCACAACTTTAAGTATCTCGATCCAAAAGAGTTATTTGACAAATATAGATCATTTGTAATTCATAAGTTGTTAGGATACATACTTATTTGTATTATCTTGATTCCGCACAACCTTGTATTTTATTGAACATCATAAATAAAATACACCTTGAAAAATACATAATGTTCCACTTTACTTGTTTATTGCTTTAAGTCTTGTATTACTTTGTTTATATATTCTTGCATTTATTTACAAGTAATACTAGTCCATTCTAGTGATTATTAGACTTGTTGTATTATACACTTCTGGGTTAACCATCGTATTTGGGACCTCACAATTGGTATCAGAGCAGAAGGCTAAACATTGCCTAGATCTGTTTCTTTGATGGCCACCCCTGAAAATACACAAGGAAGTTTTAATTTTGGTCCCGATCTTAATGTTAATATTAATGATCAAAATAATGAACCACCTATTGTTAATAACACTAATCCACCACCTCCTCCTCCTACTCCTGCTTCTCCAAACGTGCATGTGCACTATTCAAATAATCCTGTTCCTAAATTTAGTGGGAACAGTGATGAGTTTGGTACGTGGAAGGCTAGGATGATATTGCATATCACTGGTATTGAGAGGAACATGATGAAAATCTTAAATGAAGGTCCTTATGTCCCTACATCACCTCTCAATGCTCTTCTAGATCCTACTGGTTCTAGAAGAGATCGGGAAAAGAGGGAGGAACATTGGTCAGAAGAGGAGAGGAGATTGGTGAATCTAGACACCCTTCTCAAAAACATGATCCTCGGGGCCGTTCCAGAAACCCTTATCAACTTGCCTTCATCAAGTTTATATTACAAAGAAAACAAGAAGAAAACATAAACTTTTGATAAGATCTCTGAAAAATAAGCAAGAACAAGATAGATCTAGTAAAGAGATGAAGATTTATACCCTTGAAGAACTTGGTTTTGATGGTGAAAAAGTGCAGAAAATTCGTGGCCTCCAAACCCTTATAATACCCTTAATCTATGCTTAAAACAACCCTTAATCTTATCTTGAAACAACCCTTGTTTATTCTAGCATAAACCCTTATTATTGTTGTTGTTTAGATTTTTTTCTTTTTTTTTTTTTTTTTTTTTTTTTTTTTTTTTTTTTTTTTTTTTTTTTTTTTTTTTTTTTTTTTTTTTTTTTTTTTTTTTTTTTTTTTTTTTTTTTTTTTTTTTTTTTTTTTTTTTTTTTTTTTTTTTTTTTTTTTTTTTTTTTTTTTTTTTTTTTTTTTTTTTTTTTTTTTTTTTTTTTTTTTTTTTTTTTTTTTTTTTTTTTTTTTTTTTTTTTTTTTTTTTTTTTTTTTTTTTTTTTTTTTTTTTTTTTTTTTTTTTTTTTTTTTTTTTTTTTTTTTTTTTTTTTTTTTTTTTTTTTTTTTTTTTTTTTTTTTTTTTTTTTTTTTTTTTTTTTTTTTTTTTTTTTTTTTTTTTTTTTTTTTTTTTTTTTTTTTTTTTTTTTTTTTTTTTTTTTTTTTTTTTTTTTTTTTTTTTTTTTTTTTTTTTTTTTTTTTTTTTTTTTTTTTTTTTTTTTTTTTTTTTTTTTTTTTTTTTTTTTTTTTTTTTTTTTTTTTTTTTTTTTTTTTTTTTTTTTTTTTTTTTTTTTTTTTTTTTTTTTTTTTTTTTTTTTTTTTTTTTTTTTTTTTTTTTTTTTTTTTTTTTTTTTTTTTTTTTTTTTTTTTTTTTTTTTTTTTTTTTTTTTTTTTTTTTTTTTTTTTTTTTTTTTTTTTTTTTTTTTTTTTTTTTTTTTTTTTTTTTTTTTTTTTTTTTTTTTTTTTTTTTTTTTTTTTTTTTTTTTTTTTTTTTTTTTTTTTTTTTTTTTTTTTTTTTTTTTTTTTTTTTTTTTTTTTTTTTTTTTTTTTTTTTTTTTTTTTTTTTTTTTTTTTTTTTTTTTTTTTTTTTTTTTTTTTTTTTTTTTTTTTTTTTTTTTTTTTTTTTTTTTTTTTTTTTTTTTTTTTTTTTTTTTTTTTTTTTTTTTTTTTTTTTTTTTTTTTTTTTTTTTTTTTTTTTTTTTTTTTTTTTTTTTTTTTTTTTTTTTTTTTTTTTTTTTTTTTTTTTTTTTTTTTTTTTTTTTTTTTTTTTTTTTTTTTTTTTTTTTTTTTTTTTTTTTTTTTTTTTTTTTTTTTTTTTTTTTTTTTTTTTTTTTTTTTTTTTTTTTTTTTTTTTTTTTTTTTTTTTTTTTTTTTTTTTTTTTTTTTTTTTTTTTTTTTTTTTTTTTTTTTTTTTTTTTTTTTTTTTTTTTTTTTTTTTTTTTTTTTTTTTTTTTTTTTTTTTTTTTTTTTTTTTTTTTTTTTTTTTTTTTTTTTTTTTTTTTTTTTTTTTTTTTTTTTTTTTTTTTTTTTTTTTTTTTTTTTTTTTTTTTTTTTTTTTTTTTTTTTTTTTTTTTTTTTTTTTTTTTTTTTTTTTTTTTTTTTTTTTTTTTTTTTTTTTTTTTTTTTTTTTTTTTTTTTTTTTTTTTTTTTTTTTTTTTTTTTTTTTTTTTTTTTTTTTTTTTTTTTTTTTTTTTTTTTTTTTTTTTTTTTTTTTTTTTTTTTTTTTTTTTTTTTTTTTTTTTTTTTTTTTTTTTTTTTTTTTTTTTTTTTTTTTTTTTTTTTTTTTTTTTTTTTTTTTTTTTTTTTTTTTTTTTTTTTTTTTTTTTTTTTTTTTTTTTTTTTTTTTTTTTTTTTTTTTTTTTTTTTTTTTTTTTTTTTTTTTTTTTTTTTTTTTTTTTTTTTTTTTTTTTTTTTTTTTTTTTTTTTTTTTTTTTTTTTTTTTTTTTTTTTTTTTTTTTTTTTTTTTTTTTTTTTTTTTTTTTTGTTTTTTTTTTTTTTTTTTTTTTTTTTTTTTTTTTTTTTTTTTTTTTTTTTTTTTTTTTTTTTTTGCAAAGTATCACTATGCCTTAATGTCTGGAAGGAAAAATCTCTTAAGAAACCTCTAGGGATAGATATCTAGATAAATAGAAGTAAATTGTCCTAGTCGGAAATTGAGGGTTGTTACATCATTACCCCCTTAACAAAAGTGATACTAACTGGGGTGCCAAGTTGCACTAAAATTGCCAAGGTACATCTTCGTAGTATCTCATTTTAGGATTTTCCAATGTCGTCTTTGCTGCCTTATAGCGTTCGAGGGAATCATAAATTGTATGACGATAGTTCCATCTTGCTCCTCATACTCACCTTTGTCTTTTCAACTTCGTCCTTATTTTTCCAAAGTCACCTCTTTCATTATTCGCTAAGTCATATCGTTACCAATTTCTCTTGCTTTTGCCGATATTGGCTTTCAAATCGTTTTAAGGTACCTTAAATTACTTCCTTCTTTACGCTAGAGGGACCATTATCTATGACTCACCACCGACAAATCTCTTTTAACATCGCACATATAACCTATTCGGTTTCTTTGCTATACCTACGCATTCCTCATGATAGGATTTACACAATCCTTATGCTCTTAAGCAATCGTATCACCACCATCATTTCAAGGTAAACACTTCGATGTCCTTATTCTCATGAACTCCTCCTTTAAAATAATCCTTCTTAGGTCCTCCTGGCCTTTACAAAACTGTCAATTACTTTGCTCTCCTGAGCCTCATATCCATTTCCAGCTTTCTAAGCTAAGCTTCTTTTCAAATACAATAACCTAATGTCCTTAGAAATCGTGATATAATATAATTTAGGGGAAACATCGGTCACTTTATCCTTTTTCTCAACCATTCGGTTCCCTTCATTTTCCTTTCGTTTTCTTATGGGTAACTATACTCCTTACTGTTTCGCCACTCGGATCCGTCTCTAACTAGAGTAATCGTCGTCTTGAACAGCACACAAGCAGTCGCTAGTCCTTGCAGTTATCTCAAGGGTACTTGTCAGATCATGGTGATACGGATCCTTTGATCCTAACTCATCACAGATGCGAGTTATCCTTATCACCCTTCCGTTCAAACATTCCATAACTAGCTCTTCACGGAGTTTGTTGGTTGTTTGGAACTTAGTTCAGCGATCAACTTCCTTGATCGTCGCGGTAGTATGTGCCTTGAATTCTAGCGTCGCACTCCTTATTTGCTTTCACTACTAACTTAGCGATTTCATGTTGTTTTCCTTCTTCACTTTTCTTGGGCGCACTACTTCGTGGGTCGATGGTCCTTGACGATTAACCATGTGTTGCAAATTGTCTTTCTTAGGTCCTCCTGGCCTCTACAAAACTGTCAATTACTTTGCTCTCCTGAGCCTCATATCCATTTCCAGCTTTCTAAGCTAAGCTTCTTTTCAAATACAATAACCTAATGTCCTTAGAAATCGTGATATAATATAATTTAGGGGAAACATCGGTCACTTTATCCTTTTTCTCAACCATTCGGTTCCCTTCATTTTCCTTTCGTTTTCTTATGGGTAACTATACTCCTTACTGTTTCGCCACTCGGATCCGTCTCTAACTAGAGTAATCGTCGTCTTGAACAGCACACAAGCAGTCGCTAGTCCTTGCAGTTATCTCAAGGGTACTTGTCAGATCATGGTGATACGGATCCTTTGATCCTAACTCATCACAGATGCGAGTTATCCTTATCACCCTTCCGTTCAAACATTCCATAACTAGCTCTTCACGGAGTTTGTTGGTTGTTTGGAACTTAGTTCAGCGATCAACTTCCTTGATCGTCGCGGTAGTATGTGCCTTGAATTCTAGCGTCGCACTCCTTATTTGCTTTCACTACTAACTTAGCGATTTCATGTTGTTTTCCTTCTTCACTTTTCTTGGGCGCACTACTTCGTGGGTCGATGGTCCTTGACGATTAACCATGTGTTGCAAATTATCTTTCTTCGCTCAAATTCATCTTGTCTTAGCTTACCTCCCTACGACCGTCGACCTTGAGGGGATAACCATCACAAGTCATCGTGCTTCCTCTACTTATCGACCATACTTCTCTTTAGTAAAGCTAGCTTCCATCGGGTGTTGGGCGTATATCGATTTCTCTTAGCTTAGTTGATACTATCCACTAATAGCTTGTCTTTCGATAGAGGTTTTCTAATTCGTATTCAAGGAATAACGCGTGAACCGCCATAAAGATAAACGCCACCAGAACTACATCTTGTAGACGGCGTCAATGCCTTCACTTTACTGTTTGTGTCAAATGATGTTTCTCTACTCTATCTTCTACTCACATCACCTTCAATGATGCTAGTGAATAACTCTTCTTGAAAGATAAAGTATAATCTTGCACTTCATACTCCTTGTTCGAGTATCTACCTTTGCTGTGATTACCCCCTTAACATTTTTCCTCTAGAAAAATGTGAGGGATCTCCTGCTCTTCACTTCATCTCGCCTTCCTTGACGATCTTCAACTCAGCAATTTCCTTATTCCTTCGTGTAACAAATCTCCATCTACACACTTGTTTCGAAAAAGAAAGGATAGCTCAGAATCCTTTTTGTTACTCTTTAATCATGAGGGTTACTCAACACATTCTTATTATCTTATTGTCTTTGGTTTTCTTCTTCTAATTACTTTCGTCTTCCAACATTGCTAGTGATCTCCCCCAAGTTCTAGGGAAGTCTTATATTTATCCAAAGGTGACCTTCATGTCACACGACCTTCCTTTCGTTGACCACTCAATCTTTCTTTTTGGTCGATGAACATAGATAGGGAAGACCTTCAATTCTTTCTCCAAGTTAAAGCTTAGTATACTCTTCGCTTGTGCTTCCATGTACTTTGACTTATACACCACAAATCTTCTCCGCCCTACTTTATGTACATGATTCAATAACATCTTCTATGCTATATAGTTATCCCAAGTATTTCACTTATGGACGGCCGATGTCTCACGTCTTTCGTATCCCTTGACGTCGCAGTAAGAGAAGGGTACTAGTTACTCGATTTCGCTATTGCAGAGTGTTGCGTAAGTGAGTTGTATGTTGTTAGGTTACTAACCTTGAGGAGAAGCGGCGATGATCATTACTTTGAATAATCAAGAATATAAAGGATATAGAATTTGGTTTTGAATGAATGGAATAGGAAATAGGAAAACAAAAGATTCATTAAGGCTCGAATCAGACTCCTTGCGCGAGTTAAAGAAATCACTTCTATGTCTTTCGTTGCCCAATGGACTCCAACTTTCGATGACGTCAATATATGTCGCACCGACTTAGATAATATGGATAGATGTTCGCGTATACGTGTTAGAATAGAAATATCGCACCAAATTTCAGGGTTACCATTCTCAGGACGTGTCGTCTAGAATATACATGGGAATGCGTCCTACTAGTGTCGTTGTATCGTCATATGGCTTTAATACCGCTCGTCTTTCATAAGTCTCCAACTTCATTCGACGTTTACATATGTTTCGCACCATTTCAGATCGAATACCAAGGTTATGCGTAGTTTCTAAGAGGATAGAGTCGCGTCATATCTTGGGTCTACAATTCTCAGAGTATATCGTCCAACGTTCGTGGAAAGATGCTCCACCGATGATATCGCCGTTGTCATATGTCCATAATGAATAGTGGTGTCGTAAGAAATAGGATGTGGGATAATTTCAAAAGAGCACGAGTGAACGAATATTGGATTAGAGGGGTACTTAATGACAACTTTCATACTTAGGAAATTTCTAATTCATTTTGCATTTCTCAGGGACAATCACTAGTTCCCAAGCGGTCAAATCTCATCACGCAATATATATCTCAGTAGTAAGGACTAACCACATTATAATCATATCTAGCAGGTGCTAGTTCTCAATAGTCAAATCTTAGAGCATAATAACTATCTCAATAGTAAGGCACAACTATATAATCGTCGCAATATTCACGCGCTAGTTTCAAATAGCTCAAACTTAGAGAGTAAAGGCTCTTATATCCATATCGTCCATGAAATTTCATATCAACTCGTCATGCCTATATTTTCTTTCTAAATCGATCATAAATAGTCAACGTCATTACTCAATAATTTGAACAAGTCATACCCCAAAATGATTTCGTGCCTTATAATAATCTCATTATTTTAAAGTGCATATGCAACTTAAAGTTCAACATCATGAATCATAAGGCTTTTACGCATGCATTCCTCACATAATTTCCACATTGCACATTCCAAACTTTCACATTGCACATTCCAAACTTTCACATTGCACATTACAACTTTCACATTGCACACTATAAACTTTCACATTGCACATTCAAACTTTCACATTGCACATTACAACTTTCACATTGCACATTCAACTTTCACATTGCACATTAAACTTTCACATTGCACATTCAAACTTTCACATTGCACATTACAAACCTTCACATTGCACATTAAAACTTTCACATTGCACATTACAACTTTCACATTGCAATCAAATCATGCCCAAATTCACATGTTATAGCATAGAGTAGCATGTATCAACGAATATCTTTCAATCTTATATTCATTTCACTTCTAATGTGCAAAAGGAGAATCCTACTAAACTAGCATAATCCTCAAGTAAGGCAAGTCTCGAATCGTTATATATGCTTAGGTGAATGTCTAAATGCAACACGTATTCTCATTAAAACGAGTTTAATAAAGATTTTTTTTTTTTTTTTTTTTTTTTTTTTTTGAAAAGGAATCCTTTTGAACATAAGTCCAAGTGGCCGTTTGAGTTTTACATGGTCCTCTCATAATTAAACGTAGATTCATGACTTTACGTTTAATTATGGTCCTACCATGTAAAGCTCAAACTAGTCCGCTCAACCTTATGCTCGACTCGACTATAAAAATTCGTTTTGAAAAGAGGCTATAGTTTTGGAATTCCCGGAGGAACCCCAATGTTCTCTATAACCTTAGTCTCTGATACCATTTTCTGTAACACCCCAACTAAGGCGGAGCGATGAGATGTACAGAAAGTCGAGTATTCAAAACAAAGGATAATAGATAACATTCACCATAGCTTTATTTGATAAAAATAATTTTACAATGCACAAGCATGTGAACCAATTCCCAAGTACAATACGTCTACCATACTTGGATATTGAGTCCACGAAACAAATAACAAATACATGAGATGATATACTACAATGATCAGGGCGGATTCCATTGCCCGTCACAAGGTTTGATCTTTGACTCCCAAGTGCAATGCAAATAATCATGATGCATATAATTCCTCAAAGCTTACGCTAATTCCTGAAAAGCATGAAGAAAAAGTGTCAACTACGAAAACGTAGTTGGTGAGTGCATAGGTTTGCAAGTAAACCTCGTTACATATCCATTTCAAAATAGTTGAGAAATCCATGGTAAATTATAAAGTTCTCATTTGTCACATTTATCGTGAGAGAAAAATATATCAATCGATTAATCATTCATCATACCAAAACCATTTGGTCATCAATACTTCAATATTGCCAATTTCAACAACTTTCAAGATTCCATATAAGGTCCAATACCCAAACCGTATGTTCAATCCATAATATCCAACCATAAATAATATCAATACCTCTTGGTCAATGGTAAGACTACCATGACATAATTTGATGAGATTGTTCTTGAGCCACTACTAAGACCGGTTATGTCCCAATAATCAATATATAATGTCCCAAATGATAAGATAATGATAAGCACATGCTGTCAATCACGTGCATAAAGATAACCAAGGGTCGTGCCATGGAGACGACCAATAATATAAGGGGGCGTGGTATGACCACTGATATAGTAGCTAGAGCACCGCGTGGTCGGACTGACAAAGGCAACCAAACACCCTACCGTTACTCGTTGGGTGAGGGGACAAGTCCTAGTTGCGCAACCCTCTAACTACAGGCCTCAAATGAGTTAATAGTAGTGTACAGGGGACCACCGTTTGACAGTACTCAAGCTCATCATATAACATATAACACGTTGAACATACAATATAATTCCTCAAAGCTTACGCTAATTCCTGAAAAGCATGAAGAAAAAGTGTCAACTACGAAAACGTAGTTGGTGAGTGCATAGGTTTGGAAGTAAACCTCGTTACATATCCATTTCAAAATAGTTGAGAAATCCATGGTAAATTATAAAGTTCTCATTTGTCACATTTATCGTGAGAGAAAAATATATCAATCGATTAATCATTCATCATACCAAAACCATTTGGTCATCAATACTTCAATATTGCCAATTTCAACAACTTTCAAGATTCCATATAAGGTCCAATACCCAAACCGTATGTTCAATCCATAATATCCAACCATAAATAATAAATGCCACTTTCATTATGTTGTCATAAATTTTGGGATCCAAGTATATTGTTAATATTTGCATCTTTTTGGTTGTAGAGAGTGTTGGTGTAAAAGGGTCACTTTCATTATACATGTAGTTATAAGTTGTTAGAATTTCGGTAACTTGCCTTTGATTATCATGGTTCCCATTGTGTGCTTTGCTTAATTATAATATTGACATTAGTAACTTCATAATATTAATATTTATGAATACTTTCTGATTATAACTATTTATTTAATTTAATATTATTTAATTAATTATTTATTCATTTTCTTGATTTATTAACCAAATAATTCTTTAAAAATACTTTTAAGTACTTCACTTGCCTTTATAATTTGTGGCTAATTATATTTGGGTTATATTCTGATTATTATGCTTTTTAACTTAGAATATTGTGATATATATATTTATTTATGTAATTTTTCTATTATTTAAAAATAGTTATTAATTAGTGATTTTCACTTACTTAATTATTTCTAAATTATATTACATTTGTTCTTTGACTTTATTTTCTTTAGTAAGTTTTGATTATTTACTAGAGTATTAGAATTTTATTTATTTATTTATTTATTTATTTATTTATTTATTTATTTATTTATTTATTTATTTATTTATTTATTTATTTATTTATTTATTTATTTATTTATTTATTTATTTATTTATTTATTTATTTATTTATTTATTTATTTATTTATTTATTTATTTATTTATTTATTTATTTATTTATTTATTTATTTATTTATTTATTTATTTATTTATTTATTTATTTATTTATTTATTTATTTATTTATTTATTTATTTATTTATTTATTTATTTATTTATTTATTTATTTATTTATTTATTTATTTATTTATTTATTTATTTATTTATTTATTTATTTATTTATTTATTTATTTATTTATTTATTTATTTATTTATTTATTTATTTATTTATTTATTTATTTATTTATTTATTTATTTATTTATTTATTTATTTATTTATTTATTTATTTATTTATTTATTTATTTATTTATTTATTTATTTATTTATTTATTTATTTATTTATTTATTTATTTATTTATTTATTTATTTATTTATTTATTTATTTATTTATTTATTTATTTATTTATTTATTTATTTATTTATTTATTTATTTATTTATTTATTTATTTATTTATTTATTTATTTATTTATTTATTTATTTATTTATTTATTTATTTATTTATTTATTTATTTATTTATTTATTTATTTATTTATTTATTTATTTATTTATTTATTTATTTATTTATTTATTTATTTATTTATTTATTTATTTATTTATTTATTTATTTATTTATTTATTTATTTATTTATTTATTTATTTATTTATTTATTTATTTATTTATTTATTTATTTATTTATTTATTTATTTATTTATTTATTTATTTATTTATTTATTTATTTATTTATTTATTTATTTATTTATTTATTTATTTATTTATTTATTTATTTATTTATTTATTTATTTATTTATTTATTTATTTATTTATTTATTTATTTATTTATTTATTTATTTATTTATTTATTTATTTATTTATTTATTTATTTATTTATTTATTTATTTATTTATTTATTTATTTATTTATTTATTTATTTATTTATTTATTTATTTATTTATTTATTTATTTATTTATTTATTTATTTATTTATTTATTTATTTATTTATTTATTTATTTATTTATTTATTTATTTATTTATTTATTTATTTATTTATTTATTTATTTATTTATTTATTTATTTATTTATTTATTTATTTATTTATTTATTTATTTATTTATTTATTTATTTATTTATTTATTTATTTATTTATTTATTTATTTATTTATTTATTTATTTATTTATTTATTTATTTATTTATTTATTTATTTATTTATTTATTTATTTATTTATTTATTTATTTATTTATTTATTTATTTATTTATTTATTTATTTATTTATTTATTTATTTATTTATTTATTTATTTATTTATTTATTTATTTATTTATTTATTTATTTATTTATTTATTTATTTATTTATTTATTTATTTATTTATTTAT
The DNA here is from genome assembly GCA_034093135.1 of Erigeron breviscapus. Classification (NCBI taxonomy): domain Eukaryota; kingdom Viridiplantae; phylum Streptophyta; class Magnoliopsida; order Asterales; family Asteraceae; genus Erigeron; species Erigeron breviscapus. The sequence goes on along the minus strand of CM067169.1, from coordinate 32,275,991 downwards.
TTATTTATTTATTTATTTATTTATTTATTTATTTATTTATTTATTTATTTATTTATTTATTTATTTATTTATTTATTTATTTATTTATTTATTTATTTATTTATTTATTTATTTATTTATTTATTTATTTATTTATTTATTTATTTATTTATTTATTTATTTATTCACTTTCATCATTGGTTTGATTATTTATTTCATTGATTATTTATTTATTAATTTATTTATTTATTTATTTACCTTTTTAATTATCATTTAAATTTAATAATTAGTAGAAATTCTTAGAAGTCACCACATCACTTTTTGGCTAAAAATCCCAGGCCTTTTAGGCAACTTTTATCATGGGAAAAATCATATCAATTCAACCTCTCTTGTGTCTCGCTCATTTTGAGGATTCAAAGCTTATAAATCGTTTACCGAAATAGTGAATTTTAGCCTCATTTTTCAAGCAATTCAAATGCGTCAAAATGGATTTTCATCCTTATTTCATTATTTACAGAATGTTCATTATATTTTGGTGTCTTAATTCGTGATAGTGGTGGTGGTGTGATATGTGCAAATTAAAGCTTTCGGTTAGTGCTTATATGAACCGAATTAGTGATTTGTAGGCTTGTCTTTGCCATTTAATAACCAAGTTAAGTTTTATAACTTTTATTTGACATATTCTCAGTAGGTTTATAATACTTTTTGTTACGAGATTGTTGGAGTTGATTAAAGTTGCAATCTAGTGACTTTTAGCTTATTTTGTTGTGAAGAACTTTTACTTGAAATTTTCTGTTTTAACACTTATTTTCATAAAATGTTGAGTAGTCATTCTTGGTTAAGTTGAATTATTTGGACATTGGTGATTTTTGTACAGATACATTTATGTGTCCTATATTTATGTGAATTTTTGCTAAATTTTTAGACATTGTTTACTACGTCTAAAAATTACCAAACCAAAACTGGTTAGAACAAGAGCTGCTGTGCGACTCCATATATTTTATAAAAGATTTCTATGGTGAACATTTAAGAAATATCTCCCAATTTTATTTTAAGTTAGGGACACTTTGAACTCAGTTCACACCAAGTTTAAACTTCTGAAACCTATTAGTTAAGAAATTAAAAATCGTCAAAGTTGACTCAACATTAAGACAAAAATCCAGTTTTGACCACTTTTGGTAGAAAAATCATATCTTTGGTTTGGTTTAGTATTTTTGAGTGATTCCAGTTGGAGGTTAAACTTAACTCTTTTATCTACAACTTTTATTTTGAAAGTTTTGCTTGAAACGGCTCTCACATGCTCAGTTTATCCGTTCAAAGACAGAAGAATGATTCTGTCAGAAGGTATTTGGGTCCAAACAACTCACCAATGACCATTCTTGCTTTATTAACACTTGAGTTCATCATTTACAAGATTAATACTTTATTTTTATATCTCTCAACATCAAATTTCCAGATTATTATAATTCTTTTAACATATTTTTCACTTAATACAAGTCCATCCATCTCATAATCCAACAACAAGATTCAACTTTCTTAGATCTAACATGCATTCATTCAAATCAACACTTTTCAATACCAATCTTTATAGATCTAACTTTCAACAACATAAAAACATCTTTTTAATGAAAAATCTCAGAAATATATTCTTCAAAATATACAAAAACATATAGATCTGTGAAAAGGAAAATCACTTTAAGAGCTACTAATCTATAACAACACTTTTGGGTCTTAAACTTGTTGAATCCTTGGATCTTTCTCATAGATCTCGACATGCATATGCATGAGGAGAAAGATCCTATCAACTTGCCTTCATCAAGTGTATATTACAAAGAAAACAAGAAGAAAACATAAACTTTTGATAAGATCTCTGAAAAATAAGCAAGAACAAGATAGATCTAGTAAAGAGATGAAGATTTATACCCTTGAAGAACTTGGTTTTGATGGTGAAAAAGTGCAGAAAATTCGTGGCCTCCAAACCCTTATAATACCCTTAATCTATGCTTAAAACAACCCTTAATCTTATCTTGAAACAACCCTTGTTTATTCTAGCATAAACCCTTATTATTGTTGTTGTTTAGATTTGATTTGTCTTGCCTTTTTCTTTGTTTTGGCCGAAATCAAGAAGGAGAAAAGGAGAAGAGAAAAGGTTTTTTTTTAGAGAGAAAATGAGTTGTGTCTGGAAGGAAAAATCTCTTAAGAAACCTCTAGGGATAGATATCTAGATAAATAGAAGTAAATTGTCCTAGTCGGAAATTGAGGGTTGTTACATGTTAGGTCAAGATTTACTGGACTCGCTCCAGACTCGACTACTGGAGCCTTACTGAAGATCTGTCCAGAAATGTATTCTACTGGACCTACTCCAGACTTGGAATCTGGAGTCCCTCTGAAGATTTGTCCAGAAATAATGGAAGACCAGTGAGCAAATACTTGAATTGGAAATCTGGAGTATTCTCCAGATTAGCTCACTGGACTTCACCCCAGTCCAGATCTATTCTACTGAAGACGTTCTCACTGAAGTCAAAGACTGAAGTCAGAATAAAGAAGACTGACAAATGGCGGAGTCCACTGGAAGTCTTACCAGATCTGTACACTGGAGGATTGTCAGTGTTCTAGACCTTACAAGTCTGAACACTGATATCGAGGAATTGACTTTTGCCTTTACACACTTTCCAAAGGACATTCCACTTGTTCTTTACCAAAGTTTATACGTGTGTAAAGGTGGTTGGTTAAAAGAATAAAGTCATATTGATGTGACTTTATCCTTGTACCTTAACTAATGCATTTAATGTTCTTGTCGGTTCATTAAATGCATGAAACCATATTTGTACGGCACAAAATTCACTGGTGAATTTTGTTGCCTATAAATACAAAGTCATTTCTTTGTAAAAATTACTTTAAAGCATACATTTAGCATTAGAGTAAATTTGTCTAAATACTCTCGATCTTAAACAGGGATACTTCACAACTTTAAGTATCTCGATCCAAAAGAGTTATTTGACAAATATAGATCATTTGTAATTCATAAGTTGTTAGGATACATACTTATTTGTATTATCTTGATTCCGCACAACCTTGTATTTTATTGAACATCATAAATAAAATACACCTTGAAAAATACATAATGTTCCACTTTACTTGTTTATTGCTTTAAGTCTTGTATTACTTTGTTTATATATTCTTGCATTTATTTACAAGTAATACTAGTCCATTCTAGTGATTATTAGACTTGTTGTATTATACACTTCTGGGTTAACCATCGTATTTGGGACCTCACAATTGGTATCAGAGCAGAAGGCTAAACATTGCCTAGATCTGTTTCTTTGATGGCCACCCCTGAAAATACACAAGGAAGTTTTAATTTTGGTCCCGATCTTAATGTTAATATTAATGATCAAAATAATGAACCACCTATTGTTAATAACACTAATCCACCACCTCCTCCTCCTACTCCTGCTTCTCCAAACGTGCATGTGCACTATTCAAATAATCCTGTTCCTAAATTTAGTGGGAACAGTGATGAGTTTGGTACGTGGAAAGCTAGGATGATATTGCATATCACTGGTATTGAGAGGAACATGATGAAAATCTTAAATGAAGGTCCTTATGTCCCTACATGTAACACCCGTCGTTTAAAAATATGGGTTTTCAAAAACTTTTCACCTAACGGTGTTAACTTGCGGAAGTGAGGACTGTAAAAGTCAAAACCGATAAAAACATTTCGGTTTCTGCATTTATTTGGTGTTACATGCCATATCAAACAATAGTTCAAATGAAAACCCAACGGTTGCCCAACATAAAACAACCGTTCACACATCACTACATAAATTCGACATTAAATACGAAATGTAACGAATGTCTAAAGTAAGCATCGTCTAAGGGTAGCTAAGGCTCCTGCATTGCATCTACCCAAGCTCACACGTCCTGCACCTAGATTCCATCAAGCTAAACCTGAGGGAACAACCACATTAAGAAACAAGTGTTAGCTATAAGAATAGCTAAGTAAGATAACACTTAATTTAAAAGCATTTGTCCAATTAAAACAATCTTCATTATTAGACAAGTTTTATTAGGCACAACACACATCACACGTTCACACATATACTGCATTTCAACTTCGTTTCAATTAGGATAATCATCCTAAATGTGCCTATCCTGCATTAGTTCCCACATCATCACACATATCTTCGTTATCTGCATTATTAGTTCACACATTGTCACACGTATCTTCGTTAACTGCATATAAGTGTGCCCTGCATCACACCCGACTGGATGATTAGTCAAAAGACTACTCATCTTACGTCGTTAAGGAATGGCAAGCCAATCCTTGAGTAATCCGTATATGAAGGTTGGTCAAACCCCTCGTATTACTCGCCCTGCGTTATAGAGACCACGTTGCGAGGAGCCACCCAAGCAACAACTGCATCTACGCACTCGCCCGGCTAAGGCTAGTACGGGTTAAGCTTAACACTTTTCACTGCATCTGTTTTATGAGCTCAATTTCACACATATAGATTGGGTCCCTGCATTCCCAAACATTCACACACATATAGTCTAGGTAACACACATTCCTAGACATTCACACACTTTTACTTCATTACGTTTGGATCCTTAAACGTGCAAGTGACATAGCAACCTAGCAAGTCTAGTGAACTAGGTGTACAAGCCAAGCATGCATATCACACATCAACTTCATTTCTATACATTATGCATATAAAGATACTTCATTAAACTACATCAACTGCATAGCTACATACTACATTAAGAAATACTGCATTACACTACAATAAGGACTGCATCTCAGGTCTCATGGTCAACTGCATAACCCATAATACCTCCCAAGTAACCCTTAAGCCCACATGCAATAATAAGGTACCGAATGGAAGTATTTATGATTTGAAACCAGCTTTTAGTTGATCCCCCAGCGTGACAAAGTAGTGTATCTTACCTGATAGAAGTATACGTGCGCAACCAAAAGCTAGTATTGCCTATAGGTAACCTCCGACACCTATCGTACATTAACATAATGAATATAAGTCATTTAGGACCTTAAATGGACCCTCGTACGAACTTAAGACTGGCTACGTAAAATTCCAGAATTACACCTTACGAATTTAGACTTCGTACGAACTTAACTTACGAAGTTATTCTTCGTACGAACTTAACTTACGAAGTTATTCTTCGTACGAACTTAACTTACGAAGTTATTCTTCGTACGAACTTAGCTTACGAAGTTATTCTTCGTACGAACTTAACTTACGAAGTTATTCTTCGTACGAACTTAAACCTCATCTTCGTTTTCTTTCTTTTACGAAAATAGTTTACATCTCACGAACTTAGCTCAAACGAAGATAGCTTTTCAACTTACGAAGATAACCTCAAACGAAGATCATCTTCGTTCAAACACTGTTCGACAGATTTCTCAAAACAGACCAAGATCTTCGATTTTCCAATAAACGACTCATCAAAACTTCTTCCAAAACATGTATTTGACACCAGTAAACACATTTTGATCATCCGGATCGATTACACTCTCGTTTAACATCGTTTTGAATGTTAATTAACCAAAACACCATTAAAACTCTAACTCTTTGAAAACTTCTTTAAAATCAGATTTAATTCATAATTACACAACCTCTAAATCTGGAAAATACATTCAATGATTCAATAATTACCTGCTTGACTCGATGATCGACCAATTACAACACCAAATCGTTGATCAAATGCTCTAATAACTGCTTTAGGATTAAAGAAAGGGTTAATTGGTTTATTCTTTGCTAATGACTGCCAATTAACTCTAGATTAGGGTAATCCTAACCTAAACCCGTTTTTCAATTTCCACCTATGTCAAAATCAGCCCCTGGACTTCTAAACCCTTCATTATTGGTCACAAACTGCATTATTGACCATATACAACATTAGTCCTTCATTAGATGTCACTACATAGACATAAACCTTCATATTTCACACATTTATACTACATTAATATTTAGGCTTCCAAGCCTCTCACATAACACACATTAACTACGTATATGCATATATTCACACTAGACTTTTCGACACACACAAAGTTGACTTAACGGCGTTAGTCAAATCTTAAAGAAAAGTTTGGGATGTTACAATTACCTCCCCCTTAAGAGGATTCCGTCCCCGGAATCTCATCAGTTAGGAACAACTCGGGATATTTCTCCTTCATTACTGCTTCAGTTTCCCAAGTCAAGCTTTCTCCATGATTATGCTTCCACTTTATCAAGACAAGTTCAATCACTTTTCTGCGTAACTTCTTTTGCTTTCTTTTACGAAAATAGTTTACATCTCACGAACTTAGCTCAAACGAAGATAGCTTTTCAACTTACGAAGATAACCTCAAACGAAGATATCTTCTCAACTTACGAAGATAACCTCAAACGAAGATAGCTTTTCAACTTACGAAGATAACCTCAAACGAAGATAGCTTTTCAACTTACGAAGATAACCTCAAACGAAGATAGCTTTTCAACTTACGAAGATAACCTCAAACGAAGATAGCTTTTCAACTTACGAAGATAACCTCAAACGAAGATAGCTTTTCAACTTACGAAGATAACCTCAAACGAAGATAGCTTTTCAACTTACGAAGATAACCTCAAACGAAGATAGCTTTTCAACTTACGAAGATCCTCAAACGAAGATAGCTTTTCAACTTACGAAGATAACCTCAAACGAAGATAGCTTTTCAACTTACGAAGATAACCTCAAACGAAGATAGCTTTTCAACTTACGAAGATAACCTCAAACGAAGATAGCTTTTCAACTTACGAAGATAACCTCAAACGAAGATAGCTTTTCAACTTACGAAGATAACCTCAAACGAAGATAGCTTTTCAACTTACGAAGATAACCTCAAACGAAGATAGCTTTTCAACTTACGAAGATCCTCAAACGAAGATAGCTTTTCAACTTACGAAGATAACCTCAAACGAAGATAGCTTTTCAACTTACGAAGATAACCTCAAACGAAGATAGCTTTTCAACTTACGAAGATAACCTCAAACGAAGATAGCTTTTCAACTTACGAAGATAACCTCAAACGAAGATAGCTTTTCAACTTACGAAGATAACCTCAAACGAAGATAGCTTTTCAACTTACGAAGATACTCAAACGAAGATAGCTTTTCAACTTACGAAGATAACCTCAAACGAAGATAGCTTTTCAACTTACGAAGATAACCTCAAACGAAGATAGCTTTTCAACTTACGAAGATAACCTCAAACGAAGATAGCTTTTCAACTTACGAAGATAACCTCAAACGAAGATAGCTTTTCAACTTACGAAGATAACCTCAAACGAAGATAGCTTTTCAACTTACGAAGATAACCTCAAACGAAGATAGCTTTTCAACTTACGAAGATCCTCAAACGAAGATAGCTTTTCAACTTACGAAGATAACCTCAAACGAAGATAGCTTTTCAACTTACGAAGATAACCTCAAACGAAGATAGCTTTTCAACTTACGAAGATAACCTCAAACGAAGATAGCTTTTCAACTTACGAAGATAACCTCAAACGAAGATAGCTTTTCAACTTACGAAGATAACCTCAAACGAAGATAGCTTTTCAACTTACGAAGATAACCTCAAACGAAGATAGCTTTTCAACTTACGAAGATCCTCAAACGAAGATAGCTTTTCAACTTACGAAGATAACCTCAAACGAAGATAGCTTTTCAACTTACGAAGATAACCTCAAACGAAGATAGCTTTTCAACTTACGAAGATAACCTCAAACGAAGATAGCTTTTCAACTTACGAAGATAACCTCAAACGAAGATAGCTTTTCAACTTACGAAGATAACCTCAAACGAAGATAGCTTTTCAACTTACGAAGATACCTCAAACGAAGATAGCTTTTCAACTTACGAAGATACCTCAAAGAAGATATTTTCTATGAAGAAGATGGTGTCTGAACTCATGGATTCTAGAGAGTCTAGTCAAATCTCTCCAGACTGTTGTGATGAAACTGATGATGATGACCTTGTTGCAATGATTGCTAAAACGTTTAACCGTTTCAAAGTAAGAGCAAATAGGCCATCTGGACAATTTGCATCCAGTTCTTCAACTGATAAGACCAATTTGACATGCTTTAAGTGTGGCAAAAAGGGTCATTTCATGAAAGATTGCAGGTCCAGCCAGTTTGTATCCAAGCCTGGTCCATTTTCTTCAAATAATAAGCCTGATGATAACTATAAATTGAAATATAAAAAGCTTAAGGCCCAGATTGCTCTCATGGCACAACAAATGGAAAACAATAATAAGTGCATGATCGCAACAACTGAAGAGAAGTGGGTTCCTTCTGATGAATCATCTGCTGATGAAGAAGAAGAAAGAGATTGCTGTTACATGGCTCTGGCAGAAGAAGAGCACCTGGTGAAGGAAGATGTCACATCTGGACGATGGGTGGACATTGTTATAAAAAAGGTTAGTGATTATGATACTGCAACTGACCAAGAATTAAAACTGGACATTGCTGAAGCTCTTAATTCTGATTTGATATTTGTAGAAACTGTTAGATCTGATTGTGTAAATGGTCTAGAAACAGATTTTTCTGAAATAACTGTTTTAAAATCAAAATTAAAAGAACTTCAAGACATTGAACTGGCATTTCAAGCCCAGGTTTTGGTAACTGAACAATTGATTAAAAAAAAACAAGATCTTGAAGTCATTTTAGAGAAAGAAAAACTGGTGATTAAATCATGGCTAGAAACCAGAAAGCCATATGATGTTGGAGTAAATCAATTTCCTGCTCAAAAACGTGCATATTTAGATGGAAATACTCATGTAGCATCATTAATACCAGTAATCGATCGATTACCAGAGGGGTTCAGGCCCATCACTGTTTATGATGAGCCTGTAACTCCCAAGGCCAATATTTTCCCAGTTCAATCCCCAGAGGTTAAGACTGGAGCATTCCAGATGACTGCTCCAGTTAAAGAGGTTTATCGGAATAAACCTTTGCCTCAGACTAATCCCCTACCTAAGCCTAGAACTGGAAAGGCTAAGGTATCATCTGATGAAAATATTTTGTCCAGGTTAGAGAGCCAGATTCAAATACTGACTCGTCAATTTCAAAGTTTTAATGCAAGATTAAACTTTATTGAGGGTACTTCATCTTGCCCTAGACAAAATACAAAACCTTTTGCAAAGAAAGTTAAATCTATTTCTCCAGTTGAGAAAAAGAAAAAGGTTTCAAAACTATCAACCACAGTGGTCTTTTCAACTAAGACCACTGTTGAAGAAAGTGAACTAAACCAGATTGCCCCAGGGACCTATAAGGGAGGGTCCAGTAAACCCACCAGTCGATGGGTTCCCAAATCTAACTGATAATATCTGGTGAATGTGCAGGGCGATCGAAAGAAATATATCTGGTATCTTGACAGTGCTGCTGGCAGGACGATGACCGGATGTAAGACCCTGCTGGAGGAGTTCACCATTTCTGATGGACCCTCCATTACTTTTGGAAATGATGGTTGTGGAAAGACTGAGGGATATGGTGTTCTGAACAATGGATAAGTCAAGTTCAGACGTGTTGCATTTGTGAATGGTTTGAAATATAACCTGATCACTGTAAGCCAACTGTGTGATGATGGCTATCAAGTTTTATTCAATATTGCTCAGGGTATCGTATTCAACAAGGACTGGAAGGTAGTGTTGATTGCTCCCAGAAAAGGGAATGTGTACGTGATGGATATGGAAAGCTCTCCTTCAGAGCAGTGTTTCTATACTCAAGCTGATGAAGACACAAACTGGTTATGGCACAAAAGGTTATCCCATTTAAATTTCAAGAATATTAATAAGTTGTCCAGAAAACAACTTGCAGATGGGATACCTTCAGTTTCCTTCAAAAAGGAAAGGCCATGTCCAGGATGTGAGATGGGTAAGCAGAAACATACCAGTTTCAAGACCAGACAGAATTTCAGCATATCTGAACCTCTTCATATGCTTCATATGGACCTCTTTGGTCCAGTGAATGTTCAGACTCGTGCTGGTAAAAGATACACCCTGGTAATAGTAGATGAATTTTCCAGATATTGTTGGGTTATCTTTCTCAGGTCTAAAAGTGAAGCTGCTGCTGAAATCATCAGTCTTATCAAGCAAATTGAGCTCAAGTACAGTCGAAAGGTGTGTCAGTTAAGAAGTGACAATGGAACAGAATTCCAGAATGCAACTCTGGAGTCATTCTGTACTGACACTGGCATCTCCCATAATTTCTCATCAGCCGGCTCTCCAGAACAGAATGGAGTTCTGGAAAGGAAGAATCGAACACTGATAGAAGCTGCCAGGAGTATGCTTGCTGAATCTGGTCTGTCTACCAGTTTCTGGGCTGAAGCAATTGCTACTGCTTGCCACACCCAGAACCTGTCAGTGTATGTGAAGCGACACAAAAAGACAGCTTATGAAGTCTTAAGAAATAGAAAACCAAATATTGGTTATTTTCACGTTTTTGGATGTGCAGTTTACATCCTGAACGACTCCAGTCAGTTAGGAAAATTTGATGCCAAAGCTGATGAAGGGTATTTCTTAGGCTATTCAGCCATTCGCAAGGCTTTCAGAGTCTACAACAAGAGACTGGAGAAGGTCCATGAGTCAATTCATGTTACATTTGATGAATCAAATGCTGCAATCAACAAAGCCAGCCCTTGACACTCCCCCAGTAACTCTAATTGTCTTCTGTGAATCTGATCTTATCAACTACAATAAAGAAGATTCAGAAGACACAGTTTCCAGTCATCCTGATCTGGAACCTGTTCAGAAAAGAAACGCTCCAGTGGTACTCCATTCTATCCTTCTATTATTTTCAAACTACCCTCTGAAATTAATATTGGATCAGATGTTCGTACAGCTCCCCCAGTATCAGTGTCAGTTGAGCATATACCAGAAATGTCTTCCTATGAAGAATTCCAAACTGAACCAGTACTTCAAGAAATACCTTCAAATGAGGAATTTTACGATGCAAATCGTGATTTAAATGAATCAGATGAAGATACTGAAGTAGTCTTGGAAGATCCTCCTCCTGAAGCAACTCCAGAGGAGACTCAACTGAATTCTTGCACTGATATTGTTTTCAGTAACAATCCTGGTCAGTACTCCAGATGGACAAAAGCTCATCCTATTGATCAGATCATAGGTGACTCCAGTAGAGGAGTTCAAACCAGAAGAGCCTCCAGTAATCAATGCTTATTTGTTAGTTTTCTATCATTGATGGAACCTAAGAAGATTGATGAGGCTATGGAAGATCCAAGCTGGGTGACTGCTATGCAAGAAGAGCTTCACCAGTTTGAAAGGAACAAGGTCTGGTATCTGGTTCCTTTCCCAGTTGGAAAGAAAGAACCAATTGGAACAAGATGGGTCTTCAGGAACAAGGTAGATGGAGATGGCCACGTAACAGAAACAAGGCCAGACTGGTAGCACAAGGCTACTGCCAGTCAGATGTCGATTTTGATGAATCATTTGCTCCAGTGGCTAGACTTGAAGCGATCAGAATATTCTTAGCATTCGCTGCTTATCATCAGTTCAAGGTCTACCAGATGGATGTAAAGAGTGCTTTCTTGAATGGAAAGCTTGAAGAAGAAGTTTATGTCAGACAACCACCAGGTTTCGTTGATGAAAAGCATCCACATTGGGTATATCGTCTGGACAAAGCGCTTTATGGCCTCATACAAGCCCCACGTGCCTGGTATGACACTCTGACTAAACATTTATTGAAAAATGGTTTCAAAAGAGGTGCAATTGACAATACCTTATTTATTCTTCATGAAAAAGGTAATCTGTTAATGGTACAAATTTATGTTGATGATATTATTTTTGGGTCTACTGATGAAAACATGTGCAAGAAATTTTCTAAAATAATGTCAATTGAATATGAAATGAGTTTGATGGGTGAATTAACGTATTTTCTTGTACTCCATATTAAACAAAACAAAGATGGCATTTTTATTAATCAAGAAAAGTATGTTAGAGATCTTTTAAAGAAATATGATATGAACTCTTCACCATCTAAACCCACTCCAATTTCTGCACCACTGACACTGGACTCAGATCCAGATGGTAAACCAGTGAACACCACTGTCTACAGAGGCATGGTTGGTTCACTGATGTATTTAACTGCCAGTAGACCAGATATTATGTTTTCAACATGTCTATGTGACAGATATCAGTCTAATCCAAAGGAATCTCATATGCTTGCTGTAAAGCGCATACTGAAGTACCTTAAGGGTGTCCCCAGTTTGGGTCTTTGGTATCCCAAAGGCTCAGGCATGGATCTAATGGGTTATTCAGATTCAGATCATGCAGGTTGTAAGATAGACAGGAAATCCACTACTGGTGGATGTCATTTCCTTGGTGGCAAACTGGTCAGCTGGACCAGTAAGAAGCAAACTTCAGTTTCATTGTCCACTGCTGAAGCTGAATACGTGTCTGCAACCAGTTGTTTTGCTCAGATACTCTGGATGAAGAACCAGTTGCTTGATTACGGTATTAAGTATTCAAAGACCGCAATCTTTTGTGATAATACCAGTGCCATCGCTATCTCGAACAATCTAGTCATGCATTCCAAAACAAAGCACATTGATCTCAAGTATCATTTTATCCGTGATCATATTATGAAAAATAACATTGAACTCCATTTTATTCCCACTGACAAACAACTTGCTGACATTTTTACTAAACCTCTGGATGTCAAAACTTTTGAATATCTTGTTGGTGAGTTGGGAATGTTAAACCCTTAAATCTGGAACCTTGATATTGAACGCCATTGTGTACTACTGAGGATCTTTGATTTAAAGATTTATAAATTTATGACTGCTCAGATATCGAACGCCATTGTGTACTATCTTTGCATTAATAGATTTCTGGATCAATGTTCCAGGGGGAAGACTTGAAAGATATTTTTGTTCTTAAAAATGTTTTATTTTTTAGGGGGAATTTATTAATTTATTTTCTCACTGGACAAATTCTTCAGAAAATATTACTGGTACTTTGTAAATGTGTCCCTCTCACTGGTAATTAGACAGGTTGAAGTGCGTGTTTGAGGTGACTTTTGTCTCCTTGTAGATGTGTCCCTCTCATTTGTCTGTATTAGTTGACGTGCATGTTTGAGGTCACCAGTCTCTTTCAAATGGTTTTCACTGGTACTTTACTGGAGTGTCCCTCCAGTGTACCATCAGTACATGTTTCACTGGACTAATCCACCAGTGATACTGGAGTGTCCAGTCAACCTCCAGATGCACTGAAATGAGTCATAATATTTTTTAAATACTTGGTCATTATGCGTGCCACGTAAGCAAACTTTTTAAAGATATTTATCTTATAATTCTATGTGGCATGTAAATTTTTCAAAGAAATGATGGTATTTTTACCTTGGGAAGACAAAAAGTGCAACTTGATACTGTTTGTGGGCTGTAAACCGTCACACATTTATGTGTGGTGTGATGTAATTAATGCGGATCTCAGAACCACGATCAAAATTATATTTAATAATTTCAAATTAACCGTTTGAGTTCCACATTCTCTCTCCTATATATACCCACTTTCAATTTCATTTGCATTTACTTCGAACATATTTACTCCCAAATCCTTTCAAATTCTTTCATTTAATTTCTTCATTCAATTTCCAATCATAATCATCTCTCATATTTACTCCTTTTCCATTCAATTCTTCATCAAATCTTCATCAAAACCCTAAATATTCAACTTCATCTTCATCTATTCATCATAAAATGGCACCAAGACAATCCAAATCGCCTAAAAATCTGCTCGCCGCTGAATATGCTCTGACTGAAAATGTTGAAAGGGCACCTCATATCACATTAGAGGCAAAAGCTATAAGAATAAACATGAATAACTGGATGGCCAGACTTTCACTTTCCAGTGTTCATAATGCCCAATCCGTTATTGGGAGATTAATACATTTTTTCTCTCATGTCCATTATATGGTGCTTTGACCTTAAATCCAGGGAGGATGTACCACGATTATCTATGTGAATTCTGGTACTCTGCAATTTATAATGATGAACCTTCATCAATTAGTTATACTCTCAAGGGAGGTACCAGATCCTTGAGTTTCTCTGTTAGTTTACTCAGGTCTGTTCTACAATTGAATTATTTTGAACAGAATGAGTTGCCCATCGAACTTCCCTCTAGTATAAACTTCAGGGAAGTATGCAGATTGATGGGGCACACAGAAATTATGGATGAGCATGGCCAGCTATCCAGAAAGGGAACAGTCTACACGAGCAGGCTGACAGACTCATGGAGATTCTTCTTCACACATATCGTTGAATGTTTGGGAGGCAGTTCTGGAGGGTTGGACCAGATAAATCAAACTCATCTCTAGATTGCCTACTGCCTCTGGTTTAGACTCAGAGTGGATTTCGCTCAGATCCTATTTGATGATCTGGTAGAGCGTCTTAGGGTGAAAGGTAGAAAAGCTTTTGTTCCATATATACGCTTTCTTTCACTGATGTTTAAAAGAGCTCTTGGAGACCAGTACGATTATGAAACTACTCACTTTTCTGTGAGTGAGTATATGAGGGATCTGACCAACCTAAGATCTTTACTGAATGAGGTAGATATTCCTCAGTCCATGTTCTCTTTTCAAAGGGAAGAAGTGGAAGTGGCTCCAGGTAGAGGTCAAGTTGGTGAAGGACCCTCTGGTGACCAAGATGTTCAGATTATAGAAGCTGTACAACCCATCAGACAAGTGGCTCCTGAAGGTCAACAACCAAATGTTGAGCCTTCCAGACGACCAAGATCAAATAGGCGTCTGATGAGAGCTGGAGTTCAGTTGAATCCAGAAAGACATCCTGGTGATGTAATGAACATTGATGGGTCTCCTATTTTTGAAGAGGAGAATGTTGAAAATATACAAGTTATTGAGCAGACAGAAAATGTTGTACAGACTGTCGTGCAAGAAGAAAATGTGGCTCAGATTGTTGAGCAGGTTGTTAAGCAGGTAGAACAAATTGTTCAGGCTGATGAACAAGTATCCGGTGAGCAAGAGGCTCGAATCGATTTGAATGTTGAAGCAAGTGAACAGGCTGGTGAACTGGTTGGTGCTCAGGCTGGTGATACAACTGTTGGTGAAATGTTTTGGGATGAGTCTGATTCTCCCATGTCAGAAAATCAAAATTTGATGTCAATATGAACTTTCTGGGTGAGGATGTTGTACAAGTTGAAAGTCTACCAGAAATGCCACCACCTCCACCAGAAACAAATATTCCTCCACTAGAATCAGAAATGCCACCACCTCCACCAGAATCAAACATGCCACCACCACCACCACCACCTTCAATTCCAGAAAATACTCATTACTTCACTCCTGCAACCATTCAAACTTCACAATCTCAACCTCCACCACTTGAAACTCCAGTCAACGTATCTGAACAACGTATGCTGGACCCAACAGTTATTACTGATGAAACTGCAACCGAAGTGGTCTGGGCACAAGTACCCTTAATGAACAGAATGACTTCAAATCTTGAACCTCCCAGTGGTCTCTCCACTTCATCTTCAGCCGAGGTCCAAGGCCTTTTAAGTAAGGTGGCGGACCTGGAGAGATCACTCCAGTCATCATCCCAGGTTGTTTCCGATTTTAAATCTTTATTATCGAACAATCTAGCATTTGAAATGAATATATTTGCTGGAAATGAAAAGCTTGTTTTTGAGAAGCTGGATGAGCTGGTACTGGCCACTAATAACAACACTGAAAACATCAAAGTGGCAGTCCAGGGATTGGAGACAGGGCTGGTGAATGCTGTTCAGACTGCAGTGAAAGGTGAACTTGTTCAACCACTGACAGGTCTGAAGGATGAGGTTCAGAAGTTGGTTACTAGGGTTAGTTCATTGGAAAGCAGGCCCACACTTGATCAGGCTGCTGTTGTTAGCACGATTAGTGATGAATGTACAAAGAAGTTCAGACTTAGTATGTTGAAAGAAATTTCTGAGTCTGTTCTTCAAACTATTCAAGATGGGCTGTTACCCCAAGTGGAGAAGTTGATAGAAAAAGAATTGCCAAAGCACTTGCCTCAAGAAGTTGAAAATGTTAAAAAGGAAGTGCAGGCACTCAGAAAGAATGTGAATGATACAACTCCAGTGACTGGAAGAACTTTTGGTGCACTGGACAGACACATGCTAGAACAATTATGGAATGATCTCAAGTCTAGAACTGGTGATCATTCCAAGGGGGAAAAGTCGTCTGGTGTCCAATAAGGGTTGATTGGAAAGAAGAAGGAAGTTGTTGCCAGTGCTGTTGAAAGGGCCTTTGCTACTGAAATCATTGTGCAACAAAAACAAGTGACTGGTACTGATGCCAGTGCACGATTAGCACAGAGAGCATTTGGCACTAAAGCCACTATGCTGACTGAAGAAGCTGCTGGTACTGAAGCCAGTGAGCCCCAGTTTGAATCTTTCCCAGATATTCCAACTACTCTGAAGTCTGTTAAAGGAAAAGAACAAATGGTATCTGGTGAAGAAGAGAAAACTGTTGAAGAATCATCAGAGTTTCCTACTGCTGATGATGAAACCTCTAAGAAACTTGAACAAGAATGCATAATGATAGAGATCTTTAAGAGAAATCAAAAAGATGAACTGCTGGACCATCAAAGGAAGATGGCAACTATGGGGACTCTGGATTCTTATAATGCTGGCAGGTTGGGCATAAACATTGATGTGTACAAAAAGATGAAGGAAGACCCCAGAGTTCATCAATGTCTGAATGCATTGAATGATGTTCATGTACGCTCCTTTTATGCTGAAGAAGAACAAATTTATGATTCAGTAATTTATAGTGTTAGTGTACCAGAACTTATCAAGCAGAGAAAGGAGGAACTGGTGAACCGCCAGAAGAAGATAAGGAAAAATGCTGGTGCTCTGGAGTTAGAGTACAGAAAGAAATTGACTGGCTTACCTAAGCTTACTGCCAAACAGCTCAAAGCAATTAAAGATGCAGATGTGAGCACATTCATTCCCCTGGACACTTCTCTGAAAATCAATCATCAACAACTCCAGTCTGCTGTAGAACAACAGAGAGTGTCAAAGGAAACTGAAGCAATGATCCAGACAGCCAAATGGAAAGACAAGTATAATGAAATGTTGAATTTCATGACTGATGCTAGAAGGATCACTGGTGCAGAGATTAAGATTGCTGATAATCATGAAGGTTTGTCAAATTTTGAAATAAAGTTGACCAGGGAAGGTAACTTTACTGATGAAAGAAAGAGTACTTCAGTCCAGGCGTTTGGATGGACTGAACTGAAGGAGATTGCCTTAACGTTCAGGGGGAAGACAGATTTGTCGACTGAAGTTAAAGCATTTCTGAAGAGGGTTGAGAAGTATGGAGAAGAAAGCAACAGATGGAAGTTGCAATAGGCATGAAATCGCCAGAATTAGTACCATCTTCTCCATCACCAAAGAGAAAGGCTTCTGAAGATGCTCCAGGACAGACATCGAAGAGAAGGGCCTGACTCTTATCATTTACTTATTGTAATTTATTGTTTGATGAAAATTGTAACTATTTATCAGTTGATGTATGTAATATTAGTTGCAATTTTTTATTCATAAAAGTAAATGATCAGATTTAGTCTAAGTTAGAACTTAAAAGATGAAACTGAAAATACTCATGATCTATAAAGTGTTTTCCAGTAACTTAGATTTTTTAGACTAAGTCAAAACTTGTGTTTTGCAAGCATTCAAAGTTGTATAGATTTAAGCTTGAAAACACTTGCATTATTTCTAAACAAATAGGGGAATTTGTTAGGTCAAGATTTACTAGACTCGTTCCAGACTCGACTACTGGAGCCTTACTGAAGATCTGTCCAGAAACGTGTTCTACTGGACCTACTCCAGACTTGGAATCTGGAGTCCCTCTGAAGATTTGTCCAGAAATAATGGAAGACCAGTGAGCAAATACTTGTATAGGAAATCTGGAGTATTCTCCAGATTAGGTCACTGGACTTCACCCCAGTCCAGATCTATTCTACTGAAGACGTTCTCACTGAAGTCAAAGACTGAATTCAGAATAAAGAAGACTGACAAATGGCGGAGTCCACTGGAAGTCTTACCAGATCTGTACACTGGAGGATTGTCAGTGTTCTAGACCTTACAAGTCTGAACACTGATATCGAGGAATTGACTTTTGCCTTTACACACTTTCCAAAGGACATTCCACTTGTTCTTTACCAAAGTTTATACGTCTGTAAAGGTGGTTGGTTAAAAGAATAAAGTCATATTGATGTGACTTTATCCTTGTACCTTAACCAATGCATTTAATGTTCTTGTCGGTTCATTAAATGCATGCAACCATATTTGTACGGCACAGAATTCACTGGTGAATTTTGTTGCCTATAAATACAAAGTCATTTCTTTGTAAAAATTACTTTAAAGCATACATTTAGCATTAGAGTGAATTTGTCTAAATACTCTCGATCTTAAACAGGGATACTTCACAACTTTAAGTATCTCGATCCAAAAGAGTTATTTGACAAATATAGATCATTTGTAATTCATAGGTTGTTAGGATACATACTTATTTGTATTATCTTGATTCCGCACAACCTTGTATTTTATTTAACATCATAAATAAAATACACCTTGAAAAATACATAATGTTCCACTTTACTTGTTTATTGCTTTAAGTCTTGTATTACTTTGTTTATATATTCTAGCATTTATTTACAAGTAATACTAGTCCATTCTAGTGATTATTTGACTTGTTGTATTATACACTTCTAGGTTAACCATCGTATTTGGGACCTCACAGGATGAGATCTTAGCAAAGCATGGTGTTCCTTTAACCATTGTTTCAGACCGAGACACGAGATTTGTGTCTAACTTTTGGAAGGGTCTTCAGCGAGAGTTAGGTACTAGAGTTAATTTGAGCACCGCCTATCACCCTCAAACTGATGGGCAAAGTGAAAGGACCATACAAACATTGGAAGACATGTTGAGAGCTTGTGTATTAGAGTATGGTGGAGCATGGGATGAACACTTGAAATTGATCGAATTCACTTATAATAACAGCCACCATGCAAGTATTGGAATGCCACCATTTGAAATGCTTTATGGTAGGAGATGTAGGACTCCGAGTTATTAGATGGAACCCGGTGAAAAGCAGTTTACGGGTCCTGAAATCATTGAAATCTCAGATGAAAAAGTTAATGTGGCAAAAGAAGCACTTCGTGTGGCTACAGAACGACAAAAGACTTATGCCGACAAGAAAAGAAAGCCGATTGAGTTTCAAGTTGGTGATTTGGTAATGCTGAAAGTTTATCCATGGAAAGGAGTGATTCATTTTGGAAAGAAAGGGAAGCTAAGTCCACGTTTCATTGGACCTTTCAAGATCCTGAAACGTATCAAGGATGTAGCATATCAATTGGAATTACCCCCAGAGTTAGATGGAATTCACCACACATTTCATGTTTCGTATTTGAGGAAGTGTTTGGCCAATGAGTCTAGTGTTATTCCAATTGAGGATGTGAGCATTGATCCACAGAAAAGAATAGTGGACGAACCAGTAGCAATACTCGGAAGAAAGCAAAAGAAACTCCGCCGGAAGGTAATTGATCTCGTGTTGATTATATGGAAGCATAATCATGGTGAAAGTTTAACTTGGGAGACCGAGTCCGTGATGAAAGAGAGGTATCCTGATCTGTTCACTTCTGAGGAGATTCCGAGGACGGAATCCTCTTAAGGGGGAGGTAATTGTAACATCCCAAACGTTTTATGTTTGACTATTTGACTTTCCGTTAGTTAACGTTAGGTCCGTTATGTTTATGTGCCCTATATGGGATTATGTGATTAAGTGCGTAGGTACTTATTATGAAATGATTAATATGATGATTAACGAAAATAAAGTTAAGTAATAAGGTGCTTGTTAGTATGTTAAGACTCCCGGTAGAAAGTTAAGCTAAGAACGTTAAGTCGAAGAGTTAAGGGGTCCTAAGTGTAAGTTTGAGTTTGATGGCCAGGGGTTAGGGAGCAATTAGGCAGCCCTAATTGTCACAAAACACCTGCTCTTGTGTGTGTGAAACCCTTCAACCGATCCCCTCCTATTCCAAGACAAGTTTCCTTCAAGATTCAATCGTTTTGTGCCGTTTCGATCAAGTTTTGAGTAAATCTTGAATCCCCTAAGTCATCTACAGGTAATATAGGTAATATTATCTTTGAAATCTGATCTTATGAGTCTTAGTTGAGTTTTCAATCCAGGCCATGGGGTTTGGGTTGGGTTATTTGATTAAACGTTTACCGATTTCATGTTATTCGGTTGATTGAATGGTTGATTCATGTGGTAAAGGATTAAAAGATCAATTGATTGATTTGAGTCATCAAAAGTATCATTAAAAAGGTCAAATTTATGTCCCCAGGTCGGGCTAAGGGTTTGAGATCGAATAGGAATCGTTTAGAGCAAGTTCGAAGTTGGGTTTGCTGGTCGGCACCCTAGGTGCGGCGCACCATGTGGGAGTGCGGCGCACCACTGCCCAGTTTGGGATTTTGGATTTTCGATGGGAGCCCGATATGTGACGTACCAAGGGGCTGGTGCGGCGCACCTGTATCTGATCTGAGTTTTCTGCATGCTTGGTGCGACGCACCACTTGGGAGGTGCGACGCACCGGATGCCCAGGTTGCACAAAATGTTTCGTTTAGCTTATTTTTCGATCTTATACTCGTTCTAGGTTGTAGGGAGCACTTAGCAAGCATTATAAGATACCCTTAACTTGTTGGTAAGCTGTACCGAGGTAAGATAACATCTTTTGTTACCTGTTGGTACAACAAAACACGTTTTCATAAGTTAAACCTTCCAATTGAATATGTATGCACGTTTTATGTTTATGGGTGACTATGGGAGGTTGCAAAGGGATATATTACTTACCATTTATGATGTATAACATGCTTATGCAGGTTGCAAAGGTATGAGGTAAGTATGTACGCATGAAATGTTGAGATGATTAAGTTATGTGACTATGAAATGATGAAATGTTATGATATGTGCTTGCATGTGTGGCTTGATCACCTAGTCACTAGTCCTTTGATTAGGATTTCCATGTTCACGTGCATGTTAAGGGCCCTAAAGTAAAATATGATATGTGATTAGCTTAAGTGAAAGTGTAACCTAAACTAATATAAAGATTAAAGTCTCGAGCAATATGTAAAGTCTTGTGTTAAGCTTAACCCGTGCTAGCTCCTCGGGGCTGGTGCGTACGTGGTCACGTGGTTTGGGAATCATGATACCTCCCGTGGCATAGTTACGTTTGAGAATTCCGGGTGGAGTAACTAACCACCAATGCGTAAAGGCATAAACGGTTTATTCAGTTGGATTGACTTTGTCTTTCCTTAACGACGCCGATGGACCACCTTATGGTTTACCCATCATGCCGGGTGTGAGGATTCCATGTATGGTCTATGACCGCCTACACACAACCCCACATCCCTATGTAAGTGGCATAAGTCACTTAGCCTACGTCTAGGCAAAGAAATAAAGAAAAGAAAGAAAGATAAGGAAAGTAAAGTTAGGCACAATTAGGAATACGATGATAATGTGTTATGTTATGATATGTTATGATTGTATGTGATATTAACATTAAAAGATGACTTTGTTAATATATTATGAATTGGCAAATGTTTCCAAATTCGTGTTATCTTACTTAGCTAATCTTATTAGCTAACACTTGTTCTTTGAAAATGTTGTGCCTTCAGGATAATCAAGTTTGAGCTAGGCGAGGATGAGCTTGGTGAGACTTGGGTAGAACGAATAAAGAAGCTTAGCAAAGACATTAAACGCTTAGACTTCCTTTAGCCTTATGTTTGGCTATTTTGCTTATGTTTCAGATTTGTATTGATGGGCATTTATGTTGGTGCCAAAGCTTGGATTTACTTTTATTGTTTTGATGATGCTAGTAGTAACACCACTTTTAAAGGTACCATCCGTTACGGATGGGGCAGATTTTATAAGTGATCCTTTTCGCTTATTTTAAACGTCGTTTGGCAAAGATTTTTGAAAATCCAAGTTTTTAAATGACGGGTGTTACAAAGATGTTGATGTGACATTTCACACTTTATTCCCAACCTTTTACTCAACCTTGTACTTGTTAATAGTTAAAGCTATTAAATGGGAAAAGGTTAGTAAAGTAAAAAGGCTTCCTCGTAATCAGTGTAAAGTGTTGTAACTACTTTACACTGAGATGCTTCAGTCTTCGATCAGGTAGAATCAACTTCTGAGCTCCACATCTGAGCTGATTCTCTTTCTTCTGTCTTCAGTCTTTGACTTCAGCTGAATGGTATTCTGATACGTTGATCTGAACTGAAGTGAAGCTTCAGTGAACTAATTCTGAACGACTTCAGAATTCTGTACAAGTATTCTTCACTGAGCTTCAGCTATTTCTGAACAAATTATACTTGGTCGATTTTTGACCCAACAAAGAATACTTGTTCAGAATTCTGAAGCCATTCAGAATTAGTTCACTGAAGCTTCACTTCAGTTCAGATCAACGTATCAGAATACCATTCAGCTGAAGTCAAAGACTGAAGACTGAAGAAAGAGAATCAGCTCAGATGTGGAGCTCAGAAGTTGATTCTACCTGATCGAAGACTGAAGCATCTCAGTGTAAAGTACTTACAACACTTTACACTGATTACGATGAAGCCTTTTTTACTTTACACGCCTTTACCCGGTTAATAGATTTATCTATTCATAAAGTACAAGGTTAAGTAAAAGGTTGGGAATAAAGTATGAAATGTCACATCAATTGACTTTCATACTTTACCTTAAAATATATGCATACAGGAATTATCTTTAATTCCTTAAATGCTCCCAACCATATTTGTACGGCCTAGTCCACATCAGCATGAACCTTGCCTATAAATATAAAGGCTTCTCACAACTTGAAAAAGGCTTGAAACTTTAGCATTGCAACTTGTGAGATATACTCTAAGTAATTCTTACGAGTATTTCCAAGTTATTAGATCACTTGTATTTCTAGGTTGTTTAGATATTTACACTTGGGTGTTTATCTTTGTTCCGCCACAACCTTTGTATTTGTTTATATCAATAAATCAAATACATTGAAAAAGTACATCGTGTCTCAATGCTACATACTTTGTCTATACATATTATTTATATAGTTTCAGCACTTATTGTTTCTTGCATTTACTTTCAGTACCTTTACCTTATTGTTTATCCATATCTGGATCGTACTCTGAACTAGTCACTTCCAGTTAGAACTACTTGTCAATCGGGTATTAACCATCTATATTTGAGACTCACAACAAATACATAAATTCAACCACAAGAACTTCAAGCCAACAAATCACCAACTACATGCAAAATGTTCTGATAATGAAATGCTATTTAGTTAATCATATTGCATGATACACGAGCAGATCAATTCACGAGGAATATAATATTGAAAGGTGATTGATAATAATCAAATTTGATTTTAAAAGTTTTCCTTAAAATATATGCATACAGGAATTATCTTTAATTCCTTAAATGCTCCCAACCATATTTGTACGGCCTAGTCCACATCAGCATGAACCTTGCCTATAAATATAAAGGCTTCTCACAACTTGAAAAAGGCTTGAAACTTTAGCATTGCAACTTGTGAGATATACTCTAAGTAATTCTTACGAGTATTTCCAAGTTATTAGATCACTTGTATTTCTAGGTTGTTTAGATATTTACACTTGGGTGTTTATCTTTGTTCCGCCACAACCTTTGTATTTGTTTATATCAATAAATCAAATACATTGAAAAAGTACATCGTGTCTCAATGCTACATACTTTGTCTATACATATTATTTATATAGTTTCAGCACTTATTGTTTCTTGCATTTACTTTCAGTACCTTTACCTTATTGTTTATCCATATCTGGATCGTACTCTGAACTAGTCACTTCCAGTTAGAACTACTTGTCAATCGGGTATTAACCATCTATATTTGAGACTCACAACAAATACATAAATTCAACCACAAGAACTTCAAGCCAACAAATCACCAACTACATGCAAAATGTTCTGATAATGAAATGCTATTTAGTTAATCATATTGCATGATACACGAGCAGATCAATTCACGAGGAATATAATATTGAAAGGTGATTGATAATAATCAAATTTGATTTTAAAAGTTTTCCTTGTTAATTGAAACACCATTCACGTGCTCAACATATGGATCGTAATCACTTAAGTCAATTATCCATGCATTTTTATCATACACGCACAATTAATTATTAGTTTGGATAAAAATATGTGACAAATTAAATAAAAAAGTTCAAATCTAAAATTATGGACTTTTAATATTTCATACTTTTAAGTGTGGATAAATTTATATACACTTTTAAATGTGCACTTTTGTAGTTTATAATACTATTATATACACTCAAAAGTGTAAATTTTTAACTCAATACAGTTTTACAAACTTGTAAGCGTGTCAAACTCTTATAAATTTTTCACACTTACTAAAATCATGGATAATTATCATATTGTTCATAGTGAATTCATAATATATAGGTTAAATATGATGCATGCTTACTTGAATGAGAGATGACGATGCCATGAATAGTTCACTGTTGATCTGTATGAATATGTATTTTATTATGTATATAACGTTTTTCTTGAAGTTATAAGATTTTTAATATTGCATGTCATTTACGATGAAATACGTTGGAAATTAAATAGTCATTCCATCACTTAAGGAGATGTTCAAGAAGAAGATCAAGTAACCTAACAGGGAACTATTTATGACATCGTCATCTCTCAGCTCAAGTAAGCATTATACTTAACCTATATATTATGAACTCACTACGAAAAATATGATAATTATCCATGATTTGGTAAGTATGAAAAACTATAAGGGTTTAAGACGCTTACAAGTGTGTAAAATTGTATTGAGTTTTACACTTTGAAGTGTATATAATAAGTATTTTTAACTAACAAAAGTCTACACTTAAAAGTGTATAGAAAATTTATCCATACAGAAAAATATGAAATTTTAATAATCTACAATTTTAGATATGAATTTTCTTATTTATTTTTTCACTATCGCTTTTATCCACACTAAGGGGCCATACTACATGGGGGCCACAACCCCTTCTCGAAATTTAGATTTTGTCATGTATTTTTAAATTTTTCATGAATTTTTAAAATTTTCTAATAGGTTTTAACATTTTGCTTCCTTTTAGATTTATTTTTTATGGGTTTTTTTTTTAATTTTCCTCCTTTTAGAATTTTTTTCTGGTAGCGCCTCTGTCCACATTAATTATTAAATTGCCATACATTATGTGTGGATATGTGAGTAAAATGTATGGATAGTTAACTAAAGTGATTACGTTGAACACATGAATGGTATTTCAATTAACAAAGGAAAACCAAAATCAAGTTTGATTATTACCAACAACCTTTGAAATGTTCAGTATTATGTTCATTTTGAATAAGATCTTCTCGTGTATCATGCAATATATTTAAATATTTAACATTTCATTAATATAAAATTTTGCATGCAATTTGTGAATTATTGGCTAGATCAGATGAAGTTCTCGTGTTTGAATTATTTATTTGTCGTTTTTAATAATCTCATGTGTCTGGTTAATCCAACTAATTTTATCATGGAAACGAAATTAATATTGTCATGGAAATGAATCACCGGCCAACAGCCAAAATATTTTAAATTTCTACTCCGCATATTAATGAATGTTTTTTATTAGAAGTTTTATTGTTGGCTAATATAATTGCACATTTCAAACGTCTTTTTATGTGTTGTTATTTACAGAATAATAGTTGCATATAATCTTCATGGCTAACATACGTGAACCCTTTTCTTGATGGATAATAATTGGGTAATAGCCCAGTGGCCACTAGCCGGCCCTTTTCAGGGAAGGTCTTAGGTTCGAATCTTGCCAAAGGCAAGCTTGAGATAATCAGGGGATTATTAAGTGGTTGAGAATCACCTGGACACTAGCCTAGCTGGGGAATTAGTGGGTACTAAATGGTATATGGGATCAGAGGATTTACATCCAATTACCCTTTTTAATAAGGGCATTGAAAGAATTAAAGAAAAAGTCAAAAGCCGGCATTGAAAATACCGAATTAACATGTGGCACGCGTCTATGATATAAACTGACGACATTTACATGACAAAATGTGCTTTCATACATAAATGTTGTATTGTCTTCAAATTGATAATTCGATGACTATTAGCTTACTTATCGTTAACGTGGATTATTTGGTATTCATTGAGGATACATTGGTATGTAATCTAGCCACGTCTATAAGCGTAAGCATCATCCTATTAGTATTCATGGTGGATTCTATAATATTCATTGAGGATTCATAGGTATGCAATCTAGCCAGGTCTATGACTGTAATCGGCTTCATATTAATATTCATTTTATTCAGGTCTATGACCGTAAGCGGCTTCATATTGAGATTCTTTTAGTCATAACCTAAGACCGTAAAAGGCTTCGTATATTCATATTCATTTATGCATAAAAATCCTACGAACACCAACCTTTGTGTTCTCTTTTAATTTCAGATAATCAAGCTTATCGTGGTTAGGATGGTAGCATGGGACTTGTAACTGACTTCAGGCTTAGGACTTTGAGTGTTGCATGATTACTTCTTTGTACTAGATTGACAACATGCCTCAACGTTTCCCTTGCGTGGTAACTTATCTTATGTTTTTTCGAATGCTTGTTGATTCTATGTTTGCGACTTCTGTTTGCGTATTTGATACCATGTATCCGAATGCTTATGGTTAATCTTATGAACTTATTTAGTCGTTATTCCTTTGTAACATCCATGTGCGTGTGTACTTATCTTGCGACCCGAGTTTTCCGTCTTAATCGGGATGTGACTGACAGTCCACGATTTGCACACGTATAATATAATTAATCTAGACAAGAAGGTAAGAGGAAAGTAAAGAACAAGAACAAGAATAAAGTTCAAGTACAAGAAACTATGCAAGTCTAATCATATGTATCATTGATTAAACAGTGAATACATGGTCGATATTACAACTTGTCTTACAAGAAAAATACAAGAACAATATAATTGTTTAGTTTTAGACAAACTAGAAAACTAAAACAATTACAAGAAATAATAAGTGACACACACTTGTGGTGACAAACACGAAGTGTTAATGAGATGGTTGTGTTGCTTTATATAGGGGAGGAATTAGGGCAACACAGCCTTACATTGATAGAGATAGAATGGTGGTTGTCGACATCTCATTGGCTCAATGTACTTGCATCCAGGAGCCTTTGTCTTCTTTACCAAACCGGGTATGAGAGAGAAAACCCCTTTGGTCCCAACTGCATCTTTGCCATACTCCAAGGTCTCGAGTTCGAACCTTGGTAGGTTCTCCTCGACGGTATTTTCCAATTAAGGAGGTGGTATGGTGAGAAAGGCTATTTAAGATCCGCTTAGTGCGGGACCCTTTCGTTGTGCGATTAGCACACATCATACGCGTCTGAGGTAAAATTCACTTGTCAAAAAAAAGAAGTAAATTACAGTTGGATGAACCACCATGTGACTTCTTGTCTTCTTGTGATTTGAAAACTTCCCGCCTTGTCACACAATTGGGAAGTAAACCACCCGCTGACGAGAGTCACTGACTCGCTGATAACTTGCTGACGACATACGTCAGCGACCAATTCTGGTCAGCGAATCCTTGACTCAACAGTGACATTAACAAGTTAAAAGAGATATGCGGGAGATTATAAAAAAACGACCAATAAATAAATTCAACCACGAGAACTTCAAGCCAAAAAATCACCAACTGCATGCAAAATGTTCTGATAATGAAACGCTATTTATTTAAATACTAGACTTATGTCCGCGCAATGCGGCGGCGGCGGTGGAGTAGTGATGGCAGAGGTGGTGGTGGTGACGGCAGTGGGGCCGGTAGTGGGGGCGACGATGGTGGTGAATGTAAAAGTAGTTGATGTTAAAGGTGGTATTGTAGTTATTTTAAGTGTTGGGGGATCTATACTGTAAATTATTTCATTATGGGTATTATAGGTATATTAGATGAAGATGTTTAAATTAATGAAAAAGGAGAAGGGTATTTTTGGTTTTTCAAAGGTAGAAAATTTAAGGAAAAAAAGTGGTGGTTTGTTTTATTAGATAGTATAGATTTCATGATACACGAGCAGATCAATTCACGAGGAATATAATATTGAAAGGTTGTTGATAATAATCAAACTTGACTTCAAAAGTTTTCTTTGTTAACTGAAACACCATTCACGTGTTCAACATATGATCGTAATCACTTAAGTTAATTATCCATGCAATTTTATTATATATCCGCACATAATATGTAGCTAAATAATTATTAGTTTGGATAAAAATGATGTGACAAACTAAATAAGAAAGTTCACATCTATAATTATGGACTTTTAATATTTCATACTTTTAAGTGTGGATAAATTTATGTACACTGTTAAATGTGGACTTTTGTAGTTTATAATAGCTATTATATACACTCAAAAGTGTAAATTTTTAACTCAATACAGTTTTACAATCTTGTAAGTGTGTCAAACTCTTATAAATTTTTCAAACTTACTAAAATCATGGATAATTATCATATTTTTCATAGTGAATTCATAATATATAGGTTAAATATGATGCATGCTTACTTGAATGAGAGATGACAGATGCCATGAATAGTTCACTGTTAGGTTACTTGATCTGTATGAATATGTATTTTATTATGTATATAACTTTTTACTTGAAGTTATAAGATCTTTAATATTGCAGGCCATTTACGATGAAATACGTAGAAAACAAAATAGTCATTCCATCACTTAAGGAGAGGTTCAAGAAGAAGATCATGTAACCTAACAGAGAACTATTTATGATAAATTCATCTCTCAACTCAAGTAAGCATTATACTTAACCTACATATTATGAACTCACTACGAAAAATATGATAATTATCCACGATTTTGGTAAGTATGGAAAAACTATAAGAGTTTAACATGCTTACAAGTGTGTAAACTTATATCGAGTTTTACACTTTTAAGTGCATATAATAAGTATTTTAAAATAAAAAATGTTTACACTTAAAAGTGAATAAAAATTTATCCAGACAGAAAATATGAAAATTAAATAATCTACAGTTTTAAATGTGAATTTTCTTATTTAATTTTTCACCATCACTTTTATGCACACTAAGGGGGTACTACATGGGGGCCAAATCATGTATTTTTTAATTTTTCATGAATTTTTAAAAATTTAATAGGTTTTTAACATTTTGTTCCCATTTTAGATTTATGTTTTATAGATTTTTTAATTTCCCCCCTTTGGAATTTTTTTCTGGTACCGCCTGTGTCCATACTAATTATTAAATTGCCACACTTTATGTGTGGATATATGATTGACAGTCCACTTGTTTGCTTAACTTATATTAATTAATTAAGAAAAGTAAGAAAGAACAAGAGTAAGAATTCAAGAACACAATCTATGCAAGTCTAATCATATGTATCATTGAATAAACAGTGAATACATGATCGATATTACAACTTGACTTCAAAAGTTTTCTTTGTTAACTGAAACACCATTCACGTGTTCAACATATGATCGTAATCACTTAAGTTAATTATCCATGCAATTTTATTATATATCCGCACATAATATGTAGCTAAATAATTATTAGTTTGGATAAAAATGATGTGACAAACTAAATAAGAAAGTTCACATCTATAATTATGGACTTTTAATATTTCATACTTTTAAGTGTGGATAAATTTATGTACACTGTTAAATGTGGACTTTTGTAGTTTATAATAGCTATTATATACACTCAAAAGTGTAAATTTTTAACTCAATACAGTTTTACAATCTTGTAAGTGTGTCAAACTCTTATAAATTTTTCAAACTTACTAAAATCATGGATAATTATCATATTTTTCATAGTGAATTCATAATATATAGGTTAAATATGATGCATGCTTACTTGAATGAGAGATGACAGATGCCATGAATAGTTCACTGTTAGGTTACTTGATCTATATGAATATGTATTTTATTATGTATATAACTTTTTACTTGAAGTTATAAGATCTTTAATATTGCAGGCCATTTACGATGAAATACGTAGAAAACAAAATAGTCATTCCATCACTTAAGGAGAGGTTCAAGAAGAAGATCATGTAACCTAACAGAGAACTATTTATGATAAATTCATCTCTCAACTCAAGTAAGCATTATACTTAACCTACATATTATGAACTCACTACGAAAAATATGATAATTATCCACGATTTTGGTAAGTATGGAAAAACTATAAGAGTTTAACATGCTTACAAGTGTGTAAACTTATATCGAGTTTTACACTTTTAAGTGCATATAATAAGTATTTTAAAATAAAAAATGTTTACACTTAAAAGTGAATAGAAATTTATCCAGACAGAAAATATGAAAATTTAATAATCTACAATTTTAGATGTGAATTTTCTTATTTAATTTTTCACCATCACTTTTATGCACACTAAGGGGGTACTACATGGGGGCCAAATCATGTATTTTTTAATTTTTCATGAATTTTTAAAAATTTAATAGGTTTTTAACATTTTGTTCCCATTTTAGATTTATGTTTTATAGATTTTTTAATTTCCCCCCTTTGGAATTTTTTTCTGGTACCGCCTGTGTCCATACTAATTATTAAATTGCCACACTTTATGTGTGGATATATGATTGACAGTCCACTTGTTTGCTTAACTTATATTAATTATCTAGACAACAATGTAAAGAACAGAAAGTAAAGAACAAGAACAAGAGTAAATTCAAGAACACCAATCTATGCAAGTCTAATCATATGTATCATTGAATAAACAGTGAATACATGATCGATATTACAACTTGACTTACAATCATGTAAATGAAATTACAATTGTTAAGTTTAGACTAACTAAAAACTTAAACAATTACAGGAAATATGAAAGACACACTTTCTAAGGGGGATGGCATCGCATGGATTAAATGTGAGTGGTTGGTGGTCACCACGCGTGGAACACCGCCACCGATGGGTGTCCACGCGTTGGTGGTCGAAAATGGGTGGAACTTCCACGAGATTGAACCATGCGTGAAACTCGACCGTTGAGCCTCCAACGGCTATTTTTTGTTTTTTTAATGTTTAAATCTAATCTTCTCTCCCTCTTAAATTTAGCATCTTCACCACCATAACCTCTACCATCTCCTTACCCGTTTGCTTCACCATCATTTTTGAACATCGAATCCAAATGGATCCTAGATCAACCAAACGAGTTTCGAAGAACATTATTATGTGTTTTTAGGTTTATTTTATGTTGTGATCGAACTTTATTATGTGTTTTTAACATTTATTATGTTGTGACCGAACTTTATTTATGTGATTTTAATGTTTTTGTATGCTTTAATATTAAGTGTTTTAAGTGTTTTAATATAAGTGTTTTTTTATTTCCTTCCCTCCCCCTCCGCTTGTCGTCGTCGTGCGGTGAGTGGTGGCATGCCAACAAAATTTGTGGGTCTGGTGAATGAGTGGTGGATTTGAGGTGGCATAATGTGATTGGTTGGAAGTGAGTGGTGAATGAGTGGTGGGTGGTGGTGATGCCAACACCCTAAGTGACTAACACTTTGTGGTGACAAACACAAATCTTGTAGGCGGCTGTGTTGCTTTATATAGGAGAAAAGTAGGGCTGCGCAACCTTGTCTTGATGGTGATAGGATGGTGGTTGTCGATCTCTTATTGGCTTGAAGTACTTGCGACAGACGCCAGTCTTCTTTACCAAATAAGGTATGAGAGAAAAATCCTTCTTTTCTTTCCAACTGCATCTTTGCCTCACAAGGTATATTACAGTTGTAACAATCACCATGTGACTCTTGTCTTTTCCTTGTTTGAATTCTTCCCGCCTTGACTTACAATTTGGATAAGAATGCATTGTTGGAAGAGTCACTGGACTCGCTGATGTTCGCTGATGATTCTCATCAGCGACTAAGTCTGGGCAGCGAATCTCTGACTCAACAATTATTAAAATGTATAGATAGTTAACTAAAGTGATTATGTTGAACACATGAACGGTGTTTCAATTAACAAAGAAAACCAAAATCAAGTTTGATTATTACCAACAACTTTTGAAATGTTCAGTATTATATTCAAAATGAATAAGATCTGCTCGTGTATCATCAATATATTTAAATATATAACATTTCATTATTATCAAATTTTGCATGCAGTTTGTGAATTATTGGCTAGATCAGATGAAGTTCCCGTGTTTGAATTATTTATTTGTCGTTTTTTAATAATCTCTTGCGTCTGGTTTATCCAACTAATTTTATCATGAAACGAAATTAATATTGTCATGAAAATGAATCACCAACAACCAAAATATTCTAAATTTCTACTCCACGTATTAATCAAATTAATTCTTTTATTAAATGTTTTATTTTTGGTGCACACTTCAAACTTCCTTTAATGTGTTTTTATTTACAGAATAATAGTTACATATAATCCCCATGGCTAACATACGTGAACTCTATTGCACTCTTTTCTTGATTGAGGATAAGGGGGGAGGGAGTCGAAGGGGAGGGCTGAGCGAGATGGGTGCGAACTGGGAGGGTTGAGCGAGTTACGGGTGCCACCTGAGCGAGCTGCGCGCGAGTTGGAGGTAGCGAGCTTTGAGCTCGCAGAGAGATGAAGAAGACAGGGACTGAAGCTGTAAATTGGGGTGTACCGTTGGGGGACCTGCAGTGTAAAGTTAGACGCGCCAGGGGTGTAAAGTGACAAGTCTGCCAAACTGCTCTCTTTTTTTTTAGCTGCTGTTCACGTTTTTTGTTTTTTAGCATAAGTTTTTTTTTCCAACATTTTTTTTAAATTCAAAGAAAACAACATTACATGATCATAGAAATAAAAAACAACATTACATGATCTTAAAAATTTAAATTCAAATGTAATAATAATTTTTATTTTTTATTATAACGGTCAAATTCAAAAAAACGACAAAATTAGATTCAAATTGAAAATCAAAAAGTGAAAAGGGGTTATTTGTGTAAAGTTTATTATGTTAAGGATAAATTATGAAAATTTGAAGAAAAATGTTGGAAGTGATGGTTGACACTAAAAAAAGGTTGAAAAAGGTTGAAAAAAAGGTTGGGAAGTTGAAATGAGGTGAAGTAATTTGATTGGATAAATTTGAGGGATGAGGGAGATGAGCCCTCCGACTCCCTCCCCCTAAGGGAATTGGCAGGACTAAATAAAAAGTCAAAAACTGACATTGGAAATACCAAGTTAACAGCGACTATGCATGATTCGGATAAAGCCGGCACTTCGAGTGCCGGTTATACTAGTTTTACAAATATTTCAGCTTGAAAACTTGATTTGCAATTTACGAGTAAAAGGAAAATACGTCCATATTGGAACAAAAATTCGATGTATTGGTTCCCAAGTTAAGTTTACTTTTGTTAAACAATACTAGCATTGTACCTGCGCGTTGCAGCGGATACCATTAATGACTTCAAATGAAAGATAAATCATCCTAAAAAATAGTCTAATAATCATCCTAATGACCTTAAAACATGACATGTGTTATCCACTTATTCTCTCTTTTAATATTATCCATTGATTTATAAATATGTCATGATCAAATCATTAGGAGGATAATTAGGTTATTTCTTTAGGTGGATCTATCATTTCCCTTATCAATAAGTAAAGGTAAACAAGATAATTAAGCAATTGTATGACAATAAACTCTTTTATATAACCAACGGGTATCTTCTAATTCCATTATGTGGGCCCGGAGGTGAGTTTTTCCAAGTCTCGGGTTTGAGTCTTGGTGTTCTCATCTCAAAGGTATTTTCCATGAGGAGGGGGTTGGAGGTCCAACAATCGCGT
>CM067169.1:32189835-32241119 GCA_034093135.1 Erigeron breviscapus | reverse complement strand
ATATTATAGGTATATTAGATGAAGATGTTTAAATTAATGAAAAGGAGAATTATTTTTGTGTTTTTAATGTTTTTGTATGCTTTAATATTAAGTGTTTTAAGTGTTTTAATATAAGTGTTTTAATTTTATTTTTAAGATTGTAGTGAGTAGTGGGTAAGTGTTTTAAGTGTTTTAAGTGTTTGTTGAATGTTTGTGAAGTTTTTAAGTGTTTTAAGTGTTGAATACAGTTTTTAAGTGTTTTGAATGTTTTAAGTTTTTAAGTGTTTTAAGTGTTGAATAAGTGTTTTAATGTTTTAAAGTTTTTAATGTTTTAAGTGTTTTAAGTGTTTTAAGTGTTTTAAGTTTTTAAGTGTTTTCGAAGAACATTATTATGTGTTTTTAGGTTTATTTTATGTTGTGACCGAACTTTATTATGTGTTTTTAACATTTATTATGTTGTGACCGAACTTTATTATGTGTTTTTAACATTTATTATGTTGTGACCGAACTTTATTTATGTGATTTTAATGTTTTTGTATGCTTTAATATTAAGTGTTTTAAGTGTTTTAATTTGTGATCGAACTTTATTATGTGTTTTTAACATTTATTATGTTGTGACCGAACTTTATTTATGTGATTTTAATGTTTTTGTATGCTTTAATATTAAGTGTTTTAAGTGTTTTAATATAATTATATACACTCAAAAGTGTAAATTTTTAACTCAATACAGTTTTACAAACTTGTAAGCGTGTCAAACTCTTATAAATTTTTCACACTTACTAAAATCATGGATAATTATCATATTGTTCATAGTGAATTCATAATATATAGGTTAAATATGATGCATGCTTACTTGAATGAGAGATGACAGATGCCATGAATAGTTCACTGTTAGGTTACTTGATCTATATGAATATGTATTTTATTATGTATATAACTTTTTACTTGAAGTTATAAGATCTTTAATATTGCAGGCCATTTACGATGAAATACGTAGAAAACAAAATAGTCATTCCATCACTTAAGGAGAGGTTCAAGAAGAAGATCATGTAACCTAACAGAGAACTATTTATGATAAATTCATCTCTCAACTCAAGTAAGCATTATACTTAACCTACATATTATGAACTCACTACGAAAAATATGATAATTATCCACGATTTTGGTAAGTATGGAAAAACTATAAGAGTTTAACATGCTTACAAGTGTGTAAACTTATATCGAGTTTTACACTTTTAAGTGCATATAATAAGTATTTTAAAATAAAAAATGTTTACACTTAAAAGTGAATAGAAATTTATCCAGACAGAAAATATGAAAATTTAATAATCTACAATTTTAGATGTGAATTTTCTTATTTAATTTTTCACCATCACTTTTATGCACACTAAGGGGGTACTACATGGGGGCCAAATCATGTATTTTTTAATTTTTCATGAATTTTTAAAAATTTAATAGGTTTTTAACATTTTGTTCCCATTTTAGATTTATGTTTTATAGATTTTTTAATTTCCCCCCTTTGGAATTTTTTTCTGGTACCGCCTGTGTCCATACTAATTATTAAATTGCCACACTTTATGTGTGGATATATGATTGACAGTCCACTTGTTTGCTTAACTTATATTAATTATCTAGACAACAATGTAAAGAACAGAAAGTAAAGAACAAGAACAAGAGTAAAATTCAAGAACACCAATCTATGCAAGTCTAATCATATGTATCATTGAATAAACAGTGAATACATGATCGATATTAAAACTTGACTTACAATCATGTAAATGAAATTACAATTGTTAAGTTTAGACTAACTAAAAACTTAAACAATTACAGGAAATATGAAAGACACACTTTCTAAGGGGGATGGCATCGCATGGATTAAATGTGAGTGGTTGGTGGTCACCACGCGTGGAACACCGCCACCGATGGGTGTCCACGCGTTGGTGGTCGAAAATGGGTGGAACTTCCACGAGATTGAACCATGCGTGAAACTCGACCGTTGAGCCTCCAACGGCTATTTTTTGTTTTTTTAATAATCTCTTGCGTCTGGTTTATCCAACTAATTTTATCATGAAACGAAATTAATATTGTCATGAAAATGAATCACCAACAACCAAAATATTCTAAATTTCTACTCCACGTATTAATCAAATTAATTCTTTTATTAAATGTTTTATTTTTGGTGCACACTTCAAACTTCCTTTAATGTGTTTTTATTTACAGAATAATAGTTACATATAATCCCCATGGCTAACATACGTGAACTCTATTGCACTCTTTTCTTGATTGAGGATAAGGGGGGAGGGAGTCGAAGGGGAGGGCTGAGCGAGATGGGTGCGAACTGGGAGGGTTGAGCGAGTTACGGGTGCCACCTGAGCGAGCTGCGCGCGAGTTGGAGGTAGCGAGCTTTGAGCTCGCAGAGAGATGAAGAAGACAGGGACTGAAGCTGTAAATTGGGGTGTACCGTTGGGGGACCTGCAGTGTAAAGTTAGACGCGCCAGGGGTGTAAAGTGACAAGTCTGCCAAACTGCTCTCTTTTTTTTTAGCTGCTGTTCACGTTTTTTGTTTTTTAGCATAAGTTTTGTCTGGTTTATCCAACTAATTTTATCATGAAACGAAATTAATATTGTCATGAAAATGAATCACCAACAACCAAAATATTCTAAATTTCTACTCCACGTATTAATCAAATTAATTCTTTTATTAAATGTTTTATTTTTGGTGCACACTTCAAACTTCCTTTAATGTGTTTTTATTTACAGAATAATAGTTACATATAATCCCCATGGCTAACATACGTGAACTCTATTGCACTCTTTTCTTGATTGAGGATAAGGGGGGAGGGAGTCGAAGGGGAGGGCTGAGCGAGATGGGTGCGAACTGGGAGGGTTGAGCGAGTTACGGGTGCCACCTGAGCGAGCTGCGCGCGAGTTGGAGGTAGCGAGCTTTGAGCTCGCAGAGAGATGAAGAAGACAGGGACTGAAGCTGTAAATTGGGGTGTACCGTTGGGGGACCTGCAGTGTAAAGTTAGACGCGCCAGGGGTGTAAAGTGACAAGTCTGCCAAACTGCTCTCTTTTTTTTTAGCTGCTGTTCACGTTTTTTGTTTTTTAATAATCTCTTGCGTCTGGTTTATCCAACTAATTTTATCATGAAACGAAATTAATATTGTCATGAAAATGAATCACCAACAACCAAAATATTCTAAATTTCTACTCCACGTATTAATCAAATTAATTCTTTTATTAAATGTTTTATTTTTGGTGCACACTTCAAACTTCCTTTAATGTGTTTTTATTTACAGAATAATAGTTACATATAATCCCCATGGCTAACATACGTGAACTCTATTGCACTCTTTTCTTGATTGAGGATAAGGGGGGAGGGAGTCGAAGGGGAGGGCTGAGCGAGATGGGTGCGAACTGGGAGGGTTGAGCGAGTTACGGGTGCCACCTGAGCGAGCTGCGCGCGAGTTGGAGGTAGCGAGCTTTGAGCTCGCAGAGAGATGAAGAAGACAGGGACTGAAGCTGTAAATTGGGGTGTACCGTTGGGGGACCTGCAGTGTAAAGTTAGACGCGCCAGGGGTGTAAAGTGACAAGTCTGCCAAACTGCTCTCTTTTTTTTTAGCTGCTGTTCACGTTTTTTGTTTTTTTATGTTTAAATCTAATCTTCTCTCCCTCTTAAATTTAGCATCTTCACCACCATAACCTCTACCATCTCCTTACCCGTTTGCTTCACCATCATTTTTGAACATCGAATCCAAATGGATCCTAGATCAACCAAACGAGTTTCGAAGAACATTATTATGTGTTTTTAGGTTTATTTTATGTTGTGATCGAACTTTATTATGTGTTTTTAACATTTATTATGTTGTGACCGAACTTTATTTATGTGATTTTAATGTTTTTGTATGCTTTAATATTAAGTGTTTTAAGTGTTTTTTAATAATCTCTTGCGTCTGGTTTATCCAACTAATTTTATCATGAAACGAAATTAATATTGTCATGAAAATGAATCACCAACAACCAAAATATTCTAAATTTCTACTCCACGTATTAATCAAATTAATTCTTTTATTAAATGTTTTATTTTTGGTGCACACTTCAAACTTCCTTTAATGTGTTTTTATTTACAGAATAATAGTTACATATAATCCCCATGGCTAACATACGTGAACTCTATTGCACTCTTTTCTTGATTGAGGATAAGGGGGGAGGGAGTCGAAGGGGAGGGCTGAGCGAGATGGGTGCGAACTGGGAGGGTTGAGCGAGTTACGGGTGCCACCTGAGCGAGCTGCGCGCGAGTTGGAGGTAGCGAGCTTTGAGCTCGCAGAGAGATGAAGAAGACAGGGACTGAAGCTGTAAATTGGGGTGTACCGTTGGGGGACCTGCAGTGTAAAGTTAGACGCGCCAGGGGTGTAAAGTGACAAGTCTGCCAAACTGCTCTCTTTTTTTTTAGCTGCTGTTCACGTTTTTTGTTTTTTAGCATAAGTTTTTTTTTCCAACATTTTTTTTAAATTCAAAGAAAACAACATTACATGATCATAGAAATAAAAAACAACATTACATGATCTTAAAAATTTAAATTCAAATGTAATAATAATTTTTATTTTTTATTATAACGGTCAAATTCAAAAAAACGACAAAATTAGATTCAAATTGAAAATCAAAAAGTGAAAAGAGGTTATTTGTGTAAAGTTTATTATGTTAAGGATAAATTATGAAAATTTGAAGAAAAAGGTTGGAAGTGATGGTTGACACTAAAAAAAGGTTGAAAAAGGTTGAAAAAAAGGTTGGGAAGTTGAAATGAGGTGAAGTAATTTGATTGGATAAATTTGAGGGATGAGGGAGATGAGCCCTCCGACTCCCTCCCCCTAAGGGAATTGGCAGGACTAAATAAAAAGTCAAAAACTGACATTGGAAATACCGAGTTAACAGCGACTATGCATGATTCGGATAAAGCCGGCACTTCGAGTGCCGGTTATACTAGTTTTACAAATATTTCAGCTTGAAAACTTGATTTGCAATTTACGAGTAAAAGGAAAATACGTCCATATTGGAACAAAAATTCGATGTATTGGTTCCCAAGTTAAGTTTACTTTTGTTAAACAATACTAGCATTGTACCTGCGCGTTGCAGCGGATACCATTAATGACTTCAAATGAAAGATAAATCATCCTAAAAAATAGTCTAATAATCATCCTAATGACCTTAAAACATGACATGTGTTATCCACTTATTCTCTCTTTTAATATTATCCATTGATTTATAAATATGTCATGATCAAATCATTAGGAGGATAATTAGGTTATTTCTTTAGGTGGATCTATCATTTCCCTTATCAATAAGTAAAGGTAAACAAGATAATTAAGCAATTGTATGACAATAAACTCTTTTATATAACCAACGGGTATCTTCTAATTCCATTATGTGGGCCCGGAGGTGAGTTTTTCCCAAGGTCTCAGGTTCGAGTTTTGAGTTTCTCATCTCAAGGTATTTTTCATAAGGAAGGGGGTTGGAGGTCCAACAAATCGCTAGTTAGAATTGTCTCCAGCACGTCTGAATCGAAACTAACTTTACAAGGTCTCAGTGATCACATCACCTGTCGGGTTGTCTATTTTTATAGTCTCATGCTTTTTTGGCTTTCCCATACAAAATCAACGTCATAAACCTTTAGATCCTGCCATTTGGCAATTTGTAAGTATCTGATTTTGTCATTGGTCAACTCATTATTCATTTGCTATAAAAAAATTGATTTATATAATATAGATTGTTTATCAAAAATGTATCGCTTGTTATAAAGCTACCTTTGTTATATCCGCGAATCAGGCAATTTGGCTCAGCCGCAGTGTTGAGTCATGGATTCGCTGAGAGACTCAGCGAGCTCTCAGCAACCATCAATTATCTTCGAATTAAAGGATACGTTCAATGACTCACCTCCATGCTTTGTAAGTCAAATATGGGCGGGAAGATGAAGATAAGAAGACTGGTCCTCAAGGACACGTGTTGATAGATCAGGATGGAGCCATGTGACCTTGTACCATTTTGGTACTAAGGTATTTCTCTTTCATGCCGTTTTGGGAAAGAAACAAGATGAAGAAAAGAGACCTCTGCAGATCTGATTTATCCACCAATAGATAGTTGACAACCTTCATGTGTCAACATCTATTGGGTTGTCATGTGATGTCTTTTCTCTCCTATATAAGACATCACTTGACCTAGCCGCACAAGTGTTGGTGTGTGCCATATTTACACTTAGTGTGTTTTTCTCTCTTTGTAACATTGTTAAGTTTTAGTGTGTCAAAAACTTAACAATATTTTCTCTTTTATTTCTTTGTTAACCGACCATGTATTCACTGTTTAATCTATGTTACTTATGATTAAACATCTTTACTTTCTTGTCTTATGTTCTTAGTGTAATTTACATTAGTTGTTTAATTACTTAATCGTTGCAAACTTGGGACTTTCAGTTGGTATCAGAGCAGTGTTTCGATACACTGAAACTGATCTGAAAAGTGTTTGCAAGATTACCTTTCTTTCTGTACTTTAATTTTCTGCATCTAAAATCTTTTCTTTTCTTTTCCTTAAACTTTTTCTTTACATGGCTTCGGTTCCTACTCTGGTTAATACCAGAGCCTTTGGGTATGTCTCTATCCCACCAAGATTCGAAACTCATGATTTCGGATCTTGGAAAGAGAGGATGCTCCTGCACATAGTAGGAGTTGAATCTTACTTAATGACCATTCTGACCAGAGGGCCATATGTACCGGTTCTGGTTACCAGGACACCAGGAGCCACCGCTGATGCTCCTGAGGTTGTCACTGAGCTCATAAAACCAGAAGTACAATGGACAGATGATGAGCGTAGGCTTGTCAATCTGGATGCTCGGTTAAGAAATCTTATTATCAACACCCTTCCCGATGATATTATGAAATCTGTCATCAAACTTTCTTCTGCAAAAAAGGTGTGGGATAATCTTTGTATCAGATTTGATGGTACAGAAGATGTTCTTGCTACCAAGAAAATAGATTTGAAACGTGCCTATGAAGGATTATTTTCTCTTCCTAATGAGAATCTGGATGGCACTTATAACCGTTTTAAATGTCTTCTGAATGACATGACGAACGCTGGCATAGAGCATGATATTCCACAAGTTCATCGACAGCTTGCCCATTAAGTGGCAAGGTCTAAGAAAAATCTTAAGGACCACCAAACAGTTGAAACAACATGACTTGAATCACTTTATGGCACTCTTCAATTTGAAGAGAGAGCCCTCGCTCAAAACTTGAGAGCTGAAGCTGATTCCAAAAGGCATGCTGGCTCTTCTTCTTCCTCTTCTCTATCTTCTGTCCCTCATGTTCATGACCCTCTTGCCTTGGTCTCTACTGAAGTTAGCACTATTCATGTTAACAACAACAATTCTACCCCATCTCATATCCAGGACCTTGTCAATGACCTCGATTTCGAGGAGAGACAAGAGATGTTCTCGGATTTCATGCGATTTGCTCTTATCGCTGGTAAAAGATATTCCAAGAAATGGAACAGTCGTAGGTCGACTCCTTCCCAAAGACCAGTGGTAGACAAATCGCAGGAAGAATGTTGGAG
Source organism: Erigeron breviscapus (assembly GCA_034093135.1). Lineage (NCBI taxonomy): Eukaryota > Viridiplantae > Streptophyta > Magnoliopsida > Asterales > Asteraceae > Erigeron > Erigeron breviscapus. Next base: position 32,233,541 of record CM067169.1, on the reverse strand, counting down.
ATGTGGTCAAAAAGGCCATTATCAAAAAGAATGCAAAGTCTCTATTCCCTCTTTGCAGGTAGCAAAGCCCTCTTCTTTGTCAGCGAGGCCTTCTTCTTCTGTCAAGCCTGCTGATGAATACAAAAAGAAGTACTATGAGCTTCGTGCTAAGATGGCTGATGTGGAAGAAGCCAAAGCTCCAGCCAAAGGTCTTGTCGCGGAAGAACACGACTGGGCTGAATCTGACGTTTCTGACAGCGAGGACTTCGTAGATGCCATCTGCTTCATGGCACTCGCTGATGATCAGACACTGACAAAGGATCAAGTGTGCTCCAGTCAGTGGGTGAATGTCACAATCAAGAAGGTATGCACTTTTTCCTCTGCCTCTGAAGAGGACAAACCTACAATTCTTGAATCTCTTACTTGTGACATTCAATACGTCGAGTCAATTCGTGCTGATCTTCAGTCTAAACTTAACTCAGTTAGTGCTGAGTTAAATGTTAATGCTGACAAGCTCAAGGACCTAAGAAATGTCCATGTTGAGCTTGAGTCTCAAAAGCTTCTTAACCAAACTCTTTCTGTATCCAATGAGAAGCTAAAAAATCAGGTCGCTGATCTTGAGAAGATTGTCACCTCATGGTCTAAAGCCTCCAGGCTTCATGACCAAATTTTCAGTAAGCAGGTGCCCGCTCAAATTAAAGCCATCATTGGTGGTGATTATGAAACTGCCGCTGTCATAACTAATATGTTCAGCGACGGTCCTGCTTCTGAAGAGAGGATTCCTCCAAGTGCTGAGGCATCTCCTGAGGAAATGCTAAAAAATTACTTTATCAAAGGGAATGACTATCACTCTGAACTAAATGATGAGTCTTCCTCTCCCAGCACTTCTTCTTCCTCGCAAGCTGAAACTAGCTCATCAGCCAGTTTTGCTAAAACTGTCTTCCCTAATCATCCTATCATTGATATGATGCCTAATGAAGGCAGAGTTCAATATTCTCCTTCCCAAACATTTGAAGGAAATCCTTCAAGTGATGGTTTCAAGCCCCTTGCTCCTCAGCTTTTGACTGTTAAGCCCAATGGTGGTTTCAGCGTTGAACCTTTTAGAAGGAGCAAGGTTGCTATTCCATATGACTACAGCACTCCTTAGCGAGCTGTGTCTGTTAATCAACCCGCTGAGATTTCTGTTCCCTCAGCAGTCGCTGAACGCCCTATGTCTCAATCTTCGTCTTATCCTAATCATGCTGACAGTAAGTCTGTTTTGCATGATCGCTTGATGAAAAGACGAGTTAGGTTTGGCGATGCTCGTTACCAGCAACCTAACCCTGTCTATGTACCCAAGGGAACTCATATCCCTCAGCAACCCAAACCTGTTCAGCAGGTCAGACCTCCTCAGCAAGGAAGTCAGCGAGTTATTCAGAAACCTGTTCAGCAGGTCAGACCTCCTCAGCAAGGAGGTCAACTAGTTGTTCAGACTCATTCCGGACCTTCCTCTTCCAATGCTCAATCTAAGGGCAAGTCTATTCTTGGACCAATTCCTAAGTCTCTTCCTTCTCAATTTAGGAAGAAAAAGGCATCTTCAGTAGCCTCAACCTCTTCCTCCAACCATGAGATATGTGAGTTGACTAAACGTGTAAACGACTTGTCCTCACAACTCAAGGAGTTTCTGATTCAAGGTCAGAAACCAAGAAAGTGTTATCTTTGTGGGGAAAGAGGACACATTGCTGCTGACTGTAATGACAAAGACTCTAGGAATCCTCCTGAAGTCGTCATTCAGCCAAATCTACCCTCAGCTTCTGCTGCTCCCTCCTCCTCTGTAATCACTGAGCGAACTCCCCCAGCTGAGTCTAATATCAGCTTGGGTGAAGATGTTGTTCTTACTAATGACAACATTGCTGAATACATTGCCGCTCAGCGAATCTCCTTTCCCCAGTCTCATGAAATCATTACTAATGGTAATGATAGTGTACTGGTTGAATATGGGGAAAACAATCAAGTCAGCAATCTGACTGTTCTTGACACTGGAAATACTGTCACTTACACTTCAGCAGATCAATACTTCACTTCTGAAGTTACTCGTGACATGCTTCCTGCTCATCGACTCGTTGAAAATTTTCCAGTTGATGAAAACGCTGATCCTAGAGCTCCTCTTCCCCTCTCTACTGATGATGATAATTATGCTCATCTTCCTCTCTCCACAAATGATACCGTCAGTGGAGAAAATCTCGATTCTGCCTAAATCCTTCTATTGTTATCCATGCAGGCCTCGCTAGGAAAAGAAGTGTGGTATTTGGACAGTGGCTGTTCAAAACACATGACTGGATCCAAGGATCTGCTGGATAACTTTGTGGAGACCGATGGTCCCACAGTTGTGTTTGGTGACAATTCTACTGGCCAAACTGAAGGATATGGGTCTCTTTCTAACGGGCTGATCAAATTCACAAAAGTTGCTTATGTAAATGGTCTAAAACACAATCTGATCAGCATCAGTCAACTATGCGATGCTGACTACAAGGTTATCCTTGATAAGCATCAAGGCACAGTAATTAATATAAATAAAGAAGTAGTTTTGGTCGCTCCTAGAAAGAGAGATATCTACTTGGTAGATTTCACTCCTGTCAAAACTGACAGTGAGACCTGCTTCTTTTCAAAAGCTGCCTCTCAAATCAATTGGTTGTGCACAAGCGTATGTCGCATGTGAACTTCAAAACAATCCATTCTCTAGCCAAGAAAAATCTTGTTCGAGGCCTTCCTCCTCTCACTTATGAGAAGGACAAGCTCTGTGGTGCCTGTGAAAAGGGAAAAAGCCACCGAGCCACTTTCAAAACTAAACAAGCCAATTCTATCAATGGCTGCTTCCATCTACTTCACATGGACCTTTTTGGTCCAGTGAATGTCCAAAGTCTAAGGGGTAGTAAATACACCTTAGTCATAGTGGATGAATATTCACGATATACTTGGACAATATTTCTTCAATCTAAGAGTGATGCTGCTGAGGAAATAATTAATTTCATTAAAAAGATGGAAAACCTCAACAGCATACGTGTTAAAGAACTCAGAAGCGATCATGGCACTGAGTTCAGAAACCACACTTTTGAGATTTTTTGTGCTGATCATGGGATTAGACAAAAATTTTCTTCTGTTAGAACTCCTGAACAAAATGGAGTAGCTGAAAGGAGAAACAGAACTCTCATTGAAGCTGCTCGAACTATGCTCAGTGAGTCTTCCCTTCCTAGTAAATTCTGGGCTGAAGCAGTTAATACTGCTTGCCACACTCAAAATAGGTGTCTTATTGTCAAGCGACATGACAAGACTGCCTATGAAATTTCTTAAGGGTAAGAAACCCCAAATTGGATATTTCCATGTTTTCGGATGTCCAGTGTTCATCCTGAATGATAAGGATCATTTGGGTAAGTTTGATCCCAAAGATGATGATGGCTACTTTCTGGGATACTCTTCTATTAGTAAAGCTTTCAGAGTTTTCAATACTCGCACTCAAAAAGTAGATGAATCAATTCATGTTACTTTTGATGAAAGCTGTTCAGCTCTAGGAGATCTCTCAAGTGAGACATCTGCTGAAGGCATCCTCAGCGATCTTGCTGATCCTTCAGTAGAGTCAGCGACACATCATGATGTTTCCAACTCACCTACTGCTGATACTTCAAGTCTCTCAACTAATGACGAGTATGTGGCAGCACACATTTACTCAATTGATCCAGTTGGGCCTCTCCTTAGGACAGTTAATGCCACTTCCATTAATGTCACTCCGTTAGATGAACCTCAAGCTGCTGACGGTGGTGCTGAGGACATCTTTCATGATGCTTCAGCGAATCCTATTTTAGGAGACGCTGAGGATGACAATTCTCAGCAAGAGGTACCCACTGCTCTCAGTGAACCTCCTGTCAGCAACTCTGCACCTTCTCTAACCATTGATCTTTCCTCTTATTATTTTACACCAAATGATCCTACCTCCACCTTATCCGTTGTCACTCACTCTTCTTCTATCCATACACCAGCACTCAAATGGACTGCTGATCACCCTCTTGACCATGTGATTGGTAATCCACACGATGGTGTCCAAACTCGCTCAGCGACAAGTAATACTTGTCTCTATGTCAATTTCTTATCTCAAATTGTACCTACCAATATTGGCGAAGCCATGGCTGATCCTTCTTGGGTGGAATCCATGCAAGAAGAATTGACACAATTTGAAAGAAATCACGTTTGGTTTCTTGTTCCTCCTCCCTATAAGGAACCCATTGCACTAAATGGGTTTATAGGAATAAGATGGATGAAGCTGGTGTAGTTATTAGAAACAAAGCAAGACTGGTTGCTCAAGGTTATACTCAAGCTGAAGACATTGATTATGATGAAACCTTTGCTCCAGTCGCTCGCCTTGAGGCAATTCGTCTCTTTCTTGCTCACGCTGCCTACAAAGGCTTCACTGTCTATCAATTGGACGTCAAGAGTGCCTTTCTAAATGGTGCTCTTGATGAAGAAGTCTATGTTAAGCAGCCTCCTGGCTTTGAGGATCCAAAGCATCCTCACTATGTTTACAAGCTAAATAAAGCTTTATATGGTCTTAAACAAGCTCCTAGAGCTTGGTACGACACATTGTCTACCTTCCTTCTTGACCATGGCTTTCGTCGAGGAACCATAGACAACACTCTCTTCATCTATAAGAAGAAAGCTGATGTTCTGTATGTTCAGATTTATGTCGATGACATTATCTTTGGTTCCCTATCGACAAAACTCTGTCAAAAGTTCAGCACTCTTATGTCTAGCACTTTTGAAATGAGTATGATGGGTGAATTAACCTTCTTTTTGGGGTTACAAATTAAGCAGCTTCCCATTGGAATATTTATCAATCAAGAAAAATATATTCGGGATATGTTGCATAAATTTGACTTTACCCATGTCACTCCAAAAGGAACTCCCATGTCCCCTCCTAATAACCTCTATGCTGACCCAGATGGTAAGTATGTGAATCCTACTCACTATAGAGGCATGATTGGTTCGCTGATGTATCTCACAGCGAGTCGACCAGATATCATGTTTGCCACATGCCTCTGTGCTCGCTATCAAGCTTCTCCTAGAGAATCTCATCTTCTCGCTGTCAAGCGCATCTTTAAATATCTTAAGGGTACACCCACGCTGGGTCTATGGTACCCAAAAGATTCCAACTTTGAGCTAGTTGGATATTCTGACTCTGACTATGCTGGTTGCATGCTTGATCGCAAAAGCACCAGTGGAGGATGTCAACTGTTGGGGGGGAAGCTAACTAGTTGGACTAGTAAAAAGCAACACACAGTTTCCATCTCCACCGCTGAGGCAGAATATGTCTCTGCAGCGAGCTGTTGTGCCCAAATTCTTTGGATGAACATCAGCTTGCTGATTATGATTTGGAATACTCCAAAATTCCAATCATGTGTGATAATACAAGTGCTATTGCTATTACACACAACCCTGTTCAACATTCAAAAACTAAGCATATTGATATTCGATATCACTTTATTCGTGACCATGTCATGAAAGGTGATATTGAAATCTATTTCATTCCAACTGATGATCAAATCGCTGACATCTTTACTAAACCATTGGATGAAACTAGATTCAAATTGCTTGTCAGCAAGTTAGGAATGCTAAATGGGGAATCAGCAACATGACTTATCATGTAGCTAACTCAGCGAGTTTAAGTCTGTCTTACTCGCTGAACCTAAAGCAATGAAGAGCTTAAAGTCTTAATCTAGTCCAGCAGCAAACGGCTCTGGTAAAGACTTATTAAATCCGTTTATCCCTGTTGCTTTGGGAAAAAGCAAAATAAAAGCAATGGAGAGCTAAAAGTCTTCATCTAGTCCATTAGCAAACGGCTATGGTAAAGACTTTTTAAATCCGTTGATCCCTGTTGCTTTGGGAAAAAGCAAAATAAAAGCAATGGAGAGCTAAAAGTCTTCATCTAGTCCAATAGCAAACGGCTATGGTAAAGACTTCTTAAATCCGTTGATCCCTGTTGCTTTGGGAAAAAGCAAAATAAAAGCAATGGAGAGCTAAAAGTCTTCATCTAGTCCAGTAGCAAACGGCTCTGGTAAAGACTTCTTAAATCCATTGATGGCTGACAGTTTGCCAAAAACTGTAGTCAGCGACCAACGTTAGTTGTGAAGTCGCTGACAAAATATTAGACATGCTGAGCATCTTCCAGCATGTGGTCTTTCAAAATAATTAAATGTCATCAGCATCCAAACTTCTTTTCTCAAAAGGGTGCTGAAGTAAGAGGCATTTAATTGTGTTAAATATCTTTCTAAACCTTAATTTCTCAGTTAATAAAACATAGGATATTTTCTGAAACTAAGTGTTTGTGAAGTAACTATGTGAGTGACGTGGCAGAATTTTGAACCACATGTTTTTTTTTAAAATTCAAACTGAAAGGTCACCTCGATTTCTGCCTTGATCACGTCATTTGTCTGTATATGACAGTCTGATTGACAGGTGATGTCTGCAAATACGGCGTATACTCAAGTCGTATTTGTAGATATTATTTTCTTTCTTTTATCAAAACGTTACTCACAAAAGTGTTTTTATATATATTATAATCGTATATATACGAAAACAGTTGGTTACAACTGTTAAGAGGAGAGAGAAACTTTTTAATCATATCTTTTTGTGTGTGAAAATGTGACCCACCACCATACCCTATAAATTCAAATCTCTTCACATACACACACACACATATCTTTTCATATTCTTTCAAACTTACAACTTTCCATATTTCTCTCTCTATCTATTCATCTTCTTCTCCGATCAATATCTCAAATAAATCAATGGCATCTTCATCCGATATTCCTCAATCTACTGAAAATGTTGAAATCCCTTCTTCCTCGACCGTCGCCGTACAAAATCCACCGGTTTCTGAACCACAAGTTCAGGAACAAGAACTAACCACTTATCTTAATTCTCTCGAGTATGTGCCAGTAAATGTCACAAAATCCTTGAAAATCTCCCTTTCTCCCTCAAAGATGATTGTCAATCCTAACAATCATCTTGGCACGTCTGACGTACCAAAAGGTATAAAAGGATATAGGCCAATTCTTGATTTTCTTCATGCCTCTCTCACAGATTATTGTATGATGGCAGATCCAGAAAAGATTTTTGTTCACCTTCTTCGTGAATTTTGGTGGACTTGTAATTATGATGATGAGTCCAAGTCCATCACCGGAACAGTTCGACAGGGGGAGAAATCAATCACAATCACTCCGGCGTCTCTTCGCCATACTCTAAGGCTGCCACAAGAAACTGATGATGTTAAGTTTGTGGAGCCAGTCTCTGAAAGTGAATGGAAGGAATGGTTGCCATCGATTGGCTACAACTATAATTTGAAGAGCCCTTCAGCGATCCCCAGCAACCCCTTAAAGCAAAATCTCCCTGGGATCTGGAGAGTTCTATTCACTCATGTAATTTAGTGCATGGGTGGAAATTCTGGGTCTTACAACCAGGCATCATCAACATCGATGCCCATAATCCACGCTCTTATTGAAGGACGATTTGTGGATTATGCCCAGCTGATCTTCAATTATATGAAGAACAAGATTATCATGAACAATAGATCACACACTGTGCCCTTCACAAGATTTTTCTCCCTCATTTTCAAAGAGGCGTTGGGAGATGAATATGAGCTGCCTAATGCTTCAACAATTCCAACAACAAGGGTTGGAAACAATATATACAAGCAGCCTGCTGAGCATCAGGTTGCTCGCTTTACCTCACACATGAAAGAGGTACTTTTCTCTTTAAATTCTTCTTTATACCCTAAAGACAGCGACTGGGTGGCAGCACTTCTTTCTGATGAAGTGGCTGATATGGTCGCTGTGGATGCTAGAATGCCTTTTGAGGCTGGCTCGCTGGAAAACCCCCCAGCGACCTCCAAAGCCTCTAAAAAGACCAAAAGCAAATCCAAGGCAGCATCCTCAACACAAAATATACAATCTTCACCCTCCGTTGACGTCCCAACACGTAAGCGGAGTGTATCAAAGGGCAAACCCAAGGATAAGACGTCCACAGCGCCCATGGACATTAGTACCCAAGCCACCCCATCAGCAGCCTCCCAACGGGCTGTTGACGAGTTAAATGGGACCAGCAAGCAGCCACCTCAAACTTCTGTAGGCGAGGTTGGTGAAGATATTGGGTCACCCCAACCCACTAGAGGACAAAGTCCAACTCCTCCCTCAATAAATTCCCTTTCTTCTCAATTACCCTCTGAATCGTTGACAGCAGCCAGATCACAGGTTATGCTAGTGACAACAAATTCTACAGCCGATGAGGTCTTGGTGGAACAACACACTGAGACTGAGGCACCCGGTTCCCCTACCCAAATCTATTCTACTGTCTCGGAAACTGTTTGTGCAGGGACCGAGACAAATGTTTCTCAAGATGATAATGTAAGTGATGAAGAGTTAGGCAGCGATTTTAGCCAACAAGATGATGAGGCTGAAATCAAACTCGCTGCCACTGAAGAAAATGAAGAAGAAATGGTCAGTGGTTTTCTGGATGCTGATATGGGCTACTTGTTAATCTCCTCACCACCAACTGAATTTGAAGATGGTCCAGTGTCACTATCGGATATGCCTCCACCTCCTTCTTACTCACCAAGGCCCACTGCCTCTCATGAACAAATTGGGCACTTTGGAGATTATGTGCCGGCTTTGGATGATAATGAACTCCTCAGGAGGATGCAAATTTGTCTAGAGCACATCCACAAGGTTGATGTTTTTAATGTATAAGAGGATGTTGATGATGAAATCATCAAGGAAGTGCCCTCATTGCACCATCCAGACTTTTTCAAAGTGCCTTGCTCTACGTATCCTATCTCTTTGAAGGATCTCAGGGTTCCCTCTGCTGATGAAGCCACCACTGCTTTCACTGCTGTGAATGTGCCTGGTCTTTTATCCTCTCTCCAACAACTCTCTCAATCCAACATTCTTTTCACTGCTCACCTTCGCCAACTTCATAATACCGTTTCCTCCTTTTCCAAAAAACAAGATGATTTTCACTCTTCTCTCACCCAAGAAATTAATTCTCTCAAAGATAAACTCTTCTCTCACTTTTCCAAAATAATTTCAAAGATTTTCAACTCTTCTCTCACCCAAGAAATTAATTCTCTCAAAGATAAACTCTTCTCTCACCCAAGAAATTAATTCTCTCAAAGATAAACTCTTCTCTCACCCAAGAAATTAATTCTCTCAAAGATAAACTCTTCTCTCACCCAAAATTAATTCTCTCAAAGATAACTCTTCTCTCACCCAAGAAATTAATTCTCTCAAAGATAAACTCTTCTCTCACCCAAGAAATTAATTCTCTCAAAGATAAACTCTTCTCTCACACGCCTTTCCAAGTTGCTGTTGAAAAGAAGTTACTTGAAGAATCTGTCAGCAGGCAGCGCAAACTTGAAGCAGAGGTTAGGAATCTTAAGGAAATGATGGGTAAAATGCTGGGACTTCTCACGAAAGAGAAAGTGGAAGTAGCTAGTTCCTCAGCTGCTTCCAAGGGGGAGAAAACTGCTGAAATGAACACTGGGGCATTGGCCAAGTTTGAAGAATTGGTTTCTGGAAACAATGAATTGCTTGATGAGCTAGCTGAGCTAACATGCTGACACCCTGTCCAATGAATATCTATTTAAGAGGAATCAAAAGCTGCTTCACCACAGCATGCAGAGAGTCAGCACTTCCAACTCTCAAATCTCTGCATCGCTGGATAAACTGAAAGCTGAAGTTAAGTCAGCGAATGTCACTGAAGTGCCTGGTCTTTTATCCTCTCTCCAACAACTCTCTCAATCCAACATTCTTTTCACTGCTCACCTTCGCCAACTTCATAATACCGTTTCCTCCTTTTCCAAAAAACAAGATGATTTTCACTCTTCTCTCACCCAAGAAATTAATTCTCTCAAAGATAAACTCTTCTCTCACACGCCTTTCCAAGTTGCTGTTGAAAAGAAGTTACTTGAAGAATCTGTCAGCAGGCAGCGCAAACTTGAAGCAGAGGTTAGGAATCTTAAGGAAATGATGGGTAAAATGCTGGGACTTCTCACGAAAGAGAAAGTGGAAGTAGCTAGTTCCTCAGCTGCTTCCAAGGGGGAGAAAACTGCTGAAGAAGCCCCAGCAACTGACAATGTAAACTCTGGAAATGTTCCCCAAGCTGAAACTGAAAGTGCTGATAGGGTCGTTGAACTGGCAGCAAGTGTTGAGAGGGAGCAAGCTGATAAGGTTATTGAACCGGCAACAAGTGTTGAGGGGGAGCAAGCTGATAAGGTTATTGAACCGGCAGCTGATATTGAAAAAGAGAAAAGATCAAACACCGCTGAGGATGTGCCAGCGAGTGTTGTGAAAGTGGTCGCTGCTGAGAACATTCGAGCGAGACCAATCAATGTCTCTACCTTCAAGCCTACCGCTGAGTTCCACGCTGCCCTTGAAAAGAAATATGCTGATAAGGGTAAAGCAGCTGTGGCTACTTAAAGCAAGCTGCCTAAAGTTCCCACTTTAGCTAGAGAACAACATGAAAAGCTGATGTCTGGAGCCTTCCCCAAGTCAACATCAACTCTACAAACAACTGCTGAACTTACTCCTGAAGAAGTTGTGCTTCAGGAGAAGCTAAAAAGGAAAAAGAGAGAAGAGGAGCTCTCTCAAAAATTTATAAGTGAGCAGGTTGTTAGTGAAGAATTAAAGGATGCTGACGATGAAGTAAAGATGTTGGCTCAGCAGTCTGGTGGTCTTGAAGCACTTAAGAAAAATGAAGAAGAGTTCTTTGCCAACAGAACAAAATTTTTTGAAGAAGGTCAAAGGCTCTACCTCAAATCAAGGGAGACAAGGCAGAGAAAAGAAGAGATCATGTCAGTCAAGGTCACTCTAACCCAACAAGGGATTAATCTTACCCTACAAAGAAAAGGAGTGCCCAAGTTGTATACTCTGAAAAATGTTACTAAAGATACACTTGGGCCAACTGAATGGATCGAAATTTACAAGTTGGTCAAGGACAAGAAAGCTGTGAGTTATGAACCGTTGATCAAGATGGCAGGTGAGCAGATAAAACATACTCGCAAAATGGAACAGAAATATAAAGTCAAAGACTCTCTGCTCAGCTCTGCAAGACATCCATTTCCTCCTCCTCCTCAGCAACCAAGAAGTGGTGTGAAGAGATCAACTTCTGGATCTCGAGTCTCTTCTCAGCTCCCCACTGTGCTCAGAATCATTCCCAAGTCTGACATAGATGAGGAGCCCTTGCTAAACCTCCGAATGCCTTCTAGAACTCTTTTCATGGAAGGCATGTATGATGAGAAGCTTGGAGGATTTTGTTTCTGCAATGTCCATGGTCATGAACTCTTTTTCAGGACCAATGAGATTGGAATTGCTCCCTCTGCATTCCTTCTAAAAATAAGTAAGTATTGTGCTAAGACTTCTAATGATCCCACGTTTATAAAGCTGATTGATCAAGAGCTGCTGAAGCCTGAAAGACAACAAGATAAAGCTTTCATCGAGGTCAAGCAAGAGTCACAATGGGATTAAGTAGTCTTATATAATTCATGTAATGCTGATTGTTGTAAAGATGTTAGTCATATATGCAATGTCAACATTCCCTCATTCTATTTCTTATTCTTGTAAGTTCAAGCAACTTATACTCAGTTAAGTCTCCTCAGCGAATAGGGAGAGATTGTTGAGTCATGGATTCGCTGAGAGACTCAGCGAGTGACTTCGTCAGCGAGCTCTCAGCAACCATCAATTATCTTCGAGTTAAAGGATAAGTTCAATGACTCACCGCCATGCTTTGTAAGTCAAATATGGGTGGGAAGATGAAGATAAGAAGACTGGTCCCCAAGGACACGTGTTGATAGATCAGGATGGAGCCATGTGACCTTGTACCATTTTGGTACTAAGGTATTTCTCTTTCATGCCATTTTAGGAAAGAAACAAGATGAAGAAAAGAGACCTCTGCAGATCTGATTTATCCACCAATAGATAGTTGACAACCTTCATGTGTCAACATCTATTGGGTTGTCATGTGATGTCTTTTCTCTCCTATATAAGACATCACTTGACCTAGCCGCACAAGTGTTGGTGTGTGCCATATTTACATTTAGTGTGTTTTTCTCTCTTTGTAAAATTGTTAAGTTTTAGTGTGTCAAAAACTTAACAATATTTTCTCTTTTATTTCTTTGTTAACCGACCATGTATTCACTGTTTAATATATGTTACTTATGATTAAACATCTTTACTTTCTTGTCTTATGTTCTTAGTGTAATTTACATTAGTTGTTTAATTACTTAATCGTTGCAAACTTGAGACTTTCACGCAGTTTTTCTTTCACTGCGGCAGGTATTGAGAAAGGAAAAAGATATAGACTTTAGCTAGCTTCCGTGCATAGCGGTTTGTTAAAGATCAAGGTTGAGGATTAAATTAGGCTATGATAATTGTAACACTATTAAGAGAACTTTTGTATATAATTCTTGTATTATTGTTTAAGTTTGAAAGTGACACTTCATATTTGGGTTTAAAAATTGAGTGTTACATTCTGGTTCTTTAATATGATCCAACCAGTTTGACTACTCGACATGTAAGGAGACATGTTCGACTTCTAATTCAATTTTCTAAACATTGGATCGTAGACTAAGGATTAAGTTAAGACAAGAGACTGACGATATTATCGTAAGTAATGAGGAGAGTTCCTTGGGAAAGCATAAGATAATCGACAATATTTCCTAAAAGGTTTTGTGAACTGTGGCATGTTTAGATAATCACGTATCAAACATTAAACGGAAAATGTTTTAGATTCCAGTCAGGAGAATAACAGTATGTATCTGGGAATAACGATGAGGAAAACGAACCATCAAAGGATCCATACCGAAAGGTCTTGATGTCCCGACTGATTAAGTTACTTAGAAATGCGTCTAATTAATGACTCCATAATAAATTAAAACCAATGTATATTTTCCTCTTATTTTTCTTTCCGGGTAATTTTAAGTTTGATTTTTGTAGGTTATCATCAATGACTCTTCGTCCAAGTGGTTAAAATGAGATGCCCAATGATTTAAATAATGAGTAGGTTATGGGTTCAAGTTCTACATGAGACAGAGAAAAAAAATGGAGGTCTCCATGTCTCGAGAATCAGGTGGATCGGTACTCCGTCTATAATCCAATATGCCGTTCTTAAACATAAAATAAAATAATATTTGTAGGATATCAAATAAAGAAGAAGAAACCTGCTACCTAATTTTTAATTGTGTAGTAGTTGTTGCTAACATATATCTTGCTATATGCTAGTTTTTTCATATTATTTTTTTCTTTTATCAAACCAAATCAACATACAAATATGAAAAATAGATAATGGACCCTGTTTTTAATACATCTTTACTACAATTAGACGTATACCCGTGCGATGCGACGATAACGACGGTAGCGACGACAGGTCGTGGTGGCGGACTGGCGGCAACGGGTGGTAATGGAAGGCGGCGGCGGTGGCGAGGGGTGATTATTAATGTAAAATTTTTCGATATAAAAAGGGGCAATGTAGTTGTTTTTTGAGTTGTGGTATTTATGTTGTAAATTTCATTAAGGGTATTATAAGTATATTAGGTGGAGATAAAAAAATAGAAGTGATTGTTGAGGAGCAAAATAGTCGTTTCAACTATCTTTTGTTGAAAATTAAGTATTACTAGTATTAATTAATACATTGATGAGTGTATTATTTGATACTTTTTCCATACTCCATTTAAGCATTTTACATATGAAATAATAATCATTTTATAGATATTTGTACTTAATTTGTGATTTATTTTGTTATAGGTATATGACGTGAATTATGACGAAAGTGGACCAAATTGCTACATATTGGACTCGGTATCAAATTCATCAAGAGCATCATTCGAGGCTAGTCTTACAATTACCCAAAAACTTGTGTTATGATTTGAACCTTTACTAGCATATAGATTTAATTTTGAACTCTGATCATAATAAAATATAGATATTAGTAATTTCAATATAGATATTTATTTCGAAGGCTTGGCACTTAAAATAAAAAAAACAGCTAAGGAAGACATCATTGCATGTATGTGATTTATGTTGATCTTAATTATGATTTGAAGTGATTTGCTAAAGTTGTAAAAAAGTATTTATATAATGAGAAATCGACGTGAGAATGACCGGCCTTGTTTGACATGGTTCCAAATCTCTAAAAATAAACGTGTTGTTCGTCTACAAAATTTAATAAGGGCATTGTTAAAATGTCAAGCCCTGAGCATCAAAATCTTAGGAATGACTCTGGGTAAGATTGTCTACATATTAACCTGTCTCATACATCGTCAAGATATTAGAAACTAAAATCTATAGAAAATAATATTTCGTGCTTTATTTGCCAAATTGATGACATATGCGTCTAATGTTAGGTCACTAAGTATCAAGCTCATGATTGAAGCCATGTTTAAAATTCCAACCAAACACATATTTTTTTTTTGAACGGCAAATTTGGGCTCAGCGGAATGCCTCTTCATATACCCAACTCCAATTTCCAGAGGAAAGCCATTATGGGAAAACCCCTGCCTCCATTCCTGTGAGCATTTTGCCCACACCAGGATTTGAACCAAACACATACTTAATACGAGTATATACATAGATATCATGACTGTAACAAATAATAATTACCAACAATATTCAAACATTTACTACTTATGTAGAATTAACACAACAACAACAACAACAAGGGTACCCAATCCCGACATAAGCCGGGCTATGGGGGAGGTATGATGTAGACAGACCATACCCCTACTCAAAGGTAGGGAGGCTGCTTCCAGATCTACCGAAGTAGAAGGGACCTCCGGCCCAGGGTGGAAAAAATATTCTCGACGGCTAGCCGGAGCTACGCCGGAGAGGGCATTTGAGATCTCTAGAGAGAAAACTCTCCGAAGTAAAAGACCAATGTGTGTCTTGTCCTCATATTAACACATTATGTAGAATTAACACATCATGACTAAAGAAGAAAACTAAAATTGAAACTAAAACATTTCAAAGAAATTGCCTTCAAATATAACAGGGTAGCTAATTCGCAGGTGCGTCGATAACAGCTAAACACACACACACCTTCTTGGCTCGATCGAAACATTGACACGCACAATTAAGTTGATCCAATTTGAAACACCTTTTTCCTATAATTTGGAAGGAATGCAGGGTTCCACATGTAGCGCACCTTCAACCGTATGAAAGAATCTGCTAAAGATTGGCATATGTTGGGCTTGCAGCGAAATGGCTATAGAGACTCTTCCATCGTTGATCGGGCTTGCTAACACTATGCTCAAACCATCTGGAATCCAAGCAGGACCCATGTATATAGGCTGACCCCATCCAAAATCAGCGTCATAAAAAGGGAGGTTAGCCCAGTTAGAAATTCCAAGATTAGGATTTAAAAATGTTTCCGGCCCACGAACCAGAGCATTCAAGTCCGGATGTAGTTCTAGATAGTCAATTGTTGAATCTATATAATCGTTATTTATCCGCGCTATTGCATCATGTATTTTATTTGTAGCATAATAAGTAGGGCTCGATTGCAGCTTGCCGGCTAATGATTTAGGAGTAGCCATTAAGATGGCATTCCCAAAATAACCGAGTGGCAAAGGAGGATCAACACGAGACCGCCCATCAACGGGGATGTAGAGCATTGTCTCCTGATCATACGGTAGCCCACGGGCTTTAGTCACGGACCTCCAAATATGGCCTGCCAGAATTTCGTAGGAGCTGAAGTTGATTGTGCTTCCATCTTTTTTACATTTTGCTTTGAGCCTTTTCATTTCATCTCTTGTCAACTTGAAAATGAAACTGACGGCGGCTTTATCATCATGAGGTGATTTTAGCGATTGAACGGGTTGGAATTCAATGTGTTGGTAAACGGATTGTGGTGGGTCCCGAGCACGGAGGAAGGTCCTGTCTAGGATGGGCAGGGCAGTAAGGTCTAGGCCACGAGCAATATCGGACCATGAGTTAATGAAGTGACAAGTTGATGAGCCATCCGCAATACGATGGTGTATCCCAACCCCAAGGGAAACTCCTCCACATTTGAAACAAGTCACCTGAGATTAATGTACATTAAATTGGCATATGAAGCTCCAGGGTTAATGTTACATCATTTCAGATGAAATTTAAACTCAAAAATATCAACGCAATTTTTGGGTTATTTAATTTTTATATATATAGATCGATTCATGGTCATCATTTTTTTTTTTTTGCGATAATCTCTAATTTATACCATATTATATAATATAATTTATATAATATAATATAAAACCTATTTATCTTAATCTACAAGACATGTTAAAATTATAAACTACTGTAATAAGCTTAAACATTCCCAATAGTTATATGAAATAAGTAAACCAATATGTCATACCTGCAAGACTAGTAGAGGATATGATTCAATTCCCAGTGAGTAATCAACGACTGAGATAAGTCTCTGAAGATCTAAGGACGGTGCAAAGTCACCAAAGTCCTCCATCACAGCATCGGACTCGGCTTCCACAAACAAGACGCCTTGTCCTTGACAATCAATCTCCATGCGGCCATCTTTGTCTTCCTTAAACCGACCAGCGAGTGGGTAGAATGAAACCAATACCCTGCTCAAAGCCTCCTTTATCACTTTTATATCAAAGAAGTTGGCTGTGCCATTGTGCCGGTAGAAATACAGGAGTTGTACGTGATAATTTGAGACCACCAGGTCGAGGTTAGATCTCCATAGCTTTATCTTCGGTGTCTCTTCTGATGGCCTCACCATGGTCGTGTCCCTTACCAAGATCTTCATCTATAGGTGATCGATAATCTAGCCTAGCTAATTAATAATTAATTCACAAATTACTGCACGTTAATTGGTTTCTGGCCGGCTCCTTGCAACGCACAGTACGTACACTCACGTATATATATGTATGCAAATTAAGAAGGAAATGCATGGAAGATTTTCTGCTGTACTTCTATTTAAACAAATGAGATTCTTTAAATAATAATACTGTATAATATATCGCGTGAGAATTAAGGGGGAAAAAATTAATAGTAATTTATAATAAATAAATTAAATTTAAAACAAGAACTTCATCTGATCTAGCTAGCTGTTAATAACTCACCAACCATAGGCAAAATAATGAAATGCTATTTAAATATATTGCATGATACACGAGTAGATTCAAGAGGATCGGAATCTAAACTACAATCAAAAGAGAAGGTTGAGGGTACACTTGACACCCCTTAAAGCCTTTTTAGGCCTAAAACTCTTTCTCTAATTATTTTAGCTCTCTCTTTTTTTGATTTTTTTATTTTTATTTACTTATTAAATAGATAATTATATGTAAAACTCTATCATAAATCTTTTTCTATCAAAACAAATATTTTTAAATTTTAAAGATATATAATATCTTTAAAACTCTCCCAATAAATATATATACAATTACCATCCAATTACCCTTTTTAAAAAATTATTATATATACAACCTAAATTTTTATTAATCATTCTCATTCATATTATTCTCTCCTTTCTATCTTTAATAAACAAATCAAGTTCAGGTAAATTTCTCAACAAAAAAAACATACGGTTTTTTTTATATCACTTTAATTTTATTTTTGTATTTTGTTCGTGTTTGTTTATTATTTGATATTAAATTGTTATGTTATTGTTAATTTTTATCTCTTTTAATTTAGTTGTCGATTTTAGTTTGATTATGGCTTCTTCTACTACAAAAAGGTTTATTCTTTTAAATTTGTTTTGTTATTTTTCATCTGTTTCGTTATTTATTATTTTGATATTTATCTTTGATATATATATTTTGAGACTATCCGTCCATCGAACGGGCCTGGAGACTAGTATTATAATATACTCGTACTGAAGACTAGTATTATAATATACAGTCATTCCAATGACCCGGCTAGACTGAATACCAATACGTGCCCTTACAGTCAAACTAACAACCTGGATAGAATGAATACCAATACGTATTCTTACAGTCATACCAATGACCTGGCTAGAATGAATATTAATATGTCTCTTGCCCATTAGGTTAACCAGGCAGTGGTAGCACACACAAGGATAGACATAAAGCACTATCGACCACTTTAAGCACACACAGAGATAGGCAAACGACACTATCGATATAGCACACACAGGGTAGGCACACGACACTATCAATATAGCACACACGGGGATAGGCACACGATACTATCGATAAAGCACTCACATGGATAGGCACACAACACTATCCATAAAGCACACACAGGGATAGGCACACGACACCATTAATAAAGCACTCACAGGGTAACATGTTGTAAGTCCCCTGGTACGGATCGTTAATAGATTGGTCCAGTTATCTTGAGGTGCGGAATCTCTCACTATAACTTGGTGATCAACAATAAGCCCCTAGATCACCTGCTGCCTTGCAGATCTTCTTCGGGCTAGCGGAACAACCTTTGACGACTTAACCTGCACAAGTATGCTTGAAGTTTCGACAAATGTTCAACCCTAAACTCTGTTAGGGTTCGGTTTATATAGGAAACACCCGACATGGGCTTCAGCGAGTCGGCCTCGCAAATCCAGCCCAGCCCGTCACTAATGCGAGGTCGCATTCTGTGATTGGCCTCGTATTTGACCCTGCAAATACGGAGTCGTATTCCCGATACTTAGCAGATTTATTACACATTCAATACTTAAACTTAATCTAGTATTCTATGTATAATATTAAGTTCATTAATGACAATCACATTACAAATACATATAACAATATAAGCCCAAACAATCTAGACTGCTATTGACATAGACGTGCACTAACAGATTCCCCCTTGGCAATAGCTTCTAGACGTTAACATACCTATGTCTTCGTCTTGTCTGTGTCATTAATCTACTTCCTCTGCTTCTTTTTATCAGCCTTCTTCTTCTTTTGAACTTCCTCTGAATCATCTGTAGCCTTATAGAAATCACAGTCTGAATATAAGCCGATCTTCAAGCACAAACTCACTGTATTTCTATATCGCAACGCTGGACCCTGAAAATCTGGTGGAAACCAAATATTAACACTGTTCAGCTTCAACAGATCTTTCTTACAGAAGTTCACTAGATGTAAAGGCTCATAAATCCTCACAATCTCATAGTAATGATCACCATACATCACAGCTTCATACGTCTTACTATCAAAGTACCAGCCTATCATATTATCCAATAAGTCCTTCTTGAATTTCTTCAAAGGCACTTCTTTGGCAAACTTGGTCGGCTCATACTTCAAAGTAACAATAGGCTTCTTTGTCTTCGGATCTATCTTCGATTTATCCTTGACCATCTTGCCTTCCTGTGGATGATACTTTCTCTGAGAAGGATCCTTGATCTTCATATCTTTCGCTATAGACCTAGCAATATAATTTCCAAACTCAGATCCACTAGGATTGATTAGTTCTAGCCTAGCTAAGCACCAAAAATCAACATCAGTAAGTGAGTTGATGGCTTCTTCGTTATAGTCCAAATACTGCACTCCGTTTGTTCTCCTGATAATGAGAAGTCTCAGCTCATCATCCCAATGAAAACTCACGATTCTTGAGCATGCAGTCGTGGCGTAGGCTTCAACCTTCTCTCCCTTAATTTTGTCTTTATACTTGATAGGTTTATGTGATGCCTAATACTTAGCCATGTTTTTCTTCCAAGTAATAACCCAATCTGGTCTAGTATCAACAGGCTCTGTATGTTGCACATCGGGATCTTCAGCAATTGGTTCTTGCATGACTGGAGCTTTAGGATTTTGGACTCGTTCAGACCTGTCCATTCTATCAAGCTTAGCTCTGAAGTCATCAATACTAAACCCTTTGCGCTCAGCATCTTTATCCACAAGCCTTGAAGCTGTAACTGGCATATCGACTTCTGCAATATCCATCCAGCTCTCATCACCATAGATTATCTCACCTTTTTCCCGCACAACATCAGTTGTCTTAGAAGACCCTACCATACCAGTTGCACTCTCATTCAGAGACTCTATTGCCTTGGTCAGATCTTCTTGATGCTTATTGCCTTTATCTTTTGCTGCATCCGGGTCTTGATTTGAATCATCATCTTTCTTTTTCGAAAGCTCATCACCCTTACAACCTAGATCTGGCAACAATTTCTTTTTCACCAAAAACTTCTCAAACAATTCATTTAACTCTGATTGCATCACACAATCTAGCATGACATCTGCAATCTTAGTCATCTGTTCAGCTACTCTAACTACTCCTTTATTCGCTCTAGTAGCCGAACTATCTGCCTTAGTAGCTTCATGACGAACCATGTCAAAGTTGGACATGAGAGTATTAATAAAGTCTTGATGATTCTTTCTTTCATCATTAAGAACTTTCTTTAACATCTCAACTTTCTTTTGCTTTTTCTGCATCTCTTTCTCATGGTTCTTCTTTTGTTTCTCCAACTCATCAAACAAACCATTAACTCTATCCTCTAACACCGTCATCTTCCCTTTCATGTCAGCCATACCAAACACTGGTGGTAAAATAGGAACTTGATGTGTAGTCGCTTCAGTTCTTGGTTCAGGATTAGGCACTGAATCCTTCATTCTATGAGTTGTAGACGGCCTTTCAAGATTTACAGTTATCTTATGAGATCTTCTTGGTATCACTGTCTCTGCATGTGATTTAACTGATCTCCTAGACCTCTGTTCAGGAACTCTGCTTGATACTTCTGGAGCTTTGATCGTCTCATCTACTCCACTAGCAACAGTTTTCTTCTTTGGAGCAGGTACCTCTTCAACTTCTGACACCTCAGATTCCCTAGAAGACTCTGTTCAGGAACTCTGCTTGATACTTCTGTAGCTTTGATCGTCTCATCTACTCCACTAGCAACAGTTTTCTCCTTGACTTTCAATTTGACAACAGTTTTCTTCTTTGGAGCAGGTACCTCTTCAACTTCTGGCACCTTAGATTCCCTAGAAGACTCTGTTCGTTTCCTTTTCAGACTTGAATCAGATGAAACTTTCTTTGAAGCACCTTAAGAAGTACTAGCAGCATGATCAACGAAATCTTCATGTGCTTCTACTTCTTTTTCAAGAACCACATCTCTCTCAACTATAACCTCTTCTGTGCCTTGAACCTGTGGTTGTGCTATGTCGCCCATTGGCACATCTGGCATCACCATCTGTAGAGGAACTGGATTAGCAACTGGCTCATGTGGAACAATCTTAGTCCTGAATCTGGCAAACTCCTCAACTGTAGGTGGATTGAAGTTAATATCCACTAGAGCTCCAAACAAAGTAATATCTTGAGCACCTGGATCACCATCAAAGCGACTCTTGAGCTCATCATATGCCCTTTTTACAATAGATGTCGCTTTCAGGACCGACTTAGTAGCTGGCAGATTAGGAACATGATGATTGATAATTATCATAACGAATCTAGGATAAACCATAAACCTATGCCCTAGTCTGGCAGTCGTTTGTTTCCTTAATTCGTTGAAGAAATACTTAGAAAAACTATATGGTTTGTTGTATACCAGACCAACCATCTGAGCTTGAGATTCTTGATTAAGCGTATCCCATCCGGTTCTTCTACTACACAAACTAACCAACAATACGTGCGCTAAGTATCTCCACCTTCCAAAGAATTCGCGCTTCTTCAATGTTCCTACATTCAAGTCATCAGCATATCCCATCCTAGTAAATCCTCCAACAATAACCTCTCTACTAAAAGTAGTGGGTCCATTCTCTCCTCCTTCTTGATCTACTGTACCTAACTTCAAGATATCAATAAGATCGGAAGCTGAGAACTTGATGGTCTTGCCCGCAACCACTGTCTCTATTATCTCCTGAGTAGCAGTCTTTTTATGCTTTGCAATTTCCCAGAACTCTACCAGGTATGACTCATATAGCACAGGTGAGTGAGTAAGAATGTGATTAATTATTGACCGCTTCAAAAATATGAAAATATCATGATAATACTCTGTTCCATCTTGATTCTAGTCCAAATTAATCAGAAAGTTATGACCTGATACAAATTCTCTTGCCATTTCTGTAATCAATAACGAATAATTAATTACTCAAATAGACATAAAAATTCATATGCATAACATACACAACTAAAATTATCCCGGTAATTTAGTCAAAAGCATAAATTAACCCTGTAATTTACAACATAACATAAATTATCTCTGTAACTTAGTTAAGCATCAATTAACTCATTTTCAAATCTTTATTAACATAAACTTTTGAAAATCTGTTAAATTAACTTAAATTATCCCTATAATTAAGTTAAAGATAAATTAACTCATTTTCAAATATTTATAAGAATAAACTTTTGAAAATCTGTTAGGTCAAATACGAGGTCGTATCTCTGTACGAGGTCGTATTTCAAGGTCAAAATACAAGTCAACCAAACTCTAAAATACTAGGTCGTATTTTCCAATTTGGCCATATTTGAACCTGGTCGTAAATCGGCATCGTATTTCGAAAGTCAAACCAGTCAAAATAAATTGACATTTACGAGGTCTCAAATCTGGGCTAGCAAAACCCCAAATGCGAGTCCGTCGCACTGTTCATCTTCCCCAACACGAAATCGTGATTTACCCAACCAAAACTGGTAAAAATTGTTTATTTATACTCGTATTCAAACGATAAAGATACCCCAACCCTTATTTTTAACCAAAAACATAAAAATCGAATGAAAATTTAAAAACCTAGTTCGAAAATTTCAAACTCTATTTTCTTGATTTTCTTGTTGCATGGTTAACTATAGGACGATTAGATAGTATACCTAGATTTAGTATTTCACGAGGATCACAAATATATCACTAAAAAACACTCGATCTAATTGTATATATCAAATCTCAAACGGGGTAGCAAAGTAGTATTTTCGGGGTCGTAAAGCTCAGAATTTGATTTTAATTTTGTGAGGTCGTATTAGGCTAAAATGGGTTTATATACCCACTTGACCCGAATGGGCTTGGGTCAACTCGGACCATCTAATTACGAGGTCGTATCTGCACAAGGCCCAATCGACCAATTACGAGGTCGTATTCTGCCTCTTGCTAATTACGAGGTCGTAAATACCTCCTGCACACTTTAAAATCAAAATTTCGTCAAAGTTTCTGAATAATTGATCAACGATTACCACGAACTTCCTGGAAATATGAAAATCTAAAAGATCAAACCTGTAGGCATCAACTTTTCATCTTTTTCTCGATCTTCGTCTTAACCTGA
The DNA here is from genome assembly GCA_034093135.1 of Erigeron breviscapus. NCBI lineage: Eukaryota > Viridiplantae > Streptophyta > Magnoliopsida > Asterales > Asteraceae > Erigeron > Erigeron breviscapus. Next base: position 32,210,344 of record CM067169.1, on the reverse strand, counting down.
AAAGTTAATAAACTTACACAAAATTCTTTAACTTTTCAACGATCAATCTTTCCAAAACTTACACAAATTTAGCTTTCCCGAATCTGTACCACTTGCAACAATCCATATTTCTAACCAGTTATAAAATTGATTATTCATTCTTATACCTCCCCCTCAATTTTATGACTAGGAAGTATAACGATGACTAATCATTATAACAATCATCATTCTTATGTACTCCCCCTCAATTTATGACTGGGATACATAACTATGATAGAACAAAATAATGATTAAATACTTCATATTCTTATGAAAACACAATTGACTAGGTACTCCTCCTCAAATTATGACATGTTTTCATAACTATATGATCTAAATAATCAATGTTTAAGCCTTTCACATTCATATATGTTTCTATATCTAAGGTAGCAAAGACCTTTCATATTCAAACAATATATCTATGTCTAAGGCATAAAATATTAACTATGTAGCCTTTCACATTCAAACATGACATTTCTATGTCTAAGGCATAATATAGTCAATAACCTTTCATATTCACTTAACGTCTATGACTAAGATTTTCTTAATCTTCTTCATTCACATTAAGTCTATATCTAAGGACTTATTTAACCTTCTACATTCACATTATGTCTATGTCTAAGATTTTAATAATCTTCTACATTCACTTAATGTCTATGTCTAAGGTTTTACTAACATAGTTGATAATCTTTCATATTAAAATAAAATTATTTCTATATCTAAGATCTTCAACTAGAAAAACATTTCTATCATCATCTTGTAAATACTATAAATAGTAAAAACCTGATGATCTTAGCTTTTGTCTTGAACACTTCAGTCTTTTGCTTAGAAATCCTTCCTTGAGATTGACTTCTCTGCAAATACACTGAAAAAGAATTTCGAGACAACAAAATTTTAATTGCTATACCCGAAACTCGATCTTCTGAAACTTCAGATTTGAAAGACAAACTTCAAACTCTCTGTATCATCATAATAATCAACTAATGCACCATAGCTTGTTGTAGTTCTCCCCCTCAACGATAAATCCCTCCGAATTAAGCATATGCAATCTTCCTTTTTGGATATATTGCTCGAGTCCCTGCTCGCCTTGCATAACCGGCATGTAATAGAGGGGTAGAATTTCCAACAATCAATACTGAACTAGTTGACTCCCATGAAAACCAGAAACTTTGAAACTTGAATCACAAACTTTAGGAACATGGATCCTGTTTCATAAGCAATCTAAATCATGTCTCGAAGTCTCAATGTCTTGAAGATGTGGAGACATATATAAATCATTGTGCTTCCTTGTGCTAAAACCTGCACATACAAGCTTAAAATACAAAAAACAATAATGTTATTCTTCATTATTTATCACTATTACATTTGATAGTAACGACTTAATCTAGAACTACATTCTTCATTTTCTTCTCCAAATTTGTTATTCTTCACTATCATAAGTCATAAACATATGACATTATCTTAGTCTAGAACTACAAATTTGTTATTCTTCACTACATTCATTATTTTCTTCTCCAAATTTGAAACTTAAAAACCCTGTTTTATCATTCAATAATCAAAACCTTATACTTCTTATTGAAATCTTAAGGTTTAAAATAAGGACCTATAAACTCCTTGTTTATCCGTCAACTTATCAGAAAAATTATAGAATCTTAAGATCTCTGTCTTATCATTCTATCGATACTTATCTAGAATCTTAAGATCTCATTCTTATCATTCTACGGATACTTATCACAAATTCTAGAATCTTAAGAACCCTGTCTTATTATTCTATGGATAACCTAATCTAAGGTCTTCCAACGCAAACTTATATAGATTCCGTTTCTTAAGTCACTTGTCTTTAACACTGTAAAAACATCTAACTGAAACCTAATCTCTTATACTTTTGCAAATGAGATTTGATAATGCAAAATCCATCAAAACCATATGACATACTCTTATGATAGACTCATCAAACTAGTATTCATCTTGGTTAAACAATTATAAATACTCCTATGATTGCCTCATCAAACTAGTATTTATCTTTGTTCAGTATAGATTTGCATGATCCATATCTTGCTTCCATGGTGAGATCTTGCTCGACAACCTACAAAAACGAATATTTGTCCCCTGTCCTGCACATCTCAACACACACACATCAAATCTTCTCAAAGTAATAACATACAATTTGAAGAAATGAATAAAATAGCAAGATAAAATGAATATACTTAGCAATCTATTATTAGCCTAAATCACTTTAAGGTTAAATAATTCACTGCAAGCACTTTCAAATTATGCACATAGTATATCAAAATTATTTAGAATCTTTGTTCCAAATCTTTTTGATTCAAAAATCTTTCAAAGATCAAATTCAGAATTATGAACAACTCTGTGTTCATTCTAATGAAAATCTTCTTTCTAAGATATAAAATGATTCTTTTAAAGATAAAGTTCAAAACTATGAACATCTCTGTGTTCATTCTTAAGAAAATCTTCTTTCTAATAATCAATGCAAAGGCATTAACTCAATATCTGTTTATTGAAATCAACAACTCTGTGTTCTTTTCCTTAAACCCATATTCTGTTAATGTGACATACTTTCTTTTAGCTTTTGATTACAACACTGTCGCTAAACTACCCTACTCGTTTATTCACTGTTTCATAAGAACGTAGTTGAGTCCTCTTGGAAACTAGATTCTATTCTGACTATATCTCTCGTGCAATAGGCTTTTATTTAAACAATACAATACAATACAAATAAAAATTGAACATTTCACGAAAAACATAATACACACACACACACACATACACTAAACATAAACGAATAACATAGTTACAAGAGCTAAAGTTACTGCTGATTAGATCAGATTTAGCATATTACATAAGCCTACTAGTGAGAAATAATTCTCTTATTATTAGTTATGAACAGTGATCCAAAAACGATTACCAATATGTTTGTCCTCTTAAACACTCAGTACTTCCAGTCTCCTTTTTGGTTTGTGACACTTTCGACATACCCTGGCCAAGGACAGTCACCATGCAACCCGAGTAGCCTAATATGTCACTTAATCACGTTTGCGAACTTATGTGCCCCATATTCAGATACACTCTCACAATCGACACAAGCACTAAGATTAATATATTTGGTGAGTAAAGTGAGAAAGTCTTTAAGAATCAAGTCAGCGGTGACAGGTCGGTGATTCCTCACGCGCAAATTGACTTAACTTGATTCACGTACGGAAATATACTCAACATTGCATAATGCTAAGTACTTGCATATTTGTGACATTATTTTAAGCACTTATGAAAACCCGTGACTTTCGATGAGACCCGTGTAGCGAACTTTCTGACAACCTATCCCAAGTTAGAAGCTTTAGGTAGGCTAGGTATACAAAGACACCCCAAGGACTTACTTGTTCGAATCTCAAAGGCCACATTAGCTTCATATTTTCAACAGATTTATTAGATATTTGCATATCTTGTCACAAATATACATCCGAAAAAGCAATACATACACATATATGTACCCGAGACCTTCTATATAAAGACCAAATATACATAATTACAATGCAAGATCTTTCATAAGATTTAAAGGACTTGTCTATTTTAAGAACAAGCATTCTCAGCCATATATCTGAATATGTTTCCCATAAGAACATTGTATACATTTAAGTTCAGATTATAAGGAAACTTTGGTACTTTGTGCCTATCGATACATCATATAATGGTATCACTGAACTGAGCAATTTAAAGTACAATTCGGTAGGCTTAAAAGCTAAAGTATCGTCACGTCTAATCGTCTTGATGCAGTGACCTTACTCTTTTTTTCTTATATTTCTTTTTCTTTTCTGATTTTTCTTATTTTTATTTTGTTTTTCTGACAATATATGACACACATACATTACGACACAAACAGTGACTCATTTTACAAAGTTCCTTTTGAGAGACACTGTCACTATAGATTTCTCATTCCAATCAATTGGACTAACAACTCGAAACGAGTTCGGTCGAAAGCCTTAGTAAACAAATCAGCTAAATTAAAGTCACTCGGCACCTTTTCAAGGACTATTAATTTCTTTTCAGCACAATCACGAATAAAATGAAACCTTATGTTTATGTGCTTAGTCCTACTGTGCTTAACAGGATTATTAGTTATGGATATGGTGGATTTACTATCTGTCTTTATGAGAGTACAAAGGAAAATCTAACCGTGATAGCCAGAGCCGGTGAACAAGCATTCACTCGCTGTAATGTATTCCGATCTCTCCCCTAAGACTGACATCCACTGATGTCTACTTCCTCAAGAACACCAATTTCTTCATCCCTGTGAACCAACTAGTGGACTTCTGGAACTGACATATATATCATAACCAATAACATAGCAACAAAGCATAAAATATGAGTATCTGTGCTATAGATAATCATCTAAACATGATCTTCTATAGTACTTTGTTTTTAAAAAAAAATCACAAAATAGACATAGGATCCTTTAACAGAAGTAAACTTCGTTAATAATCCCTTGTCCTCCATAATGTGCCCGGAGCTTCCGCTATTGACAAACCATAAACCTGCGGTCTTCCTTAGCAGCTCCTGCACATTCATAAACAGTTAGTTTTTCAAAAGACCCCTAGCCTTATTGGCTTTGGGTCTATCATTTTCCATTTTAATTTTCCCATTGACGACTTTTCCAATACCAGAAATACTTCCGTCCTTGGGACCTGCAAAGCTGACATAAGACCCTTTAACAGGAGTAAACTCTGTTAATAGTCTCTTGTCACCAGTCATATGTCTTGAACATCCACTATCGATAAACCATAACCCTGTAGTTCTCCTTAGTGGTTCCTTCTGTTCAAGAACTTCAAGATGTGCCATCAAGCTCGTTTCAGCTTCGGTGACATCTTCGTTCTCGGCTCTTACTGGTTCTGATGATTCAGGTTCCTCTTCTACCCTCTGATGAACACTACCATGAACATTGGCACATACCATAGGATCAAATGAATTATCAGCAAGATCGTTCATTTCTTCATCAAGGTCGTGAATTATTGCCATGAATGCATGATTCTGATCATCGGTACTAGTCGAACCCCAATTATAAGTACCATCAGATTGAACAATTAAAGCTCTCGAGTTGTCCGTATCTCCTGAGCTTCGGTTCCCAGTATTAGCATATTGATGTCCAGAATTCTGACTCACTATAGAACCACTCTGATTGAAGTTTTGACGGCTTGTAGCTGAATTGTTGTCCCGTCTTGGCCTCTGACACTCTCTTGCAAAATGTCCAAAACCATCACAGTTATAACACTTCACCTTGGTCTTGTCAAACCCTACTTTGCCATTCACAACCTTCCTTCCGGTTCTATCTGTGAAACGCTGAACTCTCAATGTTAACATAGCTAATTGCCAGTTCAGATCCATTTCTTCCAAGTCATCTGGATCAACTTGCTTGTAATCCTCCCTAACCAAATCAGGATCAGTCAGATTTCCTCTAATTAACTTCTCATGAGCAGACACAAATGAAGCGAGCATGCCCAAATGTCCCTTAGCAGATCTTATGCTCATCGGCATCCCTGTGTAACTCGAGCTTGGAGAACTACCATTCTGAATCCCATTATGCACTACCATGGCCGATTCTGGAAAAGTTACATACATCAAGTTGCTGTCAGAATCCGTTGACATCTTCATCTTGTCATCATCTCCACTATAGAAGACAGTAATCCCTTCACATGAAGATTTTGCAGAAGGAACGCTTGATTTGCTATGATAAAGTTCAGGACGTTGAACAAAATCACTGCTACCTGCTTCCATGTGCTAAATTCGGGATTTTGTTGGATTGAAGTCACAAACCCTTCCCACTTAACTGGAAGAGATTCCAACAACTTCTCGATGACATCTTCTGGATCAGGTTTGTACCCAAAGTATGCAAGCTCAACCAGCAGATGACTGTAACGAATCAAGATCTCATCAAGAGGTTCATCTTTGAAGCTAGTAAAGACATAATACTGCTTCTTTAGCAAATCCTTCCTTCTCTTCTTGAGATCATCATCACCTTCACAATGCTCTTTGAGTGCATCCCATAAGCCTTTTGCACTATCATACATTTCAAACAAGTGCAAGAATTCCCCTTGGAGAGCTATTCGGAGTGATCCTAAAGCTTTACTTTCTGCTTCGTAGTCTTTCTTTTGATCGACAGTCATTTGCTCATACGAAGCCGCTTTTCCACCACCAGAACCAGTAGGTTCTTTGTCACTTTGCACAGTGGGATGAACATAACCATTAACAATACATATCCACATCCTCACATCCATTAACCTGCAATATGACTCGAATCTGCCCTTCCAACTGAAATATCTATCAAGGCTTATTAACTTGGGCGGTGAGTTGGCCTTTCCGGTTTCGTGATCCATCAGAATTAGTTGATTTAGCAAAGATTGATAATTTGCGGGTAATTGAGACGTCATTTTCTCCGAGCTAGCAAAATTTACGAACTGTCTACTAAAATAAACGAGGTCGTAAAAGTTCATGAGGTCGAAAAGAAAAACGAGGTCGCAATTAAATACTCGAGGTCGTAATTGAACTGGCGAGGTCTTAAAGAGCTCACGAGGTTGCAAACGAAATACGATGTCGCAATTGAACTGGCGAGATCGTAATTAGCTACCCAGGTCGCAATACGAGCTGGATGAGGTAATACGAGCCCGCGGGGTCGCAAACGATGCTAAAACCTTTAATACTCTTGAATTCGAAACCCTAATACCCAAAACACCTTCGACTGCTGTAATTGTCAGACTACTACTTTCTCCTTTCTGTAAATCTGATGAGGTCTTCTTATGCCAAGATAGGGTACAGAAGGTACTTCAGATTTCCCTCCAAATTTTTGCCGCCAAAATATGTTCTCATGAAACTTTGAATTCCATGTAAACTTTGGATAACATGATCATAAGAAAAATTTGATGATTCCTAAAAATTTTCGCCAAATCCGCGTCGACAACGGATGAAAATTGACCTAAAATTTTTCGAACGCTACCAAACTTCAATTCTTCATGTTTCATCGCATTCTAAGACCCTGGGCAAACAGTTTTTTTTTTTATTTTTTTTTACAACAACAACATAAGAGTCTTCTCTCGGGAACTTACCCTATGTTTCTTCAGATAACCTTTTTCAACTCTGTGATTAAAGTCTTCTGATTAAACAACTTGAAACGCATAAGAACTCCTCTTTAGTGTGTGGACTAGAACTATTGCTGCTTGTATATGCGAGGTCGCAATTTCAGAGCAATTGCGAGGTCGCAACTTACTTGTTCTTTACGAGGCCGCAATTAAAGAGACAATTGTGAGGTTGTAATTCTACCAGGTAGCAAAACTTCCTGATCAGCATCTTATTCGAACGACAGCAGCTCTTCTTTTCCAGAAACCCTAATTCGTCCCCAACCTGAAAAGCCACGAATCTGGGTCTGCCTCAACATGCAAAACTAATCAGATCTTGTTTTCATCGTTACAAGGCTTTAACACTATAAAGAGTGTAAGGAGTAAAACACAATCTGATATAGTTTCACACGATCAGATCTGAAAAATAAAGATTTCGGTCGTAAACTCCATGAAAAAATCACGGCTAGACGACCAGATCTCAATACTAATGTTTTCGGTCGAGAACTCCGTGAAAGAATCACGGCTAGACGACCCTAAACGATACGTTGTCTAACACCAACAAGCTATATCCTTCCGGTATTAAACCAAGAGGCTCTGATACCAATTGTAAGTCCCCTGGTACGGATCGTTAATAGCTTGCTCCAGTTATCTTGAAGTGCGGAATCCCTCACTATAACTTGGTGATCAACAATAAGCCCCTAGATCACCTGCTGCCTCGCAGATCTTCTTCGGGCTAGCGGAATAACCTTTGACGACTTAACCTGCACAAGTATATTTGAAATTTCGACAAATGTTCAACCCTAAACTCTGTTAGGGTTCTGTTTATATAGGAAACACCCGACATGGGCTTCAGCGAGTCGGCCTCGCAAATCCAGCCCAGCCCGTCACTAATGCGAGGTCGCATTCTGTGATTGGCCTCGTATTTGACCCTGCAAATACGGAGTCGTATTCCCTATGTGAAATGCAAGGTCGCATTTCACACTTAGCAGATTTATTACACATTCAATACTTAAACTTAATCTAGTATTCTATGCATAGTACTAAGTTCATTAATGACAATCACATTACAAAGACATATAACAATATAAGCCCAAACAATCTAGACTGCTATTGACATAGACGTGCACTTACACATGTAGTACAACATATAATCGACAAAACAATAGAGCATCCATAGTGTAACCGAATATGAAATCAAATTTGTATACAAAATGTGAAAATGAATATGTATCCAAGATATGTAATCATAAGCGTATCCAAAATATGTAATCATACGTGTATTCAAAAATATGTAATCACAAATGTATCCAAATTAGGTTGCTACAATACCATATAGTATCAAATAAATACGTTTTACCAGAAAACAGTTTGTATCTTTTCAGCCCCATGAAAACATGTGAAAAGGGGACTACGAAAGTCACCTGAAGTTCGTCTGATAGCTAACCACATAATTATGTCAAGAAGAGTATCCACAAGTATCAACGAGTCACCGAGTTTACAAGGTTTGACTAATATTCACGAGCATTGCGTGTTTGACCATTTTGAGAGTTTTGACAGTTTGAGTGTTCTGCCCGTTTGAGCGTTTCTAACCATTTAAGTGTTCTTAACCATTTGAATGTTCTTGATCATTTGAGTGTTTCTGAGCCTTTGAGTGTTTCTGAGCATTTTAGTGTTTTCCAGATTTGTGTTCTTGACCAGATTTGTGTGTTTTTCCTAAGAACTCTCAAAACGTTTTTCTTTAAAATCATTCTTAGTTTCAGAAATCTGATTGTACTTTAACGTTTCTTTATCACTATAAAAAAACAATATTAAGCATACAGACTTTAAAACGAACTATAAGTACGTGATCCATTTGGTAAGAAATTTGGGCAAAGTTACTAAATCATCAAAAATATGGACACTTTGTTTACGAAAATCCAAACAACTTTGGATCTAGATATAATAGATGTATTTACAACTTTTGGTAGTAAAAACTTAGAAACTTGACAATAGAAACTTTGTAGATCTTGTTTAGGTCACAAATTTTATAAAAAAAGAAAAAAATACAAAAGTTTTATACTTTTACTTAAGAATATGGAATGGATGATGAATATAGTGATGTTTTGTTGCTAGATTTATAGAATACAAGACAAAGAGATGAGTTTTAGGCAAAGATATTTTTGTGTGTTCTTGTGAGATTTCTGAGTTTTTGAGATGATATTTTGTGATTTGAGTGTTGTGTGTTTTGGGTTTTCTCTTGTTTTGAGTGTTCTTAATGAGTGTTCCCAATATTTTGATAACTTCTTTATTATTATTACTATCCTTAAACATGTTATTAGTTGACCATTTTCAAAATCTGTATTTTTAATATTTCGTTTACTTAGCTTCCGACACCATAGTTTTGCTCCACATTAAGCAACACAAATAGTTTCCCAATATAAGTTTTCACAATGATTACAGTTACTGATTCCCTCTAAGAAAGTTAGTAAAACAAATAAAACAATAAGTTTCTCTTTAATGAAAATCATTGTGCATCATGAAAATCATTGTACATCAATTACTTTGTGAATTTTCGTGCATCAATTTAACCATGATCTAAGTGTCAAGATCTTGTCCTATTTGTTTTACTTTAATACTTGTTTTACAATACCCAACCCCTATATATATATATATAATATATATATATTATAATATAAACCCTATAGATACATTGCCTACTCTCATTGATAGTACCTATTTTAATTTTAACAAAACCTTCTGTGCCCCTTAACTCATAGATTGTATGTTGAAATTACAATCAATATATCATTATTAGAATGAAAAAAAGAGAGCTATGCGTTGACAATTGTATTAGAGTCGGATATAAACTGGGTTGATAAATATTGGCCCTTCTCAAGTTTGTTCTTGACCTTATGAAACGACACAACTCGATTTATGAAAAATAAAATTATATATATGTAACCAGTGGGCCTCACCTCAGAGAAGTGGGTAGCACTAAAAAACCAACCTGACCAGTCTTTCAGCTAGTGAGCCTCACCTGATATATGGTGGGCAACACTAAAACCATACTGTTTTCAACCTTCAGTTAGTTAGCCTTACCAGATTTGTGGTGGGCAGCACTAACTGGTATACAAACAAAAAAATCCAACTTTTTACTTACAAAAACTTTCCAAACTCAAATCCAAGCTTCATAATCACATGAACCAAGATTACCTAAACAACAAGACTATCATGAGCCATATGAGGTAGGATGCCTAAGTGTCCATACAAAAGATCCATTCTTCCAAGAATGGACAATACCTCCAAGTCTTCTAATAATCCTTTCTTCTAAACTTCAATCAACACCACTAGTTCCTTCTTCCGGAACCACCTATAAAATGGTAAACAACTAAAGGGTAAGCGAATGCTTAGTGAATATGTTTACATACAATCATATAAACGAAGGAGGGCAATGCACAAAGGTCTATTGCATATAGACTATGGCACCGTCGTGCCATATCTATAATACTCACCTTTGTGACAACGCATTACATGGATCCATATAAGCAAATGATTACAATCACAATCAAATAATAACAATAACAATGCTCCACATGAGCTGTGGCCACTATTTAGGCTCAACGCCAAATCAATTACCACACAAAGAATCTACCATCGTATGGTAATTGACCCGACGAATATACAAAGGTATGCAAGTATACTCACCTCCTTCGTGACACAATAATCAAATCAAATAACCGCAATATATTAACATTAATCATAAGATTACAAGCACCAAACTTAGCTCAAATTGCTCTAATTAGCCTAATCGATACCTAATTACATATAATTAGGCTTTAGTTAATAGAGTGAAAATTTGACGGTTGTCACACAAGTGAATAGATTTCTGACTAGTCTAAAACCATTAACTCAAAATTGTACCCTAAGTCTTCTATATATAGGCTGTCGAATGGGCTAGACTTCAAGCACGTTCGTAGGCTTTGATTATCTTAACACGAATTGCTACCTCGTGATGACGTCATCACGAGGTGATTTTGTATATATGATGACGTCAGCACGAATTTATAACTCTTGCTGATGTCATCTCTTCATCACTTCTGCAGCCCATTGAATTGCGACGGACAATATCTGAGCACGGAATGTGCACTTACATTTGGGAAATGAAAGCAACAAATAAATAAGATGTTTGTAACTATTGTTAATGCTTGTGTGTTAGCATGTAACATTTCTTTTGTAAATTATAAAAAATCTTTATCTAGTATTTATATTGTTTCTAAGTTAAAGTTACTCAATAAGACTCCTCAGCGAATAGGGGGAGATGGTTGAGTTAAGGATTCGTTGACCAGACTTGGTCGCTGATGTGTGTTCATCAGCGAGTCCAGTCACTCTTTGCCAACAATGCATTCTTATCCAAATTGCTAATCAAGGCGAGAAGAATTCGAACAAGAAGAAGACAAGAGTCACATGGTGGTTGTTCCAATTGTAATGTACCTTCTATGACAAAGGTATAGTTGGAAAGGAAATAGTGAGTTTCTCTTTGATACCCGATATGGTAAAGAAGACAAAGACGTCTGTTGCAAGTACTTCTAACCAATGGGATTTCGACAACCACCATCACATCATCATCAAGTCACGCTTGTGTTGCCCTATCTCTTCCCCTATATAATACAACTCAACCCTTTACAATTGGTGTGTTTATCCATCAAGTGTTGGTCACAGAATGTGTGTTCTTTCATTTACATTTGCTGTAATATATTGTTCAAGTTTATAGTTAGTCTAAACTTAACAATTGTAATTTCATTTACATGCTTGTAAGTCAAGTTGTAAGATTTACTATGTATTCACTGTTTATTAAATGATACATATGATTAGACTTACATAAATTGTGTTTTTGAATCTTTACTCTTGTTCTTTACTTACTGTTTTTTAATTACTTGTCTAGGAAAATGCTAAACGCAGCCCTTGGGGCTGCATTTAACGTGCATAGAAAATTTGTACCTTCCATATCAAAAGTTTACCCTTTGAATTTTATAGTAAGTGTACAACTATTTAATACAATTTAACTGCAGATCTAAAGGCTGTGTTTAGTAAAACCCTAATAATAATACTAATAATAATCATATTAATAATGATTGTATCAGAATGATGATGGAAGGCTTAATTAGGACTAAAGTGAAGAAAATAAGATTTTAGTGTTTCTACCATATCCCACTTGTCATACTCCCTTCGACTAATTAAATACGGTGGAATCTTTGTCGACCTCTAATGCAAACAAGCTAGGAAAAGACGAAGCCAAAGTAGTATTTCCACACCACATATATATTAACTAGTTTTGAGCCTCGTTTGATGGACGAGAAGTCTCAATATATATATAAAACAGAAAATCAAAATGAAAATATGTGTTAGATGATAATTAACATATATTGGGTTCAAATTTTCAACATGAACTAACGTTGTCTTATTTTATCTAACAAAAAATAACAAAATATATATCATATTCTAATATTAAAATAAAAGATGTAAATATCGAGTAAAATAAATTAATGAGGAAACTAAATTTAAAAGAATAAAACATTTCTGTAGAAGAAGAAAGCCATGATCAACGTACAATTGACAACAAAATAAATTAAAAGAGTTGAAAAATAACAATAACATAACAATTCAATATCAAATAATGAACAAAATACCCAAAATTAATTAAAGTGATATAAAAAACGTATGTTTCTTTTGTTGAGAAGCTATATGATCATGAATTTTTTTTTTAAAGATAGAAAGGATAGGAATGATGGGAAAAGATTAACAAATATTTATTTACCTTGTATATATAATAACTTCTTGTGAGAGTTTAAGAATTGTATATATATTTGAAAGTCCCAAGTTTGCACAGATTATGTAATTAACAACTAATGTAAATTACTCTAAGAACATAAGACAAGAAAGTAAATAAGTTTAATCATAAGTAACATTGATTAAACGGTGAATACATGGTCGGTTTACAATGAAAGAAAAGAGAAAATATTGTTAAGTTTTTGACACACTAAAAACTTAACAATTATACAAAGATGAAAAACACACTAAGTGTAAAATGTGGAACACACCAACCGAGTTGCGGCTAGGTCAAGTGATGCTTTATATAGGAGAAAAGAGGCATCACATGACAACCCAATAGACGTTGACACATAAAGTTTGTCAACCATCTATTGGTGTGTAAGACTGGTCTGCAGGAATCTCTTTCTCCATCTTGTTTCTTTCCCAAAACGGGTATGAAAGAGAAACACCAAAGTACCAATTTGGTACAAGGTCACAAGTCTTCATTCTGCTTGATCAACACGTGTCCTTGGGGACCAGCCTTCTTATCTTCATTTTTCCGCTCATATTTGACTTACAAAACATGGCGGTGAGTCATTGAACTTATCCTTAACTTGAAGATAATAAACGATCGCTGACGGCTCGCTGACAAAGTCACTCGCTGAGTCTTTCAACGAATCCATGACTCAACAATCTCCCCCTTGAGGAGACTTAGCTGAGTAGAAGTTGCTTGAACTTACATGTAACAATAGGAAGATGATGGAATGCTGCTTTTATATATGATAAACAATTTTACATTTATTCAGCATTTCAAAAATATTAAAGACTACTTAATCCCACTGAGACTCTTGGTTGGCCTTGATGAATGCTTCATCCTTTTGATCAATTAGCTTTATGAACTCCGGATCATTGGAAGTCTTGGTACAATACTTCCTTATTTTTAGACGGAAGGAAGAAGGAGCAACGGCAATTTCACTAGTCCTGAAGAAAAGTTCATGACCATGAACATTGCAGAAACAGAAACCTCCCAGTTTCTCATCATAAACACCTTCCATAAAAAGAGTTCTGGAAGGCATCTTGAGATTTAGCAGTGGCTCCTCATCTATATCAGTCTTGGGAACAATTCTGAGTATAGTGGGGAGCTGAGAAGAATGGGATCCAGAAGCTGGCCTTTTAACTCCAGCTCTTGCTGGTTGAGATGGAGGATGAGGGAATGGATGTCTTGTAGCGCTGAGCAGAGAGTCCTTAATTCTGTACTTCTTTTCCATTTGACGCACTTTCTTTATCTGCTCTCCTGCTAGCTCAATCAACGACTTGTAACTTACTACAAACTTATCCTTTTATCAGCTTGTAAATTTCAATCCATTCAGTTGGCCCAAGCGTTTTGTCAGTGACCTCTTCCAAAGTAAGCAACTTGGGCACTCCTTCCCTTTGAAGATGAAGGTTCATTCCTTTTCTGGTCAAGGTGACTCTGACTGGCAGAATCTCTTCAGGCCTTTGCCTTATCTCCCTTGACTTGAGGTATCGTTCTCTGCCTTCTTCAAAATTCTTTTTCAATTGAATGAATAAATATTTATAGCCCTTGCTGGTACATTCTCAGCAATGACAACAACTTCATCTTTTTCAACAATCGCTGGCACATTCTCAGCAACTGTGGTTTCCTTTTCTTTTTCAACTTTAGCTGCCGGTTCAACAACCTTCTTAGCTTGCCCCCCTCAACAGTGGCTGCCAGTTCAACAACCTTCTCAGCACTTTCAGTATTTTCAGTTTGGGGAGCACTTTCACTTGTAACATTTTCAGTTTGCTCCCCCTCAACATTTGCTGCTGGTTCATCAACCTTCTCAGCAATATCAACATCTTCATTTTGGGGAGCATCACTTGTAGCATTTACATTGTCAGTTGCTGGGCCCTCCTTAGCAATATTCTCCCCCTTGCAAGCAGCTGAGGAACTAGCTACTTCCACTTTTTCTTTCTTAAGGAGGCCCAACATCTCCGTCATCATTCCCTTAAGAGAGCTCACCTCTTCTTCAAGTTTATGCTGCCTGCCGATAGAATCTTCCAACAATTTTCTATCAGCAGCTGCGGGTAAGGGAGTTTGATTTAAAGGTTGGGTTTTGAGAGAAGAAATTTCTTTGGTGAGGGTGGAGAGAAAATCATCTTGATTTCTTGAGAAGAAGGAGATGGTGTTAGTGAGTTGGCAAAGGTGGGCAGTAAGAAGAATATTGGACTGCTTGAGTTCATTAAGTGCTGACAAGATGCCAGGCACTTTAGCAGCCTTCGCTGAATGGACTTCTTCTTTTAACTTGTCCAGCAAGGCAGAGATGTAGGTATTGGAGGTGCTGACTCTCTTCATACTTTCATGCAGTAGAGTTTGATTTCTTTTAAAGAGTTGCTCATTGGACCTGGTGTTGGTGACTTGATTCTTTGTAATCCCAAACACCATTCCTTGAAGGGTAGAAATCTCATCCTTCAAATCATTATTCCCCACAACTAACTCTTGAAACTTGGCAAGTGCCCCAAAATTCATCTCAGCCATCTTGTCTACTAACCAGGCGTACAAATACCCATGCCTGTTCCCTTGGCTTTGAAATTTGCAATCTTCTTAAGATTTCTTAAATGGTATATATATAATATATTTAAATTGGTTGTGAGTAACGTTTAAATAAAAGGAAATTAAAATTTTATCCAAAAATACTTGAGTGTGCGCCGTATTGGCAGACGTAACCTGTCAATCAGATGCGCAGAGACTGTCACATGCGGACAGATGACGTGATTGTGAGTCCCTGAAATACGATGGTTAACCTAGAAGTGTAAAATACAACAAGTCTAATAATCACTAGAATGGACTAGTATTACTTGTAAATAAATGCAAGAATATATAAACAAAGTAATACAAGACTTAAAGCAATAAACAAGTAAAGTGGAACATTATGTATTTTTCAAGGTGTAATTTATTTATGATGTTAAATAAAATACAAGGTTGTGCGGAATCAAGATAATACAAATAAGTATGTATCCTAACAACCTATGAATTACAAATGATCTATATTTGTCAAATAACTCTTTTGGATCGAGATACTTAAAGTTGTGAAGTATCCCAGTTTAAGATCGAGAGTATTTAAACAAATTCACTCTAATGCAAAATGTATGCTTAAAAGTATTTTCTCAAAGAAATGACTTTGTATTTATAGGCAACAAAATTCACCAGTGAATTTTGTGCCGTACAAATATGGTTGCATGCATTTAATGATCCGACAAGAACATTAAATGCATTGGTTAATGGTACAAGGATAAAGTCATATCGATATGATTTTATTCTTTTAACCAACCACCTTTACACGCATAAACTTTGGTAAAGAACAAGTGGATTGTTCTTTGGAAAGTGTGTAAAGGCAAAAGTCAATTCCTCGATATCAGTGTTCAGACTTGTAAGGTCTAGAACACTGACAATCCTCCAGTGTACACATCTGGTAAGACTTCCAGTGGACTCCGCCATTTGTCAGTCTTCTTTATTCTGACTTCAGTGAGAACGTCTTCAGTAGAGTAGATCTGGACTGGGGTGAAGTCCAGTGAGCTAATCTGGAGAATACTCCAGATTTCCTATACAAGTATTTGCTCACTGATCTTCCATTATTTCTGGACAAATCTTCAGAGGGACTCCAGATTCCAAGTCTGGAGTAGGTCCAGTAGAACACGTTTCTGGACAGATCTTCAGTAAGTCTCCAGTAGTCGAGTCTGGAGCGAGTCCAGTAAATCTGGACCTAACAAATTCCCCCTATTTGTTTAGAAATAATGCAAGTGTTTTCAAGCTTAAATCTATACAATTTTGTATGCTTGAAAAACACAAGTTTTGATTTTAGTCTAAAAAATCTAAGTTACTGGAAAACACTTTATAGATCATGAGTGTTTTCAGTTTCATCTTTTAAGTTCTAACTTAGAATAAATCTGATCATTTACTTTTATGAATCAAAAATTGCAGCTAATATTACATACATCAACTGATAAATAGTTACAATTTTCTTTAAACATTAAATTACAATAAGTAAATGATAAGAGTCAGGCCCTTCTCTTCGATGTCTGTCCTGGAGCATCTTCAGAAGCCTTTCTCTTTGGTGATGGAGAAGATGGTACTGATTCTAGCGATTTCATGCCCATTGCAACTTCCATCTGTTGCTTTCTTCTCCATACCTTCTCAATTCTCTTCAGAAATACTTTAACATCAGTCGACACATTTGTCTTCCCCCTGAACGTTAAAGCAATCTCTTTCAGTTTACTCCATCCAAACGCTTGGACTGAAGTACTCTTTCTTTCATCAGTAAAGTTACCTTCCCTCGTCAACTTTACTTCAAACTTGGACATACCTTCATGATTACCAGCAAGCTTTATTTCTGCACCAGTGATCCGTCTAGCATCAGCCCTGAAATTTAACATTTCATTATACTTGTCTTTCAATTTGGCTGTCTGGATCAATGCTTCAGTTTCCTTTGACACTCTCTTTTGCTCAACAGCAGACTGGAGTTGTTGACGATTAATTTTCAGAGAAGTGTCCAGGGGAATGAATCTGCTTACATCAGCATCTTTAATAGCTTTGATCTGTTTGCCAGTCAGTTTTGGTAAGCCAGTCAGTTTCTTTCTGTACTCTAACTCCAGAGCACTAGCATTCTTCCTTATCTTCCTCTGGAGCATCACCAGTTCCTCCTTCCTCTGCCTGATGAGTTCTGGTACACTAACGCCATAAATTATAGAATCATAAACCTATTCTTCTTCGGCGTAAAAGGAGCGTACATGAACATCATTCAATGCATTCAGACATTGATGAACTCTAGGGTCTTCCTTCATCTTTTTGTACACATCAATATTTATGCCTAACCTGCCAGCATTGTAAGAGTCCAGAGTCCCCATAGTTGCCATCTCCCTTTGATGGGCCAGAAGTTCATTTTTTTGATTTCTCTTAAAGATCTCTATCATTATGCATTCTTGTTCTAGCTTCTTGGAGGTTTCATCATCAGCAGTAGGATACACTGATGATTCTTCAGCAATTTGTTCTTCTTCACCAGTTACCAATTGTGCTTTTCCTTTAACAGACTTCAGTGTAGTTGATATTTCTGGGAAAGACTCAAACTGGGGCTCACTGGCTTCAGTACCAGCAGCTTCTTCAGACAGCATAGTGGCTTCAGTGCCAAATGCACTTTGTGCCAAATGCTTCAATGTCACTTGTTTTTGGTCACCAGACGACTTTTCCCCCTTGGAATGATCACCAGTTCTGGACTTGAGATCATTCCATAATTGTTCTAGCATATGTTTGTCCAGTGCACCAAAGGTTCTTCCTGCCACTGGAGTTGTATCAGTCACAACTTTCTTAAGTGTCTGCACTTCCTTTTTAACAGTTTCAACTTCTTTAGGCAAGTGCTTTCTTCATATAATTCTTTCAGCATACTGATTCTGAACTTCTTTGTACATTCATCACTAATCGTACTTACAACTGCATCCTAATCAAGTGTGGATCTAGTCTCCAGAGAACTTATCCTGGTAACCAACTTCTAAACCTCTTCATTCAGACCTGCCAGTGGTTGAACAAGTTCACCTTTCACTGCAGTCTGAACAGAGTTCACCAGCCTTGTCTCCAATCCCTGGACTGCCACTTTGAAATTTTCAGTATTGTTGTCTGTGGCCAGTACCAGTTCATCAAGCTTCTCATAAACACGCTTGTCATTCCCAGCAAACACATTCATCTCAGATGCAAGGTTATTTGATAATAAAGATTTAAAGTTGAAATAAACAAGCTTCTCATTTCCAGCAAATATATTCATCTCAGATGCAAGGTTATTTGATAATAAAGATTTAAAGTCTGAAATAACCTGCGATGAAGTCTGGAGTGATCTCTCCAGGTCCGCCACCTTACTTAAAAGGCCTTGGACTTTGGCAGAAGATGAAGTGGAGAGACCACTGGGAGGTTCAAGATTGGAAGGCAATCTGGTCATAAGAGGTACTTGTGCCCAGTCCTCTTCAGTTGCAGCTTCAGATGTTACAACTGTTGAGTCCAGCGCACGAGGTTCAATTACGTTGACTGGAGTTTGAAGTGGTGGAGGTTGAGATTGTGAAGTTTGAGTGGTTGCAGGAGTAAAGTATTGAGTATTTCTTGGAATTGAAGGTGGTGGTGGTGGTGGCATGTTTGATTCTGGTGGAGGTGGTTCATTTGATTCTGGTGGTGGTGGTGGCATTTCAACAGATATAATTGGTTGGGTGACTGAAGCAATAGCAGATGTGTCAATATTTTCTTCTTCATCACCCAGGAAATTCATGTTTACATCAAAACCTTCAGACATTGGGGAATCTACATCATCCCAATTTGGAGCCATCCCAACTGTCTGATCACCAGTCTGTTCACCAGCCTGTTCATGAACTTGTTTACCAGCCTCTACATTCAAGTCGATTTGAGCCTCTTGCTCACCAGATACATGTTCATCAGTCTGAACATCTTGTTCAACTTGCTCAACAACCTGCTCAATAATCTGGGCCGCATTTTCTATCTGTTCATCAGTCACCTGCCCAACAACCTCTACATTCTCTTCAGGTTCAAAAATCAGAGACCCATCCAAATTCATTACATCACCAGGATGTCTTTCAGGATTCACCTGAACTCCAGCTCTCATTAGACGCCTGTTTGTTCTAGGTCGTCTGGAAGGTTCAACAATTTCTGGTCCTTGACCTTCAGGAGCAACTTGTCTAATGGGTTGTACAGCTTCTATTATCTGTACATCTTGGTCACCAGAGGGTCCTTCACCAACTTGACCTCTACCTGGAGCCACTTCAGCTTCTTTTCTTTGAAAGGAGAGCATGGACTGAGGAATATCTACGTCATTCAGTGGAGATCTGAGGTTGGTCAGATCCCTCATATACTCACTCACAGAAAAGTGAGTAGTTTCAAAATCATACTGGTCTCCAAGAGCTCTTTTAAATATGAGTGAAAGAAAATGGATATAAGGAACAAAGGCTTTTCTACCTTTCACTCTAAGACGCTCTACCAGATCATCAAAAAGAATCTGAGCAAAATCCAAAAAAACCAGAGGCATAAGTGAGAAAGAAAACGGATATAAGGAACAAAGGCTTTTCTACCTTTCACTCTAAGACGCTCTACCAGATCATCAAAAAGAATCTGAGCAAAATCCACTCTAAGTCCAAACCAGAGGCAGTAGGAAATCTGGAGATGGGTTTGATTTATCTGGTCTAACCCTCCAGAACTGCCTCCCAGACATTCAACAATGTGGGTGAAGAAGAATCTCCATGAGTCTGATAGTTTGCTCATGTAGATAGTTCCCTTCCTGGATAGCTGGCCATGCTCATCCATTATATCTGTGTGCCCCATCAGTCTGCACACTTCCCTTGTATTGATACCAGAAGGAAGTTCGATGGGCAACTCATTCTGTTCAAAATAATTCAATTGAAGAACAGACCTGAGTAGACTAGCAGTGAAACCCAAGGATCTGGTACCTTGCTTCAGAGAGTAAGTAATTGATGAAGTTTCATCATCATATTGTGCAGTGTACCAGAATTCACAGAGGTAATCGTGGTACATCCTCCCG
>CM067169.1:32167497-32188835 GCA_034093135.1 Erigeron breviscapus | reverse complement strand
TTTGTTTATCTTCAAGCTCTCGTATTTGGTCTGTCTTTGTTTGGATGCCAGAACCAGTTATCTCCTTCGGGCCTGTCATCAGGAACAATCATATTTGCTTCAAAATTTCTTGAAGGAATGTTATGTGGCCCTGGAAGATAACTAGGCTCGTACTTGATCCAGCAACCTCCTTTCCAACGAACAACATACTTCGACTTCTGAACATTCTTTGCTTCTCTCATCATTTGAATGCTGTCTCGGTATTCAAGCCTTTGATTGATTTTGGAGATCACTTTATCAAACACTTCCTTTTTCTTTTCATCTTGCTCATCTTCCTTCAAACACAACAACACATTTTTACAAAACTCCAATGTTCCATCAGAATAAGAAGCAAGTTCATCCATACGAATGAAAATCTTCTTCTTCGGCTATTTAGAAAGACAACCCCAAAAGATGGTTCTTCAATGACATGACCAATACTGAGCTTTTCAATGTCTTCAGTGTAAAGACTCTGATCTGGATATGGAACATTTATCTTCCTCTTCATAACTTCAAACCCTATTTGAAAATCTTCCAATGAAGCATATTGAATGCAACTTGACATGTATCTTTTTACAGCATCAAAAGCAATCACATCTTCACGGTATCTTTGCATTGCATTCATGAAATGGTTGTAGAGGAAGATAATGTCATCAACTGGCAAAAGTTTAAATTGGGCTTCTGTAAATCGGTAGATCTTGTTATTATCTCTTTTGACGTGAAAACATGGAATAGAGATAGTAACTCTTTTGATCAAAATCACCCTGATCAGCACCAATATCTTGTGGTTTCTCTGTTCTTCCAGCAACTTTGGATTATATTGTTTTGTAAGTTTAAGAAGCTCTGTGTATTCTTCGATTTGCCTGGCTTCCTTAAACTTGTACATTGAGTCTAACTCTGGTCTCTTGGTTTTAGTGACCTTAGTTGCTCCACAAAATATAGAGTAAGCCCTTTTCTCCAGATATCTTGATTTCTTAGCTGCTTCTTTTGGTTTGATGCCGAGAGCAACCATTCTTTCTCTATCCCTCAAGAAGTATCCCTGATTAATAAATCTTAATTGTTCTTCAGTTAAATCAGTTGGAAAATAATCAGGAAGAACTTCCTCGGATATGATTGCCTCTCTCAAAACCTGTTTGTAAGTAGATTTCTAAAAGTTCTGAATTGCAGCTTCTGGAGTCTTTCTAAGATCATCAAAATTGTTGAATTCATTAAAATTATACTGCTGTGGAGCTGAGCTAGCACGAGCAGATGATTCTCCAACTTCAACTCTGCTTGAAGGACCTGTTTCAAAGTAATTAAGATCTGCAAATTCTTCAAACATAGGTTCCTCTGCAGCTTCTACATTCACAGGAGTCTCAACTATCTCTGGCTCATCCAATATAACATTATCTTTTATGGCCTCTAGATCAGCTTCTCCTTCAGCATAAATCCTCTTCAATAACAAAACCTTCTTCTTCAGCATAAATCCTCTTCAATAACAAAACCTTCTCCTTCTCCTTCAACTAAATCCTCTTCAATAACAAAACCTTCTTCTTCATTGATAAATCCTCTTCAATAACAAAACCTTCTTCTTCAGCATAAATCCTCTTCAATAACAAAACCTTCTTCTTCAGCATAAATCCTCTTCAATAACAAAACCTTCTTCTTCAGCATAAATCCTCTTCAATAACAAAACCTTCTTCTTCAGCATAAATCCTCTTCAATAACAAAACCTTCTTCTTCAGCATAAATCCTCTTCAATAACAAAACCTTCTTCTTCAGCATAAATCCTCTTCAATAACAAAACCTTCTTCTTCAGCATAAATCCTCTTCAATAACAAAACCTTCTTCTTCAGCATAAATCCTCTTCAATAACAAAACCTTCTTCTTCAGCATAAATCCTCTTCAATAACAAAACCTTCTTCTTCAGCATAAATCCTCTTCAATAACAAAACCTTCTTCTTCAGCATAAATCCTCTTCAATAACAAAACCTTCTTCTTCAGCATAAATCCTCTTCAATAACAAAACCTTCTTCTTCAGCATAAATCCTCTTCAATAACAAAACCTTCTTCTTCAGCATAAATCCTCTTCAATAACAAAACCTTCTTCTTCAGCATAAATCCTCTTCAATAACAAAACCTTCTTCTTCAGCATAAATCCTCTTCAATAACAAAACCTTCTTCTTCAGCATAAATCCTCTTCAATAACAAAACCTTCTTCTTCAGCATAAATCCTCTTCAATAACAAAACCTTCTTCTTCAGCATAAATCCTCTTCAATAACAAAACCTTCTTCTTCAGCATAAATCCTCTTCAATAACAAAACCTTCTTCTTCAGCATAAATCCTCTTCAATAACAAAACCTTCTTCTTCAGCATAAATCCTCTTCAATAACAAAACCTTCTTCTTCAGCATAAATCCTCTTCAATAACAAAACCTTCTTCTTCAGCATAAATCCTCTTCAATAACAAAACCTTCTTCTTCAGCATAAATCCTCTTCAATAACAAAACCTTCTTCTTCAGCATAAATCCTCTTCAATAACAAAACCTTCTTCTTCAGCATAAATCCTCTTCAATAACAAAACCTTCTTCTTCAGCATAAATCCTCTTCAATAACAAAACCTTCTTCTTCAGCATAAATCCTCTTCAATAACAAAACCTTCTTCTTCAGCATAAATCCTCTTCAATAACAAAACCTTCTTCTTCAGCATAAATCCTCTTCAATAACAAAACCTTCTTCTTCAGCATAAATCCTCTTCAATAACAAAACCTTCTCCTTCTCCTTCAGCATAAATCCTCTTCAATAACAAAACCTTCTTCTTCAGCATAAATCCTCTTCAATAACAAAACCTTCTCCTTCTCCTTCAACTAAATCCTCTTCAATAACAAAACCTTCTTCTTCATTGATAAATCCTCTTCAATAACAAAACCTTCTTCTTCAGCATAAATCCTCTTCAATAACAAAACCTTCTTCTTCAGCATAAATCCTCTTCAATAACAAAACCTTCTTCTTCAGCATAAATCCTCTTCAATAACAAAACCTTCTTCTTCAGCATAAATCCTCTTCAATAACAAAACCTTCTTCTTCAGCATAAATCCTCTTCAATAACAAAACCTTCCTTCAGACCGTAAGATATTCAACAAAACTTCACAAGCAGAGTTTGGTAGGTTGATTTGTTGATGTTGATGGAATTTGATTTGGTGTTGGTGTTCTTTGTGTTTGGGTAAGAGGTGGAGTAACCAACCCAGGGGTTATTTGCACACTTGTGGTGTGACCTAAATTCAGCGAAGCTGATTCAAGATTTCCTGCGGATCCTCGGGTTATACCCTCACCAGCAGTTGGATATTCAGTGGCTTTGCAACCAGAATCGGGTTGTGTCCTAGAATGTGATAAATCACTGTCCGGGACTTGTTGTTGGGCAACACCTCTAACAACACCGGGGTCACTGAGAATTCCCGTTAATACAGTCTCAGGTTGATCCTGAGGAACAGCAGTGTCACTACGACGTTCATACTGTCCCCCAATCTCAGTCTGAGGACTGTTACCTGCGGCTAAAGCTGGCGTGCTGTTAGCTAAGGCAGGATTTCCAAGCTGTCCTTGAGGGTCACACAAAGTGGGTCCCCCTCCGCTTGTTCCGGCATCAGTACTCAACTGTGCTTGTGAATCCGTGTACCTAGGAGATCTAGACTCTTGTGCACGAAATGAAGGCGAGAGGTGGGGCTGGTCCTCTCTTATTTCAACACTCTCATCCTCCAAATGAGGAGAGTGTGGTGAGCGTGGCTGATCCCCGTGCATTTGTGAGACTAACTCCTGTTGTGAGGAGTCAGAATGGCTGGGAGAGTTTGGTGCAAGCGAGAATGGGCAGTTCCCGACTTCTACCCTAGGGTAAACAACCCGGCTAGACACATTGGTTTGAACTATTGGAGGGCCAACGTTTTCTTTATGCCCTTGTCCTAACCCGGACCGCACATCCTCTCTGGTATTTTCAACTCCTCCCTCAAATCCGCCTTGTTCCTCCAGCACAACATCATCTCCAGTGCTAACATGCTCAGTTTCAACCTCAGATACAACATTATGAGTTACTTGTTCAACATCTAATTCTGTCGAGGCACCAATATTTTTAGATCCAGCAGACGTATGCTTTCGTTTGGATTTCTTCTTCTTTGATTTCTTTGGTGACCTACGAGCAGCCATTTTAAGTCTTCTCCCTGGTGGTGGAGTTGGTTCATTAGGTAGTGCTGAAGCAAGCGGTGTTGGATTAAGTACAGGTGAAGAGCGAGGTGGTGTAAAAGTTGGTGGGTTTGGTGAAACAACGGACGGTAAAGGTGTAGATTGTGAAGGTGAAGATTGCAAAAAGTGAACGGTTGGTGTAGATTGTGTTGATGGTGTAGGTTGAGAAATAGGTGAAGAAACAGGTTCAGGTGTTACAACATCATGTTCAAACATAACTCGTTTCGATTTTCTTTTCCTCTGCCCAGAAGTCCCCTCACCACTAACCCCTCTTTTTCTTTTATGTGACCTAGGACCCTCACTTGGCGACCTATGCTCAGCTTGGGTAGGAGTCTGTCGGCTTTCAGACCCCATTGCTGAGACTAACCACTCGAGATAAGCCCTAAGATGAGGACTCTGAGCAGGAACCAAATTAATTAAGAATGGTGGAATTGGAAAAGGCCTTGCTATTTCACTTCCTGTGCCTCTCAAGTTGGATTTATACATGGCAATTACACATTTAAAGCTGTCTTCCAATCTTGGAATATCTTCTGTATTATCAAGAACATCTTCGATAATCAGTGTGAAGAATCTGATAAAGGGAATATATTTTCTTTCTTGTTTATCCTTTCCCTTGAAAACTTGGATCATTTTATCCCATATTATCTTTGCAAAGTCACACTGCACATTGTGAGTGACTGCATAGAACATTGATAAGGAATGCTTCGTCATTAGATCAATCCCTTTCTGTGATGGCATCAAACAAGTTGTTAGAACGTTGTACATTGTATGCCAGAGAGTTGATATATTCATTCTTCTAAAATCTCTCATTGTTGCCAACTCTCCTTCATAACCCAAAGAATGAACTCCAGCTAACATTTCTTCAACAGTTGGAAGTTCTTCGTATTCTTCAAGTTCAGGAAAACCAATGATGGTTCTGAACTCAGCCAGATTGAATTTACAATTGAAGATTTCATCTTCTGACTGAAGAGAAAACTTGAAGTAATCTGCTGTTCCATGCCTCTTACTTCCTTTTACATATTCGATTGATTCCCATAACTCAAAAACATATTTCTCGGGAACAATAGCACCTCCAGTTAAGGCATTGTTCAATGGGTGATGGCTCAAAATCTCTGTAATAATCGGGAATTTGCAAGCAAATGGTATATGAAGTGCTTGATTGGCTTGCATCTTCATTGAATCTCCTTCTTTAAACACAGCCATCTTGATAGTTTATTATTTTATGTTAAGACAAACTGACCAAAGTTTTGACCAGAAAATACAATTTAATCACAGAAAAATAATAACACATACCAACATTTAAGAAACAAATTTATTACTCAAAGACAATGTTTTGCATATATAATAGAAATGAGAAAACAAAGTAGTACACAAAGGCGTTCGATACCTTGCATCTCACTCAAATATATATACAAAACATGACAATATATAGGATCACATAAGTATTACAAGATAAGAAAAACAAGGTAGTACACAAAGGCGTTCGATACCTTGCCTCTCACCCCAAACACTTATGAAATACTATATATTTACCAACACAATACACACAAACATTTATACATTTTAAAACATAACACAAAAAATAATAAAAGAAACATAGAAAAAAATTTAAATTCTATTTGTACTGTTTGTAGAGCAAAATGCTCTGCAAATAGCACATTTTGAGAAATTTTTGAATTGTATTGTTTGCCGAGCAAACTTCTCGGCAAACACAAGAACACTCAAGTCTGGTACCAAGTCATCGTTTATTGGAGTTGAAACATGTAAATGCCGAGCTCAAAGCTCTGCAAATGAGCAGTTCTGTCCAACTCCTTTTCAATGTATGAAATTTCCTTAGATTGATCAACAATCATGTTGTCAATTTGATTAAGAAAAATTTCAATGGAAAAATTCAATTTTGTACTGTTTGCCGAGCAAAATGCTCTGCAAACAATAGGTTTAAAATTTTCATTTTGTACTGTTTGCCGAGCAAAATGCTCTGCAAACAGTTGATTTGAAAACTAAGTGAAAAGTTTACATGCATTTGCCGAGCTCAAAGCTCTGCAAATGCATGGTTCAAGTCTTGATAAAATTTAGAAATCCAATTTGTACTGTTTGCCGAGCAAAATGCTCTGCAAATGCTCTGCAAACAGTTGTTCTAAGACTTGGAACAAGTTTTGTACAAAATGCACTGTTTGCCGAGCAAACTGCTCTGCAAACAGTTGTTCTTAAAACTTGTAAAACTTTTGGAACTCAAAAAGGCATGTTTGCCGAGCTCAAAGCTCTGCAAAAAGTTGATTTTAAAAACTCGGATTCATTTTGAAAACCAAAAACCTTGAATGCCGAGCAAACTGCTCTGCATCAAGTTGTTGTAAAGACTTGGTGAAAATTTTATTAGTTTTGGTGAAAACAAGTATTTGCAGAGCTAAAAGCTCTGCAAATGACACTTTTGATCGAAACATTTGTTTGAGAAAACTAAGAACATGTTCACCAGAGGTTATGAAGTTTTAAAGATCAACAAGAACAAACAACACATTTGCCGAGCAAAATGCTCTGCAAATGGTTCATTTCATGAAAACTTATTAGTTTACCCAGCCCTAGTTCAAACCAACCCCCCCCCCCCCCCCCCCCCCCCCCCCCCCCCCCCCCCCCCCCCCCCCCCCCCCCCCCCCCCCCCCCCCCCCCCCCCCCCCCCCCCCCCCCCCCCCCCCCCCCCCCCCCCCCCCCCCCCCCCCCCCCCCCCCCCCCCCCCCCCCCCCCCCCCCCCCCCCCCCCCCCCCCCCCCCCCCCCCCCCCCCCCCCCCCCCCCCCCCCCCCCCCCCCCCCCCCCCCCCCCCCCCCAGAAAAAACAAATAAAAAACAACAAAAAAAAAAAAAAAAAAAAAAAAAAAAAACATAAAAAAAAATCTTTTTATCATTTTAGAATTTTCTGATTTTGTATTTGATTTTTTCAATTTTAAAACAAAACAACTAAACAACACATATAAGACCTAATCATGCATCTAACTCAACAACTAATCACAATCAATCATCACAAAATTCAAAATAAACAAGAAAGTTCATTTAGTTATTTAATCAAACAGTTTGTGTGCTCAAAGAAAACAAGAAATCTTACTACAAAACTGACGATTTGATCGATGAAACAAGATGAAATATTCCAGAAAAATGAACACTTGTTTAACCCCACGATGATTATTATAAAAAAAAATTAAGAATGTTGAATGATTGATGTGAAGTTTGATCAGTTTTGAGAGACAATTATGAGATATTTTGGTTTTGAATTCGAAAATGAATTATTTGACCCGCCCATTTTCCTTTTAAGACCCATATTCGGGTCGCGGGTCTGGGTATGACCCGCGTGTTGACCCGAAATTCAAACAAACTTGGGCAGATTTTAATTTTGGGCTCGAAAATGGGTTTTGGGCTTAAACTAACAAAACAAACAAAAAAAATCAAAAAAAAAAAACAGTAAAAAAAAATCTTTTTATCATTTTAGAATTTTCTGATTTTGTATTTGATTTTTTCAATTTTAAAACAAACACACATACAAAAAAAATTTAAAACAAACAAAATAAACAAATATATACATGCATTGCACACTCTCCCTCAAATAAAGCATAAAACAACATGGTAAATTTACAAACTCCCCATTAAATCATGCATTCTACCCTTTTTCTCCCCCTCAAACATTGCATGTAATAACAAGTAAAACACATCAATGTTTGAAACAGAAAATGAACATAGAATACATGGCATGTAATCATTTAAGTTTGTAAATCTAGCATTCCCAACTTGGTTTTAAGAAAATTAAACCTGTTTTCATCCAATGGTTTGGTGAAAAGGTCAGCAAGTTGGATGTTACCTTTCTCGACATGATCTTTAAGAAAATGGTACCGAAAATCTATGTGCTCGGTCTTTGTGTGCTGTACAGGATTGCAAGAAATAGCAATAGCACTCTTTGAGTCACAGTAAATGGGAATTCTGTTTAATTGGAATCCATAATCAGTCAACTGAGTCTTCATCCAAAGAACTTGTGAACAACAGCTTGCTGCAGCAACGTATTCAGCTTCTGTAGTAGATGTTGATACACAATTCTGTTTCTTTGAAGACCAACTGACCTATCTATCCCCTAGAAACTGTACACTCCCAGAAGTACTCTTTGGATCAAGCTTACAACCTGCATGGTCAGCATCCGAATATGCAGTTAACTGAAACCTGGTATCCCTTGGATACCAGAGACCAAGGTTCACTGTGCCTTTCAGGTATCGGAAGATCCGTTTAACGGCCTGGAAATGACTTTCCTTGGGATTGGCCTGGTACCTGGCACACATTCATGTGGCGAACATAATATCCGGGCGACTTGCAGTCAAATACATGAGTGACCCTATCATACTGCGATATTTCTTTTGATTAAAAGATTTTCCATTTAAGTCAGCATTAATCTTTGTCCGAGCTTCCATGGGTGTTCCAATTGTTTGACAATCCATCATATCAAACTTTTTCAACATTTCAAGAATGTACTTAGATTGACAAATAAAAGTACCATTTGACAACTGTTTTACTTGAAGACCAAGGAAAAAGTTTAATTCACCCATCATGCTCATTTCAAATTTCTTGATCATTAAAGCAGAGAAATTCTTGCAGTATTTAGGATTAGTTGACCAGAAAATTATGTCGTCAACATAAATCTGGATTAGAATGATGTCACTCCCTTGTCGTTTGATAAACAAGGTAGTGTCAATCGAACCTTTGCTAAAACCAGATTTCACAAGATAAGAGGATAGAGCATCATACCATGCACGAGGCGCTTGTTTCAGACCATATAAAGCCTTATCTAACCTGTAAACATAATCCGGATGTTTGGAATTCACAAAACCTTCTGGTTGTTCAACATACACTTCTTCTTTGAGAATTCCATTCAAGAAGGCAGTTTTGACATCCATTTGGTAGACTGTGAAGTTCTTGTAGGCAGCATAGGCAAGAAACATCCGAATAGCCTCAATTCGTGCAACTGGTGAGAATGTCTCATCGTAATCAATTCCATCTTGTTGGCAGTAACCCTTTGCAACCAATCATGCTTTGTTGCGTACAACAACTCCAATTTCATCCTTTTTGTTCTTGAAGATCCATTTGGTTTTAATTGGCTCCTTGTTCTTGTAAGGATTTGGAACCAATTTCCATACCTCAAGACATTCGAACTGATTAAGTTCTTCTTGCATTGCCTTCACCCAATCTGGACAACTTAGAGCTTCATTCACTGTCTTTGGCTCAACTATACTCAGAAAATTCACAAACAGACATTCATTCGCGGATGCGGATCTTGTATGAACTCCAGTTGTTGGATTACCAATAACTTGAGAAATAGGATGAGCTCTTGTCCACTTGGTTGTGTGAGGAATTGGATCAAGTGGATCACCAGATTCTTCAGAATCAATAAAATCAGGAGAATGTTGTTCTGTTAATTGTTCAAGCGAAGTTGCAATTGGTTCAACAAAGTCATCATGATCATAATCTTCAGGATTGGTTGTAGGATTTGTCACTTGTGAGATATTATGAGGTTGAGTATGCAACTCTGAAGTATCGGTAGGAGGAAGAGAATCAGATGATGAATTAACATCTGATGATTGTGATGGTGAAGACTCATTGGGATCCATCTCTTCTGAATTTGAACTGGATGGTTCATTGGCATTTCCATCAGGTTCAGGAACTTTCTTTGAAACTTGGAAAAATTCTTCGAATAAGATATCCAAATCTTGTGTTGTTGGAGTAGAGAATTATGATTTGACATTTGAAGCAGTCTTTGTTGCGGAAGCTTGTGGACTTTGTGTGAGTCCCAAATATAGATGATTAACTAAACCCGACTGGCAAGTACAACTAATCTTGATGGACAAGTTAAGTTTACGATCCAGATATGGATAACAAGAAACAATTGACTTAAAGTAAAATGCAAGAACTAAATGGCAGAAACTATATAAAGATATATATATGTATAATCAAGTATGTAGCATTGAGACACGTTGTTTTCTTTCTAATGTATTTGATTTATTGATATATAAACAAATACAAGGATTGTTGCGGAACAAAGATAAACACCCAAGTGTAAGTATCTAAACAATCCCGAAAAACAAGTGATCTAAATAACTTGGAAATACTCGTAAGTTTACTTAGATTATATCTCACAAGTTGCAATGCTAAAGTTTCAAGCTCTTTGCAAGTTGTGAGAAGACTTCATATTTATAGACCAAGTTCATGATGACATGGACAAGATCGTATAAAAGTGGTTGTGAGCATTTAAGGAATTAAACTTAATTCCTTACATGCTTGTACTAGGAAGAGTATATAAGTCAGTTGATGTGACTTATAGTACTACGTTCCAAACCTATACTTTTACCTTGTACCTTTTATTAATAGATAAATCTATTAACTGGGTAAATGTATGTAAAGTAAAAAGTCTTCCTCGTAATCAGTGTAAAGTGTTGTAAATACTTTATACTAAGATGCTTCAGTCTTCGATCTGGTAGAATCACTCTTTGCTCGCTTCTGAGATGATTCTCTTCTTCATACTTCAGTCTTTGACTTCAGAATGAATGCTTCAGATTTATCTTGATCTGAACTGAAGTGAAGCTTCAGTGAAGTAATTCTGATACGGCTCAGAATTCTGTACAAACATTTTCACTGAACTTCAAGCTATTTCTGAACAAATTATACTTGGTCGATTTCCGACCTAACAAATTCCCCCTATTTGTTCTGAAATAGTGCATGCATCTCAGACTTCTATCTATACATGTTTGTAAGTCTGAAATGCAAGTTTTGTTTAAGTTGTAAAAATTTTCTAAGTACATCTTATAGATCATTGATGTCTCAGAATTTTACTTGTGGTTTTTCTAACTTAAACTTACCATCTACTTATTGGTTACAATTTGCAACATATATATACAAACTGAAATGTTTGTCACAAATGTAAATATATTACAAGTACATGATAAACTAAAAAAGGAACTACTTCTTGGCAGGCCTTGAACCAGAAGGTGCCTCAGTAGGTTTCCTCTTTAGTGGAGAATGATCCTTCTTTCCAAACAATCTTTCTTCAATTTCTACCTTGGCCTGCATCTTTTGTTGTATTCTTGATAACCATGCACCAATCAAGGCAGATTTCGGCTTCCCCCACAGTATTTGGATCATCTCCCTATGCTCAGAAATCCCAAACTCGTGCACTGAAACCTGATGGTATTCTTCAGCTGCCCTTCCTTCTCTTTTAACAACCAAGTCAAAAAGCTTCAATCCATCAGCTTTTGTTACTTCCATATCAACTATTTTGGCTGAATGAGATCGATGCTTCATATAATGCTCATATTGATCCCTTTCATGTTTTCTTTCAATTTCAATAGCATCATCAGACATTGGCTTGAAGGTAGAAAGATCAGCATCACGAACATTCTTTCTTGATGATCTTGGTCCAGTCACTTTGGGCTTAATGGGTGGACTTGACAATTCTTTTTCAACCTTCAGAACTTCAGCCAGAATTTCTTTCTTCTTAATTGCCATCTCCTTTTCTCTGTTTTTCACCAAGTCCTCAATGGACATCTTGAAAGTGAGATGGTCCAGCTTTTGTTCTAAGGGAGAATAATTCACCCCATATTCATACTCGAGCATATCCACAACAGCCTTCTGCACTCTTGGATCATTTTTGATCTTCAGATATCTTTCCAGAGAGAGACCAAGAGCTGCAGTATCAATATGATTGAGGATTCCCATTTTCTGATGTTGAACCCTTTCTCTTTCCTTATTTTCTCCCCACATAATAAATTGATTAGAAACTTGCTTTTGCAAAGCTTCTAATTTCTTGCTATCAGCATTAGGATCATGAAGTGGGTAACCTTGTTCATCAACATTTTCACCAACCACCAAACCAGAACCCTTAGAATCTTTCTTTGTTGGTTCTTCCTCTAATGGGGCCTTGCCCTTATCTTTCTTGCCAGATTCAGTTTCAGTTTCCCCCTGAACTGAGGCACTACCAGATTGCACCTCAGTTTGCTTCTTGGTTGCTTCAATGATTTCTTGTGTACTTGCAAGCAGACCAATAGGCACAGCTTTTCCCCCTTTGGGGACCTCTGAAGGCAACTTAGCGAATTCTTTAATGGCCATTTGCATGCCTTTCAGTGGTTCCCAACTTTGTTGTTGTAAACATTCAGAAATTCCTCTAGAAAGCTGAGCAAACTGAGATCTTAATCTGAAATTGGAGTTCAGATTCAGCGACTCTTTATCTTTTATCTCTTTCAACTGCTTTCTATCTTCTTCAGTGAATGAGGGAACAGGAGGAGCAACAATATTTTCCTTGTTGAGATGAGTTAGAATTCCTTCTAACTGTTTTGACTGGTTCTGAACTGAGCCTTCAAGTTTGGATACTGAATCTTTTACTTCATTCACAGCCTTGTCCACTTTGTCATATGTGTCTTTGGTTAGTTCAGCAATCATCACTCTAACCTTCTCACCAACCTTCTCAGAAATGGATTCTGAAATCTGAGCAACAAGATTCTGAGTTATCTCAGACTTCAGATTATCCAAAATACCAACACTTATAGAAGCCCCAAGTTCTTTCTCATTTATACTTGGCTTCTTAACCAGCTCATGTACTTCTCTTCCAACAGCCATAAAATCTTGCTTCAACAACTGAACACAAGATGTCAAGTTTGCAACCACCGAAGCTTGCACATCTCTTTTTGTTAGCTTGAAGGCTTCTCTGATTGCAGAGCTCACCTTGTTGCAGGTCATCACCAGTTCATTCAGCTTCCCAACTACTAGTCCTTCGTTTCCAGCAACCTTGGTTAGTTCAGTTCCAAGAAACATCTGAGCTCCTTTCATTTCAGCCACAGAACTAGTATTGGCAGTTAGAGACTTGGTTAAGTCCTCCACCCTTAGAATAAGGCTTTGGACTTCGGTTTGAGTCTTCTCTAACTGTGCTTCTACAATTAAAGGTGGTGGAGGTTGTGTAGAAGCAGGAGCAACAAATGGTAGATTACCAAGCCCTTTAAGAACATTTTTCAGTTGTAAATCAGTTGGACTCTCAGATTCTGTATCAGAATCCATTGGGGGATCATAATTGATAGGGGGTGGGATTTTATGAATTTGGGGGTGTAGAAATTGAAGTGATGGATTAAAAGTACCGGCTGTAACATAGGCAGGATTGGTGTCTGGTGGAAAAATTGGATGTTGATGAGATGGAGGTGGTGGAACATAAGGGTTAATATCTTGTTCTTGTTGGTCTGGTTGAATTTGGATTTCTGGGGGAGGAGGAGGGGCGTTTGCGAGGATAGCGGCTGGCTCAGAATCAGATTGATTCTCCTCCAATAATCCCTCGTCAAACTCAAAATCAACAAGGGAATCGAGATTCCCCTGAGGTAGCTCATCGTCATCCCAGAAAGCATTCACCACTGCATTCTGGTCAGATATGCCCTGGTTTGGGTCACTAGTACCCGCACCAGTTTCTGGTTCAACATCTGCAGAAGCAGGTGCATCGTTACCAGATTTAATGATCGGCTCAACCGTAGTGTCATTGCCAGGGACAGTAGATACAGAAACTGGAACACGAATGATGTTCAGAACCTTATCTTTAGGTCGACTAACGGGTCCCACATTCTTTTGTGGCCCACTTAGTGACCTTTCTGAACCAGCTAGTGTGGCTGAAACAGTTTTATTAAATACCTGAAGCATAGCAGTGGATAGTTCAGGCTCATTTTCAGCAGTGGATGCCTTTGAGAAATCTCTGTTGTATTCAGGTACTGAAGCTTCAGGTCCAGCTTGATTATAAGCTTCACCAAGAATATCCATGAAACATAAGCTCAGAAATCTTGGAAAGGCAATATGCAGACTTCTCTTTCCTTTTAGTTTTGTAATTAGCTGAGAAAAGAGAATCTCAGCAAAGTCTGCTTGTATCCCATTCCAAATATAATACCCCATCTCAACTTGGGGTAATGAAATTGGTCCAACCCTCCATGATTGCCACCAAGACTTTCCACAATCTGGGTCCAGAAGAACCTCCAGCAATTGCAAAATCCAGACATAAATATGTGTCCGGAGGTCTTCAGATTACCATCAGCATCCTCCATATCGCCATGACCGGTGGCGACTAGAACTTCCCTGAAATTGACTCCTTTGAGTCGTTTAGCAAATACCTGGGAAGGTTTGAGGTAGTTCAGATGAAGGGAATTTCTGAACCCCTCAAGAGTAATGACATACTGCTTGGTGCCCTCATTGAGAGTGAAGGAGATGGATTGTTCATCTTTGCTTACCACAGCAGTATACCAAAATTCAAGCTAGTATCGATGATACAATGCCTGAGGATTAGCGGTCAGAGCATAATGGAAAGGGGATTGCTCCCAAAAATTATTAATTCTTCCCATTAGGGTTTTGGATTTCACATTTAATTGAGCCAAGAAATTGCTCATGTTAAATCGGATTTGAGAAGGGGTGAAATTCTTTGGCCATGTGGCAGATGTTTTCACATCATCCGATGGAGTATATTTAAAATTGATGAGCGATTTGGGTTGTGAAGAAGATGATGATTTAGACATTTTTAAGAATCGAAAGTGAAAGTGAAAAGAATATGAAGAGTTTAAGGAATTTGAGAGTAAATATGAGAGAGATTGATGATTGGGAAGTAAATGAAAAACGAAGTAAATGAAAGAATGAAAAGGAATTTGAATTTAAGATGGAATACAAAGTGATTTTCTAATTAAAAACAATTTCTGGGGTCAAGTCCGCATTAAATGCAGAGACGTTTGAGTGACCCCACCCTGCAACACTTTTTCAGAAAAAGTACTCATTTCTTTCCCTTTTACGGCGCAACTTGTGTGACACATAAGCATGACCAACGTAAGTTAAAAAAAAAACATAGTATGCAGTAGGCCACGTGTACACACAATTGACCAAGTATCAAAAATATCTTGAAAGGATTGTTGTCTTTCAGTGATGACAAAATAAATTCTGAGCATGGTCAGTTCCAAAGAGATCTGAACCATCTCAGTTAATAAAATTCAACTGAAATAACTTTGATTTTCTGAAGTGCTTCAGTTAAATACGTTTTTCTGAGTAAAAGGTTCCCCCTCAAAAATGAAGGTTTATTTTAAAGTTAGAAAAATATTTAACATTCCCCCTGAAGTGATGATCCATGAATTAATAAGTGCCAAGATAGTATCACAAAGGCGTTCGATAGCTAGGCGAGCAAAAATTACATGGATCGCTCAGACTGGTGAACCAGATCAGTGTCACTGAGGCGTTCATAACAAGATTACCAGTCTAAGGATTTAACATACCCAACTCACTGACCAGATATTTAAAGGTTTTGACATCTAAAGGTTTTGTAAAAACATCAGCGAGTTGCTTATCAGTGGGAATAAAGTGCAATTCAATATCTCCTTTCAGAATATGATCACGAATGAAATGATACCTGAGGTCGATGTGCTTGGTTTTCGAGTGCATCACAGGATTGTGAGATATGGCAATGGCACTAGTGTTATCACAAAAGATTGGAGTCTTTGTGTAAGTAAAGTAACACCATAATCAGTCAGCTGGTTTTTCATCCATAGAATCTGAGCACAACAACTTGCTGCAGAAATATACTCAGCTTCTGCAGTGGATAGTGATACTGCAGTCTGCTTCTTACTGGTCCAGCTTACTAATTTGCCACCAAGGAAATGACACCCTCCAGTGGTACTTTTCCTGTCTATCTTACAACCTGCATGATCAGAATCTGAATAACCCATTAGATCTAGACTGGAGCCTTTGGGATACCAAAGACCCAATCTGGGGACACCCTTAAGGTATCTGAAGATCCTTTTAACAGCATTTGCATGTGCTTCTCTGGGATCAGACTGAAATCTAGCACAAAGGCATGTTGCAAACATTATGTCTGGTCTACTTGCAGTTAAATACATCAGTGAACCAACCATACCACGATATTTTGTATGGTTCACTGGTTTTCCATGTGGATCAGAATCCAAAGATAATGGAGCAGAAATAGGAGTATCTTTTGATGAGACTGAATCAAATTGATATTTCTTTAATAAATCTCTGACATATTTTCCTGGTTTATGAAAATACCATCTTCAGTTTGTTTTACTTGAAGTCCCAGAAAATATGTCAGTTCACCCATCATACTCATTTCATACTCAGAAGACATGATTTTAGAAAATTTTTCACACATCTTCTTATTTGTAGAACCAAACACAATATCATCAACATAAATTTGTACTAAAAGGATATCACTTTTATCATGCAATATGAACAAAGTTTTATCTATTGCACCACGTTTAAAACCATTTTTAAGAAGATGTTTAGTAAGAGTATCATACCAGGCTCTGGGTGCTTGTCTCAGACCATATAAGGCTTTGTTCAGCCTGTACACCGAATGTGGTTTTTCTTCATTTATGAATCCCGGTGGTTGATACACATAAACAACTTCTTCTAGTTCTCCATTCAGGAATGCACTTTTGACATCCATTTGATAGACTTTAAACTGATGATGAGCTGCAAAAGCTAAGAATATTCTTATAGCTTCAAGTCTAGCAACTGGTGCAAAAGTTTCATCAAAATCTATTCCCTCTTCTTGTACATATCCTTTTGCAACAAGTCTTGCTTTGTTTCTGATGATATGACCATCTTCATCCATCTTGTTTCTGAAGACCCATCTTGTCCCAATTGGTTCCTTCTTCAGGTTACTGGGACAAGGAACGAGTTCCCATACATCGTTTCTTTTAAACTGGTTGAGCTCATCTTGCATGGCTTCAACCCAGCTTGGGTCTTGCATAGCCTCGTCAATCTTCTTGGGTTCAATTAGAGATAAGAAGCTGACGTTTAAGCATTGATCGCTTGTGGCTCTTCTGGTCTGAACCCCTTTACTGGACTCTCCAATAATTTGCTCGATTGGATGTGCTTTTGTCCATTTAGAGTATTGACCAGGATGAATAATGATATCAGTGCAAGAACTTCTCTGAGTAACTTCAGGAGGAGCTTCAGAAAATACGTCTTCAGCTTCTTCTTCTTCCTGCAGATCATGACTTGCATCATGAAATTCTTCAGATTGAGGTTGCTCAGTGGAGCCTGATATCAGAGGAGAAGCAGCATGTACATCTGATCCAATAGTCAGTTCAGAAGGTAGTTTGAAACTGACTGGAGGATAAAATGGAATGTTGCTAGGCTTGTTTACTACTGGTTCTGAACGGAGATGTTCAGAAGCGGGTTCAGGTGACTGATCAGTTTCAGCAATGGGATCAGAATCACCAAAACTTATTGGACTTTCTGAGGGTGGTACAGGAATGGAATTTTTAAAGATTGCAGAATTGGATTCATCAAAGGTAACATGAATTGACTCATCAACCTTTTCAAGTCTCTTGTTAAAGACTCTAAAGGCTTTGCGATTTGATGAATATCCTAGGAAGTATCCTTCATCAGCTTTTGCATCAAATTTTCCAAGCTGATTTGAATCATTCAGAATGTATACTGGACACCCAAATACATGGAAGTATCCAATATTAGGCTTTCTATTTCTGAGTACTTCATAGGAGGTCTTCTTGTGTCTTTTGACATAAATAGATCTTTTCTGGGTGTAGCAGGCAGTTGCAACAGCTTCAGCCCAGAAATTCTTGGGAAGACCAGATTCATTCAACATACTTCTAGCAGCTTCAATCAGCGTACGATTCTTTCTTTCTACAACACCATTCTGCTCTGGTGTGTGAGCTGAGGAGAAGTTCTGAGATATGCCAGTTTCAGTGTAGAAGGACTCCAGAGTAGCATTTCTGAATTCAGTGCCATTGTCACTTCTGAGCTGACAAACTTTTCGCTTGTGCTTGAGCTCAATTTGTTTGATGAGAGCAATGATTTCAGCAGCAGCTTCACTTTTGGACCTGAGGAAAATCACCCAGCAGTATCTTGAATATTCATCAACGATAACAAGGGTGTACTTCTTTCCTGCTCTGGTCTGAACATTCACTGGTCCAAAAAGGTCCATGTGAAGCATGTGAAGAGGTTCAGTTATACTAAAGCTTTGTTTTGTCTTGAATGAAGCTCTTTTCTGCTTACCCATTTCACAACCTGGACATGGCTTGTCTTTATTGAAAGACATAGAGGGTATCCCATCAACAAGTTGTTTTCTAGACAACTTATTAATATTTTTGAAGTTCAGATGGGATAATCTCTTGTGCCACAGCCAGTTTGTGTCTTCATCTGCCTTTGAGTAGAAACATTGTTCAGTGGTAGAAGGATTCATATCAATGACATAAATGTTTCCCTTCCTAGAGTGCAATCAGTACCACCTTTCCATCTCTGTTGAATATGGTGCCTTGTGAAATATCAAATAAAACCTTGAAGCCATCATCACACAGTTGACTGACACTGATCAGGTTATATTTCAAACCGTTCACATATGCAACACGTATGAATTTGACTTGACCATTATTCACCACACCATATCCCTCAGTTTTTCCATTACCATCATTTCCAAAAACTATTGAGGGCCCCTCTTGCACCTTATATTCCTCTAGCAGGGTCTGATAACCAGTCATGGTTCGGCCAGCAGCACTGTCCAGAAACCATATATTCTTCTTTCGGTTCCCTGCACACAAACAAAGATTAGTTCTTTTTGGGAACCCATCTTTGGATGGGTTCACTAGACTCTCCTTTAGTAGTCTTAGATTTCTTTGGTTCACAAGGAACAGAAGGATCAAAGGAGATTTCAGTCATTATTTCAGATGACACAAACATAGTTGGTTTGATGGGGTTTTCAACCTTTTTCTTTTCAGATTTCTGCTTGATTTGCTTAGAAAAAGGTTTTGTATTTTGTTTAGGTTGAAGAGAAGGAGTTTCAACATTTCTTAAACGTGCATTACAACTCTGCACTTGTCTAGCCAATAGTTGAAATTGACTTTCTAACCTTAACAAAA
Organism: Erigeron breviscapus; assembly: GCA_034093135.1. Lineage (NCBI taxonomy): Eukaryota > Viridiplantae > Streptophyta > Magnoliopsida > Asterales > Asteraceae > Erigeron > Erigeron breviscapus. The sequence continues at coordinate 32,169,693 of CM067169.1, read as the reverse complement.
TTGATTCTTCATTAGACACCTGAGCCTTACCTGAATCTGAGGTAGGTGGCTCAGTAGGGGAGAAGTTTTTCTTCTTCTTTAGGTCTTTAGGAACCTTAGATGAAGTCTGAGGGGATGGCTTTTTGGATTTAGCCTTCCTTTCTGAAACAGTTGTCTGAGCTGTTTCAGATTTACCCTCAGATTGTTCCTGGGCTTTATTAGTTACAGTTTTCTGCTTGCCAACTTTAGGAAAAATGATTTCAGGCTTTATTTCCTTTGGAAGTGCATCTAAATCAGTGATTATGGATGCCAAATGAAGATCACCAGACTCATATGCTGCTCTTTGTGATGCAAAAGTATTTTTAATTGCAGCATCTGGTCTTGGTGCTTTCATCCAAGATTTAATAATTGCTTGCTCTTTTTCAAGGATGGATTTTAATTCTTCCTTTTCCAATTCTAAAGTTGCAACCATAGACTGATAACTTTTTAGAGCCAAATGAACATCTTTCAGTTCTTTCAGTCTGGCATGACTGGCGTTTAGTTCAGAAGCATTATTTTCAAACATTTTTAGGCTTTCTGAACGCACTGTCTCGACAAATGAGATGTCAGCCTCTAAAAGAACCAAAAGGTCCAGTTTGTGTTCCTCATTCTTCTCAAAGCCAAAATTACTGACCTTTTTCATTACAATATCCACCCAGCGACCAGATTCAACATCGGATTTGACCAAATGACCTTGATCTTCTTGTGCCATGAAACACATGTCCCTAACTTCTTCTTCATCATCAGATGATTCATCAGATTCTTCCCATTTTTCAGTTTTGGCAATCATACAACTGTTGCTTGAGTTGTCTTGTGCCAGAAGAGCCATATGTACCTTTAACTTCTTGTATTTGGCCTTATAGCTGTCATCAGATTTCTGAAAATAGAATGGTTAGGAGCAGATTGTGATGATGATGGTTGACTAGATCTGCATTCCTTCATGAAATGTCCTTTCTTGCCACATTTAAAGCATTCAAGATTAGACTTGTCAATAGAAGCGCTGGAAGCAAAAGGTTTGCCAAATCGATTTGATTTGGCCTTAAAACGATTGAACGTTTAGCCAGCATGGCAACCAGATCATCATTGTCATCCTCATTACAATCATGAGTAACATTACCAGAGACACCAGTCTTTAACATTTCAGAAACCATCTTCTTCATCGAGTCAGAAATGTCACTCTCAGAAGATAGTAGAGCAGTACTATGTGGTTCAGAATACTGAACCATACCAGAACTGGTAGAAACATGACTCTTGGCATCCTGCTCAGCCAAAGCTCTCTCAGCTTTGTTCTCTTCAGTATATCTGAAGGCTCCATAAAGGGAAGCAAGAGTGTGACTGTGCAAAGTTTTGCCTTGTCTCAAGACCAAGATTAAATTTTCCCATTTAGAAGGTAAAATGTCACAAAATTTTTCCAACATAATTTCTTTATCTTTGGTAACACCCAGGGCTTTCAGTTGATTTACCAGATTTGTAAATCTGATGTAAGTTTGAGTTAAAGTTTCCCCAGGGACAGCAAAGAAAGACTCATATCTTTTGTTTAAAGCAACTTTTCTTGTGACAATTGTCTCATTTGTGCCTTCAAACTGTGTCATTAGTTCCTCCCACATTAATTTGGAATTTTCAAGTAAAACAAGAGTGGGCATAAGGGTTTCAGGAACTGCATATAAAATCATATTTTGTAACTTAGTGTCAAGGTCTACAAGTCTATGATCTTCCTCAGACCAATGATCCTTCTCCTTAGGTGACTGCCTAGGAGTCCCATCGGTATTTCTGACAACAGTAGAAGCATTCATGGGGACAAAGGGTCCTTCTTTTAAGATATCGGGTAAGTGTCTTTCAACACCAGCAATATACTTTAGCATGCATGCTTTCCATGTTTGAAAGTTCTCACTATTCCCATCAAACTTGGGAACAGGATTATTTGGAAAGTGTACGTGTACATTATGCAATGGTATATTGTTGTTGATGATAGGGGGTGGAGTAGTGTTATTAGGGTCAGGACGTTCTTGTTGAAAGTCAGCCATCTATGCAGATCAAAGGTTAAAGAATTGATATAATTCAACCTTGCTGCTCTGATACCAATTGTGAGTCCCAAATATAGATGATTAACTAAACCCGACTGGCAAGTACAACTAATCTTGATGGACAAGTTAAGTTTACGATCCAGATATGGATAAC
>CM067169.1:32128682-32166497 GCA_034093135.1 Erigeron breviscapus | reverse complement strand
ACTTTGTGATGCAAAAGTATTTTTAATTGCAGCATCTGGTCTTGGTGCTTTCATCCAAGATTTAATAATTGCTTACTCTTTTTCAAGGATGGATTTTAATTCTTCCTTTTCCAATTCTAAAGTTGCAACCATGGACTGATAACTTTTTAGAGCCAAATGAACATCTTTCAGTTCTTTCAGTCTGGCATGACTGGCGTTTAGTTCAGAAGCATTATTTTCAAACATTTTTAGGCTTTCTGAACGCACTGTCTCGACAAATGAGATGTCAGCCTCTAAAAGAACCAAAAGGTCCAGTTTGTGTTCCTCATTCTTCTCAAAGCCAAAATTACTGACCTTTTTCATTACAATATCCACCCAGCGACCAGATTCAACATCGGATTTGACCAAATGACCTTGATCTTCTTGTGCCATGAAACACATGTCCCTAACTTCTTCTTCATCATCAGATGATTCATCAGATTCTTCCCATTTTTCAGTTTTGACAATCATACAACTGTTGCTTGAGTTGTCTTGTGACAGAAGAGCCATATGTGCCTTTAACTTCTTGTATTTGGCCTTATAGCTGTCATCAGATTTCTGAAAAATAGAATGGTTAGGAGCAGATTGTGATGATGATGGTTGACTAGATATGCATTCCTTCATGAAATGTCCTTTCTTGCCACATTTAAAGCATTCAAGATTAGACTTGTCAATAGAAGCGCTGGAAGCAAAAGGTTTGCCAATTCGATTTGATTTGGCCTTAAAACGATTGAACGTTTTAGCCAGCATGGCAACCAAATCATCATTGTCATCCTCATTACAATCATGAGTAACATTACCAGAGACACCAGTCTTTAACATTTCAGAAACCATCTTCTTCATCGAGTCAGAAATGTCACTCTCAGAAGATAGTAGAGCAGTACTATGTGGTTCAGAATACTGAACCATACCAGAACTGGTAGAAACATGACTCTTGGCATCCTGCTCAGCCAAAGCTCTCTCAGCTTTGTTCTCTTCAGTATATCTGAAGGCTCCATAAAGGGAAGCAAGAGTGTGACTGTGCAAAGTTTTGCCTTGTCTCAAGACCAAGATTAAATTTTCCCATTTAGAAGGTAAAATGTCACAAAATTTTTCCAACATAATTTCTTTATCTTTGGTAACACCCAGGGCTTTCAGTTGATTTACCAGATTTGTAAATCTGATGTAAGTTTGAGTTAAAGTTTCCCCAGGGACAGCAAAGAAAGACTCATATCTTTTGTTTAAAGCAACTTTTCTTGTGACAATTGTCTCATTTGTGCCTTCAAACTGTGTCATTAGTTCCCCATGTTCCTCCCACATTAATTTGGAATTTTCAAGTAAAACAAGAGTGGGCATAAGGGTTTCAGGAACTGCATATAAAATCATATTTTGTAACTTAGTGTCAAGGTCTACAAGTCTATGATCTTCCTCAGACCAATGATCCTTCTCCTTAGGTGACTGCCTAGGAGTCCCATCGGTATTTCTGACAACAGTAGAAGCATTCATGGGGACAAAGGGTCCTTCTTTTAAGATATCGGGTAAGTGTCTTTCAACACCAGCAATATACTTTAGCATGCATGCTTTCCATGTTTGAAAGTTCTCACTATTCCCATCAAACTTGGGAACAGGATTATTTGGAAAGTGTACGTGTACATTATGCAATGGTATATTGTTGTTGATGATAGGGGGTGGAGTAGTGTTATTAGGGTCAGGACGTTCTTGTTGAAAGTCAGCCATCTATGCAGATCAAAGGTTAAAGAATTGATATAATTCAACCTTGCTGCTCTGATACCAATTGTGAGTCCCAAATATAGATGATTAACTAAACCCGACTGGCAAGTACAACTAATCTTGATGGACAAGTTAAGTTTACGATCCAGATATGGATAACAAGAAACTATTGACTTAAAGTAAAATGCAAGAACTAAATGGCAGAAACTATATAAAGATATATATATGTATAATCAAGTATGTAGCATTGAGACACGTTGTTTTCTTTCTAATGTATTTGATTTATTGATATATAAATAAATACAAGGATTGTTGCGGAACAAAGATAAACACCCAAGTGTAAGTATCTAAACAATCCCGAAAAACAAGTGATCTAAATAACTTGGAAATACTCGTAAGTTTACTTAGAGTATATCTCACAAGTTGCAATGCTAAAGTTTCAAGCTCTTTGCAAGTTGTGAGAAGACTTCATATTTATAGACCAAGTTCATGATGACATGGACAAGATCGTATAAAAGTGGTTGTGAGCATTTAAGGGATTAAACTTAATTCCTTACATGCTTGTACTAGGAAGAGTATATAAGTCAGTTGATGTGACTTATAGTACTACGTTCCAACCTATACTTTTACCTTGTACCTTTTATTAATAGATAAATCTATTAACTGGGTAAAGGTATGTAAAGTAAAAAGTCTTCCTCGTAATCAGTGTAAAGTGTTGTAAATACTTTATACTGAGATGCTTCAGTCTTCGATCTGGTAGAATCACTCTTTGCTCGCTTCTGAGATGATTCTCTTCTTCATACTTCAGTCTTTGACTTCAGAATGAATGCTTCAGATTTATCTTGATCTGAACTGAAGTGAAGCTTCAGTGAAGTAATTCTGATACGGCTCAGAATTCTGTACAAACATTTTCACTGAACTTCAAGCTATTTCTGAACAAATTATACTTGGTCGATTTCCGACCTAACAAGTTCGGGTCTTGAACTGTGTTGTTCAAGAACCATTCCCGAGAGTTCATCAAATCTAACATTCATACTCTCTTCGATTCTCTTGGTTCTTCGGTTATATACACGATATGCTATCGATTCTCTCGAATAACCGATAAAATATGCCTCATCGCCTTTTGGTTCAAATTTGCCCAGATTATCTCGATCATTGAGAACATAACATACACATCCAAAAATGTGCAAAAAGTTCACATTGGGCTTTCTATTGTTTATCACCTCATATGGAGTTTTATCAAACCTCTTGTTTATGATTGATCTATTTTGAGTGAAGCAGGCAGTAGCAACAGCTTCAGCCCAAAGATTCGGAGGCAACTTAGAATAAGCAAGCATAGTTCTAGCTGCTTCAACAAGAGTTCGATTTCGACATTCAACTACTCCATTCTATTGAGGTGTTCTGGTAGCGGAAAATTGATGAGTAATACCCATGGACTTGAAGAAAGAATCAATCATTGAATTCTTGAATTCAGTTCCATTGTCTGAGCGAACAATTCTAACTGACGATTTAAGATTTACTTGGGTCTTCTTTATGAAATCAATAATTGCATTCAGAGTGTCACTCTTTGCATGAAGAAAGAATACCCAAGTGTAACGAGAATAATCATCGACAATCACAAGAATGTATCGCTTGCCATGGATACTTTGAACTTTCATAGGGCCACACAAATCCATATGTATAAGATGCAAAGGACCTTCAGTACTCAGATGCTTCTTTGGTTTGTGTGAAGCTTTCTTCATCTTACCAATTGCACAAGCTGGACAAACATGTTCACTTTCATACTTGTAATCAGGAAGACCTTTAACAAGTTGTTTATCCACGAGAGCATTAATTGTTTGAAAATTCAGATGAGAAAGACGGCGATGCCATAACCAAGAGTTTTGTGCAGTTGCTTTTGAAAGTAGACAAATCTCTGAAGAATTAGATGGAATGTTGTTGAGATAAATAGTGAACAGGTTATTGTCCCTTGTTCCAGTAAGAATATCCACACCATCTTCAGTCTGCACTTTGCATTCATATCTCCTGAATAATACTTGAAGATCATTGTCACAAAATTGTCCAACACTGAAAAGATTGTGTTCTAATCCTTCAACATAGGAAACTCTCTTTATAGTGACACCATTTTTAACAATGTCTCCGTAACCGAGAATAGGAGCAATATGATCATTTCCAAATCTGACGGCTCCCATAAACTTTTCAACAAAGTTCGAAAGAATGGACTTGTTTCCAGTCATATGACGTGAACATCCCGAGTCAACATACCAAACACAAATGAGAAATTCCTGCAACGACAAGGTATATGATTTAGGTACCCATGTAAATTGGGTCCTTGCAGGTTAGAGGGATAACATGCAAGTACACATTAAAAAAATAAACATCAAGCAAAATAACACGCAAACAACAATTTATTCAAATAACAAACAAGCACACATAATTGTTCAAAATACAAATACGAATTACAAGCAAGAAAATGTAAAGGTTTATACACATGTTTTGGTACAAGCGGGACTAGTCCTAGATTTATTAGCATTATCTAATGTATTCGATCTACGGACAATCCACACTTGTTTGACATTGGCAGGTTTTCCATCAAGCTTGACTTTACTAGATGCATTTAAATATCTATCCTTAGGGATCCATCTACTGCTACTAGTTAAGCACACGTCACCTGAAACACGAACATTTTTTAAGTTAGCAAACAAATTATTAACTTTGTTCTTAACAGGTTTCTTCTTGATGGGTTCTGTGGTCTTGTTTACTTTCTTTATGTTATTAGGCGACAACCAACCATACTGGTCTTTGTATTTAGTCATTCCAGTAAAAGTATCTCTAACCCTCTGTAAAGTGCACTTAGGATTCTTCTGAGAGTACCTAGGAAAACTAGAATACCTAACATGCGGAGGTTGTTTGTTACCTAATGAGAAAGCTTCATCCTTAACACTCTTTGGACCACTGCTTGCTTTGACTTCTTTTTGTGACTTAGGTTCAAAAATAACCTTGTACATCTTTGTTTGCCTAGAAGTCTTTGATTTCATTGGGACATTGGGACCTTTCTGTGGTTTCGGACTTGAACCCGTCTTAGTTGATTGATTAGTCTTCGGTTTTGAAACAGTCTTGGGTGATGGTCTGGTCTTTGGTCTTGAGCCAGTCTTGGGTAATGGATTGGTCTTTGATTGTTGGGTGGTCTTTGGTCTTTGGAACTTATTGATTGATGAAGATTGTGAAGAGTGTGACTTTGGAATTTTCTTTAGATAAAAATCAAGTTTTTCCTCCTTTTTAACAAAATGTTTTTCAAATTCAGGATCAAAATCATGATTTTCTTCCAAAAAATTTGTCATATCTTCAGTTTCCAACTTCACACTAACTTCACTTTTCTTTATCGGACATGGACTTTGCTTGAGTGGAATTGATGCTTTTTCTTTTTCTTGATGAAATTGAAGTGCTATTTGCTGAAATTGGAATTCAACTTTTAGATCATTAAGTTCCTTTAGCACATTTAACCTCTGTTCCCTTTATTTTTCAAACTTTTGTTTGAAAGCATCAATTTCATTCAAGTATGATTGAGTTCCCTCAGAAAACTTGGTAAAAGTCTCAATTTCAGAAGTAATCGGAAAGAAATAATCATCAACATCATGAACATCATCTAAATCACCATCAGTTTGCACAGACACATGAACAACTTTCTTTATGTCTACATTCACATTTTGAACATGAATTGGATGATCTCTTCAAACACATTGGTTTTCTTTTTCATGGATAAAATCTTCTCATTGATTTTTTCAAATGATTCAGAAAACTTTCGGTCAAAATCAATTTTGCACATATCAAAGATCTGAGATTCTTTTTCAGTTTGGACTGAAGCATTTACACTTTCACATATAGAACTCACAGAACATCCAGATGGATCACAAACTTTGGAGTCTATCTTGGGTTGGTCAATGATAAAGTGATTTTGAGTCTACAGATTGTCTATCAAAGATTGCTTTTCATCTAGAGACTTTTGCAGATCCTCTATTACCTTTTCCAAAACTTTTTGTGGCACATAAGGTCTCAAGTTTTCAGCTTTTGGAATTGGAATAGTTTCTTCTAAAGGTATTTCTTTAAAACACTCAAGAATTTCAGGAATTATAGCCTCATGATTTTCTTTTTGAATTTTGTGTGCAGGGTGACTGAAAAAATCATATGACTCATCCATTAACTCATAGTTAAAATAGACTTTTGCACCCTCTTTTAGAAAATCATCAGTCTCAAAATCACTATCATTCGATCTCACAAACTGGTCAGTCATCCCACATCTCAAATAAGATTCCTTATATAATGATGGGACTTCTTCTTGTGCTTTGAGCAAATGATTTGGATTGACATAACCTATCCCTGAATTGAATAAAGTTTTCGAATTTCTTGGCCTATTCAAAAATATTTGTTGATATGATCGATTAATCTTATACAACTTGTCTTGATAAGACTTGATTTCGGCTTTAAGCTCATCATTTTCTTTATCAAGTTTTTGTTTAAGAGAATCTTTTATACAACACTCATATTTTAGGTCAGAAATTTTGATTTCAAATTCCGTCAAATCAGGGATAGATTCTTTCAATTTCACATTTAAAGACTCAATGTCCTCAGCCAATGCATTTGCTCGAAACATCTCATTGGTCTTTTCGATTTGAAGTTGTCTGACGGTCTTGCCCAGATCAAGAACTTTGGTCTCAAGTTCTTGTTGTTCAAGATGCAGTTTAGAGTTGGGAGTAAAAGTGACTGCTGGTTTTTCAGATTTCAAATTCTCAAATTCCTTTTGAAGCAAATCAAATTTACTTTGAAAATCTTTTTCTTTGTCTTCCAAATCTTTCTTTAAATTTAAATTCTTTTTACTCAACTCCCTGCAATCTCTTCTTGCTGTTTCACTCATGTCCATGTAGTGTTTTAACACTGATTTGGGAAGAGTTAGTACCTGATCATCCTCTGAAGAACTTTCCTCAACATCATCCAACTCCTTTGATTTCTTGATCTTCGTCATGAAGCACACATTTGCTGCAAGTTCGTCTGTCTCCTCATTAGAAAGATGTAACCACTTGTCATCTTCAGCGAGCAGAGCAATTCCACTTTCCTCTTGTCTTGCTAGCAAAAGTTTGTACTTATAGTACTCGGAGTTCTTCTGTCGAGGTTTAGTGCAGTTGATTGCAAAATGTCCAGTAAGACCACAGTTGTAGCACTTCTTATCTTCATTCCTTCTCTCCATTACCTTCTTCTCAAACTTCTTCTGATTGTCATACTTCTTCTCACCACCAACAAAATCTTTCTTTTGATCAAACTTAGGAGCATTCGCATTTTTGGCATACGAAGAAACTGATGAAGTCCTAAGCTGATTATTTGTTGGTTTCTTCTTGAAGAACTTCTTCTTGAAAGCCTTTGTGAAATAAGCGAGTTCTTTGTACATCTCTTTTTGTTTTTCATGAAGATCACAATCACTCGATTCACTTGAATCAGAATTAGTGTCATGTTCAACAAAGCTTTGTCTTGACACTTTTGAAGTCTTCTTCTCAGCTACTAAGGCTAATGGATCGGAATGAGAACTTTTCTTCTTTCCTCTTCTGGATCCTCTGAACATCCTCAACATTCAGCTTTAGCTTCTCATACAAGGTGTGAATGGTAAGTTTCCCAAAGTCTGATTGTTGGTTGAGTTGAGTTCCATACACTTGCCATTCCTCTTCCAGATTTTTGATGAATTTGATGTTCAGCTCCATATTGGTTCTCTTCACATCATTCTTTCTAAGCTCATTAATGACATTGCAGAATCTGATGTATACCTCATTCAATGGTTCACCTTTTTGTTGTTTGAATGTTTCATACATGTTCAGAACAGTCGACAACCTTATGGTGTTTGATACATCAGATCCTTCCATCTGCTTCTCCACTTCATCCCATATATCTTTTCCTGTTTCATAGGAGTCCACATTGCAGTAAATGTCATCAGGAAGTGCTTGGTAAAGATAGGCAGTTGCACTTTGATCAGCCTCAACTCTATTCTTCTGTTCTGCATTCCAACTCTCTTCAGGTAAAACTTCTCCATTTACAGGGTTCTTTGGAATTTCAGGACCATCTTTGTAAGATTTTCTCAACAGTTTTCCATTCTTCTGTCTGTCTATCCAGTTCAGAAACCTTTTCTTCCATTGAGGATATGAACCTCTAAACAAGACAGGAGGTCTTCCTTCAGAACCAAGAGCTAAAGCTTCCCTTGAAGCCATTTCAAATAAATTCCAAAAAAAATTTGTAGAATTTTCTAGTTTAACTAAATGCAGAGCTTAGACCTCTGCAAATGGAACAATTAAAAATTTGAAAATTTTATTTTCTTCCCACTTGAAGAATATTGATGAAAAATGGTCTTGAATTGATTTTCTTGAAACTTTTGATTTGAAAATTTCAAAAACAACTAAATGCAGAGCTAAAACCTCTGCATACAGTGTAATTTGCCAAGTCACAACCCAAGTACACTGGTCAACAACCAACTTCAACTGAATGCCGAGCTTAAACCTCTGCAAACAGCACAACTAAGAAAATCACTTGGTCGAAGAATCGAAATCAACTATTTGCCGAGCAAACAACTCTGCAAATATCACGAATAGAACTTGTACTTAGTTGCACCAACTAAAAGTACTTGTTTGCCGAGCTTAAACCTCTGCAAACAATACAAGTAGCACCCGTCTCAAATCAAAGATTCTTGAAACAACTATTTGCCGAGCAAAGAGCTCTGCAAATAGAACAATTATCACCAATCCTTAACAAATATTCTTAAAATAACTATTTGCCGAGCAATTAGCTCTGCAAATAGAACAAGTAGGATCAATACTTAGCCAAATTATGCTGAACCACGTATTTGCCGAGCAATAAGCTCTGCAAATAGAACAAGTAAGATCAAATCACGCCAACGACCTCTGCAAACACGAGTAATCACTACGCGACAAAACAGTCGGTTGCTGTTCGTCTTCTTCGTTTAGCCAAACACTCATTTGCAGAGAAGACTGTAAATCGTTGATTTATTCTTCATTTTTGCGAATTAGAGCTAGTATTTTATATCAAAATGATCAGGAAATCAATGCGCAAAAATCCTTGAACAAATTAGATGCTAATTTCAACTAGAATTCAAACCCTCTCGAACATGCGATTTGCCGAGCTCGAGTGAAAACAGTTCAAATGATGAAATTAGCTTCTGAAATCGATAATGAAGAAAAATATGCTGATAATGAATCGATCGGTGAACAAAATTTGAACAAAAACACACTTAATTAGCAGAAATCACTCAAAGAGTAACCTCGGCAAATGAACCTTTCAGAAATAAGCTAAATTCTGGAAATTAAGCACAAATTAAGCTTGAATTAAGCTTCTGGATCGTTCAGAAACTCTGATTGTGCTCTGATACCAATTGTTATTAATAGAATTCGAGCTTATGTGTGTGTTTATGTGTTTATCAATGGCGGTTTTAGAGAGAGAAGTTAGAGAGAGAGTGTGTGTTTGGCAGAATGTTAGTTTGCATTCAAATGTGGTGAAAGGTTACAAAATGCTTAATGGAAGGGGTTTATATACATATGACTAATTTACACTAAGCCCCCTTCCATACTTAGACATTTACATTCTAAGTACAAATATACAATAAGGAAACAAATCAACTACTACATTTATATTTCTAACATTTTAGTACTAGGAAAAAGAACTAGTGTGGGAATTAGGGTTTCTGGAACGGCCCCGAGGATCATGTTCTTGAGAAGGGTGTCTAGATTCACCAGTCTCCTCTCCTCTTCAGACCAATGTTCCTCCCTCTTTTCCCTTCCTCTTCTAGATCCAGAAGGATCAAGAAGGGGATTGAGAGGTGATGTAGGGACATAAGGACCTTCATTTAAGATTTTCATCATGTTCCTCTCAATACCAGTGATATGCAATATCATCCTATCCTTCCACGTACCAAACTCATCACTGTTCCCACTGAATTTAGGAACAGGATTATTTGAATACTGCACATGCACGTGTGGAGAAGCAGGAGTAGGAGGAGGAGGTGGTGGATTTGTGTTATTAACAATAGGTGGTTCATTATTTTGATCATTAACATTAACATTAGGATCGGGACCAAAATTAAAGCTTCCTTGTGTATTTTCTAGGTTGGCCATCAAAGAAACAGATCTAGGCAATGTTTAGCCTTCTGCTCTGATACCAAATGTGAGTCCCTGAAATACGATGGTTAACCTAGAAGTGTAAAATACAACAAGTCTAATAATCACTAGAATGGACTAGTATTACTTGTAAATAAATGCAAGAATATATAAACAAAGTAATACAAGACTTAAAGCAATAAACAAGTAAAGTGGAACATTATGTATTTTTCAATGGTGTATTTTATTTATGATGTTAAATAAAATACAAGGTTGTGCGAGTTAAGTATGTATCCTAACAACCTATGAGTTACAAATGATCTATATTTGTCAAATAACTCCTTTGGATCGAGATACTTAAAGTTGTGAAGTATCCCTGTTTAAGATCGAGAGTATTTGGACAAATTCACTTAAATGCAAAATGTATGCTTAAAAGTATTTATGTCAAGGAAATGACTTTGTATTTATAGATCATTTGTAACTCATAGGTTGTTAGGATACATACTTAACTCGAACAACCTTGTATTTTATTTAACATCATAAATAAAATACACAATTGAAAAATACATAATGTTCCACTTTATTTGTTTATTGCTTTAAGTCTTGTATTACTTTGTTTATATACTCTTGCATTTATTTACAAGTAATACTAGTCCAATCTAGTGATTATTAGACTTGTTGTATTTTACACTTTCCTGGTTAACCATCGAATTTAAGGGACTCACATTTGGTATCAGAGCAGAAGACTAAACATTGCCTAGATCTGTTTCTTGATGGCTAACCAAGAAAATACACAAGGTTTTAGTCTTGGTCCCGATCCTAATGCAAATATTAATGATCAAAATGAACCGCCAATTGTTAATAACACTAATCCACCTCCTCCTCCTACTCCTGCTTCTCCACACGTGCATGTGCACTACTCAAATAATCCTGTTCCTAAATTCAGTGGGAACAGTGATGAATTTGGTACGTGGAAGGCTAGGATGGTTTTGCATGTCACTGGTATTGAGAGGAACATGATGAAAATTTTAAACGAAGGTCCTTATGTACCAACATCACCTCTCAATCCCCTTCTTGATCCTTCTGGATCTAGAAGAGTAAGGGAAAAGAGGGAGGAACATTGGTCTGAAGAGGAGAGGAGATTGGTGAATCTAGACACCCTTCTCAAAAACATGATCCTCGGGGCCGTTCCAGAAACCCTAATTCCCACACTAGTTCTTTTTCCTAGTGCTAAAACCATGTGGGATGAACTTTTAAACCAACATGAAGGAGGAGATGACACCATTGTCACCAGAAAGGTCTCCTTAAACAAGAGGTATGAGTCATTTTTTGCTCAGCCTAACGAGTCTCTCACTGGTACTTACACCAGATTTATGAGTATCATAAACCAATTGAGAGGTCTTGGGGTTGAGAAGGACAAGGATATACTTCTTGAGAATTTTTGTGATATTCTACCCACCAAATGGTCTCACATGATCCTGGTCTTACGACAAGGTAAAACTCTGCACACACACACTCTCTCAACTTTATATGGAGCTTTCAGGTACACTGAAGAAAATCAAGCTCAGAGAGTGGTGGCAGAACAAGATGCTTTTAACCATGCCTCCAGTAGTCCTAATGTGGTTAGTCATACTGAACCACATAGTACAGCACTGATATCTTCTGAGAATGTATTTTCTATGAAGAAGATGGTGTCTGAACTCATGGATTCTGGAGAGTCCAGTCAAATCTCTCCAGACTATTGTGATGAAACTGATGATGATGACCTTATTGCAATGATTGCTAAAACGTTTAACCGTTTCAAAGCAAGAGCAAATAGGCCATCTGGACAATTTGCATCCAGTTCTTTCACTGATAAGACCAATTTGACATGCTTTAAGTGTGGCAAAAAGGGTCATTTCATGAAAGAGTGCAGGTCCAACCAGTTTGTATCCAAGCCTGGTCCATTCTCTTCAAATAATAAGCCTGATGATAGCTATAAACTGAAATATAAAAAGCTTAATGCCCAGATTTCCTTCATGGCACAACAAATTGAAAACAATAATAAGTGGATGATTGCAACAACTGAAGAGAAGTGGGTTCCTTCTGATGAATCATCTGCTGATAAAGAAGAAGAAAGAGATTGCTGTTACATGGCTCTGGCAGACGATGAGCACCTGGTGAAGGAAGATGTCACATCTGGACGATGGGTAGACATTGTTATTAAGAAGGTTAGTGATTATGATTGTGCAACTGACCAAGAACTAAAACTGGACATAGCTGAAGCTCTTAATTCTGATTTGATATTTGTAGAAACTGTTAGATCTGATTGTGTAAATGGTTTAGAAACAGATTCTTCTGAAATAATTGTTTTAAAATCAAAATTGAAAGAACTTCAAGACATTGAACTGGCATTTCAAGCCCAGGTTCTGGTAACTGAACAATTGATTCAAGAAAAACAAGATCTTGAAGTCATTTTAGAGAAAGAAAAACTGGTAATTAAATCATGGCTAGAAACCAAAAAGCCATATGATGCTGGAGTAAATCAATTTCCTGCTCAAAAACGTGCATACTTAGATGGAAATACTCATGTAGCATCATTAATACCAGTAATCGATCGATTACCAGAGGGGATCAGGCCCACCACTGTTTATGATGAGCCTGTAACTCCCAAGACCAATATTTACCCAGTTCAATCCCCAGAGGTTAAGACTGGAGCATTCCAGATGACTGCTCCAGTTAAAGTGGTTTATCGGAATAAACCTTTGCCTCAGACCAATCCCCTACCTAAGCCTAGGACTGGAAAGGCTAAGGTGTCATCTAAAGAAAATATTTTGTCCAGGTTAGAGAGCCAGATTCAAATTCTGACTCGTCAATCTCAGAGTTTTAATGCAAGATTAAACTTTATTGAGGGTACTTCATCTGGCCCTAGACAAAATACAAAACCTTTTGCTAAGAAAGTTAAATCTATTTCTCCAGTTGAGAAAAAGAAAAAGGTTTCAAAACTATCAACCCCAGTGGTCTTTTCAACTAAGACCACTATTGAAGAAAGTAAACTAAACCAGATTGCCCCAGGGACCTATAAGGGAGGGTCCGGTGAACCCATCAGTCGATGGGTTCCCAAATCTAACTGATAAGTATCTGGTGTATGTGCAGGGCGATCGAAAGAAATATATCTGGTATCTTGACAGTGCTGCTGGCAGGACGATGACTGGATGTAAGACCCTACTGGAGGAGATCACCATTTCTGATGGACCCTCCATTACTTTTGGAAATGATGGTTGTGGAAAGACTGAGAGATACGGTGTTCTGAACAATGGACAAGTCAAGTTTAGACGTGTTGCATTTGTGAATGGTTTGAAATATAACTTGATCAGTGTAAGCCAACTGTGTGATGATGGTTATCAAGTCTTATTCAATATTGCTCAGGGTATCGTATTCAACAAGGACTGGAAGGTAGTGTTGATTGCTCCCAGAAAATGGAATGTGTACGTGATGGATATGGAAAGCTCTCCTTCAGAGCAGTGTTTCTATACTCAAGCTGATGAAGACACAAACTGGTTATGGCACAAAAGGTTATCCCATATAAATTTCAAGAATATTAATAAGTTGTCCATAAAACAACTTGCAGATGGGATACCTTCAGTTTCCTTCAAAAAGGAAAGGCCATGTCCAGGATGTGAGATGGGTAAGGGGGGGGGGGGGGGAGGGGGAGGGGGGGGAGGGGAAGGGGGGGGAGGGGGGAAGGGGGGGGGGGGGGGGGGAGGGGGGGGGGAGGGGAAGGGGGGGGAGGGGGGAGGGGGGAGGGGGGGGGGGGGGGGGGGGTGGGGGGGGGGGGAGGAAAGGGGGGGGGGGGGGGGGAGAGGGGGGGGGGGGGGAGGAGGGGGGGGGGGGGAAGGAGGGGGGGGGGGGGAGGAGGGGGGGGGGAAGGGGGGGGGGGGGGTGGGGGGGGGGAGGAGGGGGGGGGGGGGGGGGGGGGGGGGTGGGGGGGGGGGGGTGGGGGGGGGGGGGGGGGGGAAGGGGGGGGGGGAAGGGGGGGGGGGGGGGGGGGGAGGGGGGAGGGGAAGGGGGGGGAGGGGAAGGGGGGGGGGGGGGGGGGGGTGGGGGGGGGGGGGGGGGAAGGGGGGGGGGGGAAGGGGGGGGAGGGGGGGGGGGAGAGGGGGGGGGGGGAGGAGGGGGGGGGGAAGGAGGGGGGGGGGGGGGGAAGGGGGGGGGGAAGGAGGGGGGGGGGGGGGGGGGGGGGGAAGGGGGGGGGGGAGGAGGGGGGGGGGAGGGGAAGGGGGGGGGGAGAGGGGGGGGGGGGGGGGGGGGGAGGGGGGGGGGGAAAAAGGGGGGGGGGGGAAGGGGGGGGGGAGGAGGGGGGGGGGGAGGGGGGAGGGGGGGGGGGGGGGGGGAGGGGGGAGGGGAGGGGGGGGGGGGGGGAGAGGGGGGGGGGGGGGGAGGAAAGGGGGGGGGGAGGGGGGGGGGGAGAGGGGGGGGGGGGGGGGGGTGGGGGGGGGGGGGGGGGGAAGGGGGGGGGGGGGAGGGGGGGGAGGGGGAGGGGGGGGAAGGGGGGGGGAAGGAGGAGGGGGGGGGGAAGGAGGGGGGGGGAGAAGGGGGGGGGGAAAAAAAAGGGGGGGGGGAAGGAGGGGGGGGGGGGGGGAGGGGAAAGGGAGGGGGGAAGGAGGAGGGGGGGGGAGAAGGGGGGGGGGGGAAGGGGGGGGGGGGAAAAAAAAGGGGGGGGGGAAGGAGGAAGGGGGGGGGGGGGGGGGGGGGGGGGGGGGGGAAGGGGGAAAAAAAAAAAAAAGGGGGGGGGGAAGGGAGGGGGGGGGAAAAGGGGGGGGGGAAGAGGGGGGGGGGAGGGAGGGGGGGGAAGGGGGGGGGGGGGGGGGGGGGGAAAAAAAGGGGGAAAAAAAGGGGGAAAAAAAAGGGGGAGGGGGGGGGGGGGGGGGAGGAAAAAAAAAAAAAGGGGGGGAGGGGGGGGGGAGGAGGGGGGGGGGAGGGGGGGGGGGGGGGGGGGGGGGAAGGAGGGGGGGGGGGGGAGGGGGGGGGGGGGGGGGGGGGGGGGGGGGGGAAGGAAAGGAAGGGGGGGGGGAGGAGGGGGGGGGAGAAGGGGGGGGGGAAGAGGGGGGGGGGAAGGGGGGGGGGGGGGGGGGAGGGGGGGGGGAAAAAAGGGGGGGGGGAGGGGGGGGGGGAGGGGAGGGGGGGGGAAAAAGGGGGGGGGGGGGGGGGGGGGGGGGGGGGGGGGGGGGAGGGGGGGGGGGGGGGGAGGGGGGGGGGGGAAGGAAGGGGGGGGGGGGGGGTAGGGAGGGGGGGGGGGGGGGGGGGGGGGGAGGGGGGGGGGGGGGGGGGGGAGGAAGGGGGGGGGGGAGGAAGGGGGGGGGGAAAAGGGGGGGGGGGGGAAAAAAAAAGGGGGGGGGGGAAGGAAGGGGGGGGGGAAAAGGGGGGGGGGGAAGGAAGGGGGGGGGGGAGAAGGGGGGGGGGAAAGAGGGGGGGGGGGAGGGGGGGGGGGGAGAAGGAGGGGGGGGGGGGGGGGGAAGGAGGAGGGGGGGGGGGGGGGGGGGGGGGGGGGGGGGGGGGGAGGGGGGGGAAGAGGGGGGGGGGAGGGGGGGGGGGAGGGGGGGGGAAGGGGGAAGGGGGAAGGGGGGGGGGAGGGGGGAGGGGGGGGGGAAAAAAAAAAAAAAAAAAGGGGGGGGGGAAAAGGGGGGGGGGAAGGGGGGGGGGGGGGGAAGGGAAGGGGGAAGGGGGGGGGGGGGGGGGGGGAGGGGGGAGGGGGGGGGAAAGAGGGGGGGGGGAAAGGAGGGGGGGGGGAGGAGGGGGGGGGGGAAGGGAAGGGGGGGAGGGGGGGGGGGGAAGGAGGAGGGGGGGGGGGAGGGAAGGGGGGGGGGAGGGGAGGGGGGGGGGAGGGGGGGGGGAAAGAGGGGGGGGGGAAAAGGGGGGGGGGAAGGGGGGGGGGGAAGGGGGGGGGGGAGAGGGGGGGGGGGGGGGGGGGGGAAGGAAGGGGGGGGGGAAAGAGGGGGGGGGGGGAGAAGGGGGGGGGGGGGGGGGGGGGGGAAGGGGGGGGGGGAAGGGGGGGGGGAAAAAAAAAGGGGGGGGGGAAAAAAAAAGGGGGGGGGGGGGGTGGGGGGGGGGGGGGGGGGGGGGAGGGGGGGGGGGGGGGGGGGGAGGGGGGAGGGGGGGGGGGGGGGGGGGGGGGGGGCGGGGGGGGGGGGGTGGGGGGGGGGGGGGGGGGGGGGGGGGGAGGGGGGGAGGGGGGGGGAGGGGGGGGGGAGGGGGGAGGGGGGGGGGAAAAGGGGGGGGGGAAAAAAAAAAGGGGGGGGGGGGGGGGGGGGGGGGGGGGAAGGGGGGGGGGAGGGGGGAAGGGGGGGGGGGAAGGGGGGGGGGGGGGGGAGAGAGGGGGGGGGGGGGGGGGGGGGGGAAGGGGGGGGGGAAGGAAGGGGGGGGGGAAGGAAGGGGGGGGGGGGGGGGGGGGGGGAAGGGGGGGGGGAAGGGGGAGGGGGGGGGGGGGGAGGAGGGGGGGGGGAAAGAGGGGGGGGGGGAAGGGGGGAAAAGGGGGGGGGGGGGGGGGGGGGGGGGGGGAGGGGGGGGGGGGGGGGAGGGAGGGGGGGGGGGGGGGAGGGGGGGGGGGGGGGGGGGGAAAAGGGGGGGGGGGGGGGGGGGGGGGGAAGGGGGGGGGGGGGGGGGAAGGGGGGGGGGGGAAGGGGGGGGGGGGGAAGGGGGGGGGGGGGAAGGGGGGGGGGGGAAAAGGGGGGGGGGGGAAGGGGGGGGGGGGAAAAGGGGGGGGGGGGAAGGGGGGGGGGGGGAAAAGGGGGGGGGGGGAAGGGGGGGGGGGGAAGGGGGGGGGGGGGGAGGGGGGGGGGGGGAAAAGGGGGGGGGGGGGGAAGGGGGGGGGAAGGGGGGGGGGGGAAGGGGGGGGGGGAAGGGGGGGGGGGGGGGGAAAAGGGGGGGGGGGGGGGAAAAGGGGGGGGGGGGAAGGGGGGGGGGGGAAAAGGGGGGGGGGGGAAAAGGGGGGGGGGGGAAAAGGGGGGGGGGGGAAGGGGGGGGGGGGAAAAGGGGGGGGGGGGAAAAGGGGGGGGGGGGAGGGGGGGGGGGGGGAAGGGGGGGGGGAGGGGGGGGGGGGGGGAAGGGGGGGGGGGGAAGGGGGGGGGGGGAAAAGGGGGGGGGGGGAAGGGGGGGGGGGGAAGGGGGGGGGGGGAAGGGGGGGGGGGGAGGGGGGGGGGGGGGGAAGGGGGGGGGGGGAAAAGGGGGGGGGGGGGAAGGGGGGGGGGGGAAGGGGGGGGGGGGGGGAAGGGGGGGGGGGGGAAAAGGGGGGGGGGGGAAAAGGGGGGGGGGGGAAGGGGGGGGGGGGAAGGGGGGGGGGGGAAAAGGGGGGGGGGGGAAGGGGGGGGGGGGAAAAGGGGGGGGGGGGGAAGGGGGGGGGGGGGGAAGGGGGGGGGGGGAAGGGGGGGGGGGGGGGGGGGGAAGGGGGGGGGAAAAGGGGGGGGGGGGAAGGGGGGGGGGGGGAAGGGGGGGGGGAGGGGGGGGGGGGAAGGGGGGGGGGGGGGAAAAGGGGGGGGGGGAAGGGGGGGGGGGGGGAAGGGGGGGGGGGGGAAAAGGGGGGGGGGGGAAAAGGGGGGGGGGGGAAGGGGGGGGGGGGAAAGAATAAAAACCCTCTCCAATTGTCTTTTGTGAATCTGATCCTATAAACGACATAAATGAAGATTCAAAAGACACAGTTTCCAGTCATCCTGATCTGGAACCTGTTCAGAAAAAGAAACTCTCCAGTAGTACTCCATTCTATCCTTCTATTATTTTCAAACTACCCTCTGAAATTAATATTGGTTCAGATGTGCGTACTACTCCCCCAGTATCAGTGTCAGTTGAGAATAGACTAGAAATGTCCTCTTATGAAGAATTCTAAACTGAACCAGTACTTCAGGAAATGCCTTCAAATGAAGAATTTCATGATGCAAATCGTGATTTAAATGATTCAGATGAAGATACTGAAGTAGTCTGGCAAGATCCTCCTCCAGAAGCCACTCCAGAGGAGACTCAACTGAATTCTTGCACTGATATTGTTGTCAGTAACAATCCTGGTCAGTACTCCAGATGGACAAAAGCTCATCCTATTGATCAGATCATAGGTGACTCCAGTAGAGGAGTTCAGACCAGAAGAGCCTCCAGTAATCAATGCTTATACGTTAGTTTTTTCTATCTTTGATGGAACCAAAGAAGATTGACGAGGCTATGGAAGATCCAAGCTGGGTGACTGCTATGCAAGAAGAGCTTCACCAGTTTGAAAGGAACAAGGTCTGGTATCTTGTTCCTTTCCCAGTTGGAAAGAAAGAACCAATTGGAACAAGATGGGTCTTCAAACAAAGTAGATGAAGATGGCCACGTAGTCAGAAACAAGGCCAGACTGGTAGCACAAGGCTACTGCCAGTCAGATGTCAACTTTGATGAATCATTTGCTCCAGTGGCTAGACTTGAAGCGATCAGAATATTCTTAGCATTCGCTGCTTATCATCAGTTCAAGGTCTACCAGATGGATGTAAAGAGTGCTTTCTTGAATGGAAAGCTTGAAGAAGAAGTTTATGTCAGACAACCTCCAGGTTTCGTTGATGAAAGCATCCACATTGGGTATATCGTCTGGACAAAGCGCTATATGGCCTCAGACAAGCCCCACGTGCCTGGTATGACACTCTGACTAAACATTTGTTGAAAAATGGTTTTAAACGAGGTGCATTTGACAATACCTTATTCATTCTTTATGAGAAAGGTAATCTGTTAATGGTACAAATTTATGTTGATGATATTATTTTTGGGTCTACTGATGAAAACATGTGCAAGAAATTTTCAAAAATAATGTCAACTGAATATGAGATGAGTTTGATGGGTGAATTAACATATTTTCTTGGACTCCAGATTAAACAAAACAAAGATGGCATCTTTATTAATCAGGAAAAATATGTTAGTGATCTTTTAAAGAAATTTGATATAAACTCTTCACCATCTAAATCAACTCCAATTTCTGCACCACTGACACTGGACTCCGATCCAGATGGAAAACCAGTGAACATCACTGTCTATAGAGGCATGGTTGGTTCACTGATGTATTTAACTGCCAGTAGACCAGATATTATGTTTTCAACATGTTTGTGTGCCAGATATCAGTCTAATCAAAGGAATCTCATATGCTTGCTGTAAAGCGCATACTGAAGTACCTTAAAGGTGTCCCCAGTCTAGGTCTTTGGTATCCCAAAGGATCAGGCATGGATCTAATGGGTTATTCAGATTCAGATCATGCAGGTTGTAAGATAGATAGCAAATCCACAACTGGTGGATGTCATTTCCTAGGTGGCAAACTGGTCAGCTGGACCAGTAAGAAGCAAACTTCAGTTTCATTGTCCATTGCTGAAGCTGAATACGTGTCTGCAGCCAGTTGTTGTGCTCAGATACTCTGGATGAAGAACCAGTTGCTTGATTATGGTATTAAATATTCAAAGACCCCATCTTTTGTGATAATACCAGTGCCATTGCTATCTCAAACAATCCAGTCATGCACTCCAGAATGAAGCACATTGATCTCAGGTATCACTTCATTCGTGATCATATTATGAAAAACAACATTGAACTCCATTTTATTCCCACTGACGAACAACTCGCTGACATTTTTACCAAA
The DNA here is from genome assembly GCA_034093135.1 of Erigeron breviscapus. Classification (NCBI taxonomy): domain Eukaryota; kingdom Viridiplantae; phylum Streptophyta; class Magnoliopsida; order Asterales; family Asteraceae; genus Erigeron; species Erigeron breviscapus. The sequence continues at coordinate 32,147,006 of CM067169.1, read as the reverse complement.
CCTCTGGATGTCAAAACTTTTGAATATCTTGTTGGTGAGTTGGAAATGTTAAATCCTTAAATCTGGTGACTGCTCAGATATTGAACGCCTTTGTGTACTATCTTTGCATTATTAGAGTTCTGGAACAACATTCCAGGGAATGACTTGAAAGATATTTTTTCTTAAAAATGTTTTTGAGTTCAGGGGGAATTTATTAATTTATTTTCTCACTGGACAAACTCTTCATAAAATATTACTGGTGCCTTGTAAATGTGTCCCTCTCACTGGTAACTGGACAGATTGAAGTGCGTGTTTGAGGTGACTAATGTTTCCTTGTAAATGTGTCCCTCTCATTTGTCTGAATTAGTTGACGTGCACGTTTGAGGTTACCAGTCTTTCAAAATGGTTTTCACTGGTACTTTACTGGAGTGTCCCTCCAGTGTACCATCAGTACATGTTCACTGGACTAATCCACCAGTGATACTGGAGTGTCCAGTCAACCTCCAGATGCACTGAATTATGTCATAATATTTTCTAAATACTTGGTCATTGTGTGTGCCACGTAAGCAAATCTTTTTGAAGATATTTTTATCCTACGTGGCATATAAATTTTTTCAACGTAATGATGGTATTTTTACTTTGGGAAAACAAAAAGTGCAACTTGTTACTGTTTGTGGGCTGTAAATCGTCATGCATTTATGTATGATGTGATGTAATTAATGCGGATCTCAGAACCCGATCAAAACTTTATTTGATAATTTCAAATAAACCGTTTGAGTTCCACATTGTCTCTCCTATAAATACCCACTTTCAATTTCAATTGCATTTACTTCGAACATACCCACTTTCAAATTCCTTCATTTACTTCTTCATTCATTTTCCAATCATCATCATCTCTCTTATTTACTCCATTTATATTCAATTCCTTCATCAATTCTTCATCATAACCTATATATATATTCAATTTCATCTTCATTTATTCTGTATAAAATGGCACCTAGACAGTCAAAATCACTCAAAAATCTCCTTGCCGCTGAATATGCTCCTTTGGATAATGTTGAAAGGGCACCTCATATCAATCTTGAGGCAAATGCCATTAGAATCAATATGAATAACTGGATGGCAAGACTCTCTCTGTCCAGTGTTCATGATGCCCAATCGATTATTGGGAGATTAAACTCATTCTTTCTCTCTTGCCCATTATATGGTGCGTTAACATTGAATCCAGGAAGGATGTACCACGAGTACCTATGTGAATTCTGGTACACTGCTCAATATGACGATGAAACTTCATCGATCAATTATACTCTAAAGGGAGGTACCAGATCCCTTGGTTTCACTGCAAGTCTGCTCAGGTCTGTTCTACAGTTAAACTATCATGAACAGAATGAGTTGCCTATTGAGCTTCCCACTGGTATAAATACAAAGGAAGTATGCAGGCTGATAGGGCACACGGATATCTTGGATGAGCATGGCCAGCTATCCAGAAAAGGGACTATCTACATGAGCAAGCTGTCAGACTCATGGAGATATTTCTTCACCCATATTGTTGAGTGTCTGGGAGGCAGTTCTGGAGGGTTAGACCAGATAAATCAAACCCACTTTCAGATTGCCTACTGCTTATGGTTTGGGCTTAGAGTGGACTTTGCCCAAATTCTTTTTGATGACCTGGTTGAGCGCCTAAGAGTGAAAGGAAGAAAACCATTTGTTCCTTATATTCGTTTTGTTAGAAATAAAATTATGGTGTTTAATTGTAAATTCTAGTATTGGAAGGGGTATTAGTGTTAAGTTAGTGATTAGTATAAATACCCCTCCCATAAGTCATTTATGACTAACCCTTGTATTATTGTAACTTTTCAACCTATAATACAATCCAATCTTTCCCTGACATCTCTCTATTCTCTCTCTACTTTCTCTCACTAGAAACCACCATTAACACACACAAAAGCTCGAATTCTACTATTTACAATTGGTATCAGAGCACAATCAGCATATCTGAGCGATCCAAAAGCTTATTACAAGCTTAATTTGTGCTTAATTTAAGAATTTGAGTTATTTTTCTGAAAGGTTCATTTGCAGAGCTTTTGCTCGGCAAATAGTTATTTCAAGAAATTTGGTTAAGTGTTGTGGTTACTTATTCTATTTGCAGAGGTTTAAGCTCGGCAAACAAGTGTTTTTGGTTGATGCGACTAAGTACAAGTTCATTTGTACTATTTGCAGAGGTTTAAGCTCGGCAAACAAGTGTTTTTGGTTGATGCGACTAAGTACAAGTTCAATTTGTACTATTTGCAGAGATATTTGCTCGGCAAATAGTTGAATTAGATTCTTCAACCAAGTAACTTTCTAAATTGTGCTGTTTGCAGAGGTTTAAGCTCGGCAAACAAGTGTTTTTGGTTGATGCGACTAAGTACAAGTTCTATTTGTACTATTTGCAGAGTTATTTGCTCGGCAAATAGTTATTTCAAGAAATTTGGTTAAGTGTTGTGGTTACTTATTCTATTTGCAGAGGTTTAAGCTCGGCAAACAAGTGTTTTTGGTTGATGCGACTAAGTACAAGTTCAATTTGTACTATTTGCAGAGATATTTGCTCGGCAAATAGTTATTTCAAGAAATTTGGTTAAGTGTTGTGGTTACTTATTCTATTTGCAGAGGTTTAAGCTCGGCAAACAAGTGTTTTTGGTTGATGCGACTAAGTACAAGTTCAATTTGTACTATTTGCAGAGATATTTGCTCGGCAAATAGTTATTTCAAGAAATTTGGTTAAGTGTTGTGGTTACTTGTTCTATTTGCAGAGCTTATTGCTCGGCAAATAGTTATTTCAAGAAATTTGGTTAAGTGTTGTGGTTACTTGTTCTATTTGCAGAGCTTTTTGCTCGGCAAATAGTTATTTCAAGAAATTTGGTTAAGTGTTGTGGTTACTTGTTCTATTTGCAGAGGTTTAAGCTCGGCAAACAAGTGTTTTTGGTTGATGCGACTAAGTACAAGTTCAATTTGTACTATTTGCAGAGATATTTGCTCGGCAAATAGTTGAATTAGATTCTTCAACCAAGTAACTTTCTAAATTGTGCTGTTTGCAGAGGTTTAAGCTCGGCAAACAAGTGTTTTTGGTTGATGCGACTAAGTACAAGTTCAATTTGTACTATTTGCAGAGATATTTGCTCGGCAAATAGTTGAATTAGATTCTTCGACCAAGTAACTTTCTAAATTGTGCTGTTTGCAGAGGTTTAAGCTCGGCAAACAAGTGTTTTTGGTTGATGCGACTAAGTACAAGTTCAATTTGTACTATTTGCAGAGATATTTGCTCGGCAAATAGTTGAATTAGATTCTTCAACCAAGTAACTTTCTAAATTGTGCTGTTTGCAGAGGTTTAAGCTCGGCAAACAAGTGTTTTTGGTTGATGCGACTAAGTACAAGTTCATTTGCATTGTTTGCAGAGGTTTAAGCTCGGCAAACAAGTGTTTTTGGTTGATGCGACTAAGTACAAGTTCAATTTGTACTATTTGCAGAGATATTTGCTCGGCAAATAGTTGAATTAGATTCTTCAACCAAGTAACTTTCTAAATTGTGCTGTTTGCAGAGGTTTAAGCTCGGCAAACAAGTGTTTTTGGTTGATGCGACTAAGTACAAGTTCAATTTGTACTATTTGCAGAGATATTTGCTCGGCAAATAGTTGAATTAGATTCTTCAACCAAGTAACTTTCTAAATTGTGCTGTTTGCAGAGGTTTAAGCTCGGCAAACAAGTGTTTTTGGTTGATGCGACTAAGTACAAGTTCATTTGTACTATTTGCAGAGGTTTAAGCTCGGCAAACAAGTGTTTTTGGTTGATGCGACTAAGTACAAGTTCATTTGTACTATTTGCAGAGGTTTAAGCTCGGCAAACAAGTGTTTTTGGTTGATGCGACTAAGTACAAGTTCAATTTGTACTATTTGCAGAGATATTTGCTCGGCAAATAGTTGAATTAGATTCTTCGACCAAGTAACTTTCTAAATTGTGCTGTTTGCAGAGGTTTAAGCTCGGCAAACAAGTGTTTTTGGTTGATGCGACTAAGTACAAGTTCAATTTGTACTATTTGCAGAGGTTTAAGCTCGGCAAACAAGTGTTTTTGGTTGATGCGACTAAGTACAAGTTCAATTTGTACTATTTGCAGAGATATTTGCTCGGCAAATAGTTGAATTAGATTCTTCAACCAAGTAACTTTCTAAATTGTGCTGTTTGCAGAGGTTTAAGCTCGGCAAACAAGTGTTTTTGGTTGATGCGACTAAGTACAAGTTCAATTTGTACTATTTGCAGAGATATTTGCTCGGCAAATAGTTGAATTAGATTCTTCGACCAAGTAACTTTCTAAATTGTGCTGTTTGCAGAGGTTTAAGCTCGGCAAACAAGTGTTTTTGGTTGATGCGACTAAGTACAAGTTCAATTTGTACTATTTGCAGAGATATTTGCTCGGCAAATAGTTGAATTAGATTCTTCGACCAAGTAACTTTCTAAATTGTGCTGTTTGCAGAGGTTTAAGCTCGGCAAACAAGTGTTTTTGGTTGATGCGACTAAGTACAAGTTCATTTGTACTATTTGCAGAGGTTTAAGCTCGGCAAACAAGTGTTTTTGGTTGATGCGACTAAGTACAAGTTCATTTGTACTGTTTGCAGAGGTTTAAGCTCGGCAAACAAGTGTTTTTGGTTGATGCGACTAAGTACAAGTTCAATTTGTACTATTTGCAGAGATATTTGCTCGGCAAATAGTTGAATTAGATTCTTCAACCAAGTAACTTTCTAAATTGTGCTGTTTGCAGAGGTTTAAGCTCGGCAAACAAGTGTTTTTGGTTGATGCGACTAAGTACAAGTTCAATTTGTACTATTTGCAGAGATATTTGCTCGGCAAATAGTTGAATTAGATTCTTCGACCAAGTAACTTTCTAAATTGTGCTGTTTGCAGAGGTTTAAGCTCGGCAAACAAGTGTTTTTGGTTGATGCGACTAAGTACAAGTTCAATTTGTACTATTTGCAGAGATATTTGCTCGGCAAATAGTTGAATTAGATTCTTCAACCAAGTAACTTTCTAAATTGTGCTGTTTGCAGAGGTTTAAGCTCGGCAAACAAGTGTTTTTGGTTGATGCGACTAAGTACAAGTTCAATTTGTACTATTTGCAGAGATATTTGCTCGGCAAATAGTTGAATTAGATTCTTCGACCAAGTAACTTTCTAAATTGTGCTGTTTGCAGAGGTTTAAGCTCGGCAAACAAGTGTTTTTGGTTGATGCGACTAAGTACAAGTTCAATTTGTATTATTTGCAGAGGTTTAAGCTCGGCAAACAAGTGTTTTTGGTTGATGCGACTAAGTACAAGTTCAATTTGTACTATTTGCAGAGATATTTGCTCGGCAAATAGTTGAATTAGATTCTTCGACCAAGTAACTTTCTAAATTGTGCTGTTTGCAGAGGTTTAAGCTCGGCAAACAAGTGTTTTTGGTTGATGCGACTAAGTACAAGTTCAATTTGCAACTCAATTCTGAGAATAAAGAGCTCAAATCTGCAAATGATCTCATTTTGTCCATCATGGAAAGTCTTCAAAAAGAAAATGATCATTTGAAATCAAAGATTTTCAAATTAATAAATGAGTTGGATAATTCTTCCAAAGAGCTCAATAAAATTGTTTTGGACAATCAATCAAAAGAACTTGTTTCGCAACAAAAGATTTCTGAACTTAACCATGAGTTGCGAAATAAGTCCACAATTTTTGTGAGCAAAGAACAAAGATTTTCGAAAATAATCAAAGATCAACAAGATTACATTTCATCTTTGGAATCCAAACTTTTTGAGAACGATACTCTTGTTTCAAAATTAAAATCTGATGTGTCAACAATTTCTTTCTCTGATTTAAATGCTTCGGTTACAAAACAACTTGAGAAGATGGAGAACCGAATTGCATCTTTTAAATCAAAATCGTTGGACACAAAACTTGAAAAACCTATGAAACAATCGAGTAATTCTACGATTCCAAAGACCGAGGTGTCAAAATGTTTTCCAAAATCTTATTCTTCCAAACCTAAAGATGATGTTCCAAAGAAGGTTTACACGGGTAAATCTTCAAAACCTTTTGAAAGAAAGGTCTCTCAGTTTACTAATTACTCCTTGCAAAAGGGTAAAAAGTACGCTAAGAAACCAAATTTTGATGGAACAACTACTTTTGTCTCTTTTCTATCCTTTGAGGATAAATCATCTCATATTTCGCAAGCAAAATCTCAGTTGACTAAATTCAAATGGAAGCCGATTTCTAAAGATAAGTCAGTTGAGTCAAAATCATTCAAATATTCATTTTCGGAACTTTTTGATCTTGCACCAAAACCTGTGAAAGCAGTTGTGCAAAAAGTGAATGATTTTGCTTTGAAAAATTATTTTCCAACTCAATCTCACAAGATTGACAAGTTTTCAAAGAAATCAAATGATTTTTCACCGTTGCTTCCACGAAAACTCTTTTCAACTAAACCACCGGGTTTTAGTTCATCGTGGAATGCAACCTTTATTCATCAAATCGATGAGACTTACATTTGGACTTTCAAGAATTCAAAAACCATTGGACCCAATCTCAAATGGATTCCAAAAGTGATTTCCAAGTGATTTGATGAATGGTGGCTTATGCACACTTCAGTGTATAACCCGTTCTAAAACCGTGTTTATAATTTCATTTTTTTACTTTGTCTTTTAGTTACTACCAAAGTATTAGGATGAGATGCAAGGCATCGAACGCCTTTGTGTACTGCCTTTGTTGTCTCATTTTTAATGTTTGTGAGCAACTTTCAAACTTTTTACTCACCCTTTATATGCAAAAACGTTGTTTCTATCATGCATATATTTAGGGGGAGTTTGTTTATTAAATCAAAACATCCAAGTGTTTAAACTCATTTTCCATTTTAAAACACTTTGGAAGATTTTCAAACCATTTTCGATCATTTTCAAAGAAGTTCGGTGTTAGATTTGCACATGAGAGATTTAGGCCACTCATAAAAACTCCATGATCTTGTCATCGCCGATGAGATCTAACCCAGGAGTTATATTCTCAATCTTAGATTGTGAGGGTTTATGAGCGTGGTGATGATGTTTGTGCAAATAGGACATGAGGGAGTAGTCGAAAAGTGAGAGGTTACGGTGAAATGATGTGAGAAAGGGCTAAAAGAAATAAAAGCCCTCCCCAAAAATTCTTAAAAAGCCGGGTCAACACGTTTCTATCGGATTTCATTTGTTGATTTCTCGATATTGAAGAAGACTTCATGGACCCAGTGAAGCAATGCACATCTTTACCTAACCACTCAAGTGTTTCTTAACAAATACTTGTTTTATTCTCACGGAGATTTTCACATTTCTATCAACTCTTCATTTGGAAGACATTGATATTGAAAAAGGGAGACACTCTGCTCCGGTCCCCGACTTCATTTGATCACTTATTGAGTCTAGAGCGTACTTGAAATAATCTTTCATTTGACTAGGACACAATGAGTCTTAATATGTCTTTGTGACTTCGCATAACTTTGTGATATTGCCGGAACATTCGTAGTGATATCATATTTTTGATATTCCACGATGATCGAATGGAAATCCTACCAATGCTAACATCTTTTCCAACGTTGAACGTAGGTCTCACATTTTCATTTTATGAATTTGTTGAGTAAACGAGAAGTCTATGTGACCTCGGATTTATTTCCCAAAAGTCTTTGAGGATAGTAAGACATGGTTATCGAACGCCTTTGTGACACTGACCATGGATTACATTCTTTAAAGCAATCTATCGGTTGAAAAGCCATAGACCGAACCATTTAGAGATAAGCTTTGTGCATTTCTCGATGATAATGGGAAGTCCTAAAAATAGTAATCATATTTTTAGGCCACACCATTAATCCTTTCGATTCTTGGTTGTGTTAACGGATCATTTTTATCCGGTTTTCATTTCTCTTCACACAAACACAAAGAACACAAACACCATATTAAAATGTTTTTCCAACAACGCAACCTCACTTTCTAATTCACCAATAGGTTCATTGGGAATTGGGAATTGGGTTAGGTTAATTTGGTTGAATATTGTTTGTTGTGATCTACCGTTTATGCTATCAATCATTATTGTATGATGAAACCGTTTCACATTTTCATCATAAGGGGGAGAAATGATTATATGATTGATAGATAGAGTTCAAGGATATAGGTAGAATTTGATTGGTAGAATTTGTTCGAGGATGATTGTTGTGTTTGGATGTTTAAAGGATCGTTAGTTTAGGTGAAGGGAGTGAATAATTATAGTGATATGTTGAAAGTTGTAAGATTGTTTCGAGAAAGTTAAAGGATATATTCGAGATCGAGTATATTCAAGATGATGTACATGGTCGATATTTGAAAGATTTGTTGGAAAAATGACCATTGTTTGATGATTAGAAGAGTTTGAGATTGAATGGAGATTGTTATTTTGATAGATACTTGGATTGTTAAGATCCAAAGATTGTTCATTTAAGGGGGAGCAAGAGTAAGCTCACGAGTCGTTAAATATACTCCGAAATTATTGTTTGTTCGAGGGGGAGCAAGAGATTAAAGATTTGTTATTGAATAATTTGCTCCGAGATAGTTGTTTGATTGAGGGGGAGCAAATGTTAATTGATCAAAGAATCAAGTGCTCCAAGATGTTTATTGATTCAGAGACAAGTTAGACCAAGAATTAAAGTTTTAAAGTCAAATCAAATTTCCGCATTCCAAAACCAAGCTTTCGCAATGCCAAGAGATTTCTAAGATAACCAAGCTTCCGCATCCAAAAGAATTCAAAGAATTCAAAGTCAAAACCAAGCTTCCGTATGCTACTCAAAATTCAAGTTACTTTTCCAAGCAACATCAAGTTAAAATCAACATTCAAAAGTTCAAGTTGTGAAAGCACAAAAGCTACAAAGATTTCAAAGATGCTTCCAAAGTATTCAAAGTTGCAAGAGAAGATCAAGATTTTATAAGTCATCGTCAAATATATGTGTTTGTTGAGAAGATTCAAAGTCAAGGTTGATACAAGACGTTGAAGACAATGAGAAAGCTTCAAAGTCCATTCAACATTGAAGATTTTCAACAAATGGGCTCATCATGTTTATTTAAAGACCGAAGACGATGCAACATTTACAATTCAACACCAAGGGGGAGATTGTTAGAAATATAAATATGGTGTTTAATTGTAAATTCTAGTATTGGAAGGGGTATTAGTGTTAAGTTAGTGATTAGTATAAATACCCCTCCCATAAGTCATTTATGACTAACCCTTGTATTATTGTAACTTTTCAACCTATAATACAATCCAATCTTTCCCTGACATCTCTCTATTCTCTCTCTACTTTCTCTCACTAGAAACCACCATTAACACACACAAAAGCTCGAATTCTACTGTTTACACGTTTCCTTTCTCTTATGTTTAAGAATGCTCTTGGCGACCAGTATGATTTTGATACTACTCACTTTTCTGTGAGTGGGTATATGAGGGACCTGGTCAACCTCAGGTCTCCACTGGATGAGGTAGATATTCCTCAGTCCATGATTTCCTTCCAAAGGGAAGAAGCTGAAATGGGTCCAGATAGAGGTCAAGCTGTTGAAGGACCATCTGGTGATGATGTACAGATCATTGAAGCTGTACAGCCCATTAGACAAGTTGCTCCTGAAGGTCAAGGTACAGAAGTTGTTGAACCTTCCAGACGACCTAGAACTAATAGGCGTCTGATAAGAGCAGGACTTCAGGTGAATCCTGAAAGACATCCTGGTGATGTTATGAATCTAGATGGATCACCAATTTTTGAACAAGAGGTTGTTGAGCAGGTAGTTGAGGAAGTTGAAGATGTTCAGACTGCTGAACATATTTCTGGTGAGCAAGAGGCTCCACTAGACTTGAATGTAGAGGTTGGTGAACAGGTTAATGTAGAGACTGGTGAACAGTCTGGTGAACAGACAGTTGGGATGACTCCAGAATGGGATGATATAGATTCCCCAATGTCTGAAGGTTTTGATGCAAATTTGAATTTTCTGGGTGAAGATGTACAAGAAGAAGAAAATCTACCAGAAATGCCAATACCTCCACCAGAAATGCCAACACCTCCACCAGAAATGCCAATACCTCCACCAGAAATGCCAATCCTCCACCAGAAATGCCAATACCTCCACCAGAAATGCCAATCCTCCACCAGAAATGCCAATACCTCCACCAGAAATGCCAATACCTCCACCAGAAATGCCAATCCTCCACCAGAAATGCCAATACCTCCACCAGAAATGCCAATACCTCCACCAGAAATGCCAATACCTCCACCAGAAATGCCAATCCTCCACCAGAAATGCCAATACCTCCACCAGAAATGCCAATCCTCCACCAGAAATGCCAATACCTCCACCAGAAATGCCAATCCTCCACCAGAAATGCCAATCCTCCACCAGAAATGCCAATACCTCCACCAGAAATGCCAATCCTCCACCAGAAATGCCAATACCTCCACCAGAAATGCCAATCCTCCACCAGAAATGCCAATCCTCCACCAGAAATGCCAATCCTCCACCAGAAATGCCAATACCTCCACCAGAAATGCCAATACCTCCACCAGAAATGCCAATACCTCCACCAGAAATGCCAATCCTCCACCAGAAATGCCAATCCTCCACCAGAAATGCCAATACCTCCACCAGAAATGCCAATCCTCCACCAGAAATGCCAATACCTCCACCAGAAATGCCAATACCTCCACCAGAAATGCCAATACCTCCACCAGAAATGCCAATCCTCCACCAGAAATGCCAATACCTCCACCAGAAATGCCAATCCTCACCAGAAATGCCAATACCTCCACCAGAAATGCCAATCCTCCACCAGAAATGCCAATCCTCCACCAGAAATGCCAATACCTCCACCAGAAATGCCAATCCTCCACCAGAAATGCCAATCCTCCACCAGAAATGCCAATCCTCCACCAGAAATGCCAATCCTCCACCAGAAATGCCAATACCTCCACCAGAAATGCCAATCCTCCACCAGAAATGCCAATACCTCCACCAGAAATGCCAATCCTCCACCAGAAATGCCAATACCTCCACCAGAAATGCCAATACCTCCACCAGAAATGCCAATCCTCCACCAGAAATGCCAATACCTCCACCAGAAATGCCAATCCTCCACCAGAAATGCCAATCCTCCACCAGAAATGCCAATCCTCCACCAGAAATGCCAATACCTCCACCAGAAATGCCAATCCTCCACCAGAAATGCCAATACCTCCACCAGAAATGCCAATACCTCCACCAGAAATGCCAATCCTCCACCAGAAATGCCAATCCTCCACCAGAAATGCCAATCCTCCACCAGAAATGCCAATCCTCCACCAGAAATGCCAATCCTCCACCAGAAATGCCAATACCTCCACCAGAAATGCCAATCCTCCACCAGAAATGCCAATACCTCCACCAGAAATGCCAATCCTCCACCAGAAATGCCAATACCTCCACCAGAAATGCCAATACCTCCACCAGAAATGCCAATACCTCCTCCAGCAACCACTCAACCTTCACAATCTCAACCTCCACCTCGTGCGCCGGAGTCACCAGTTGCAATATCTGAAGCTGCAACTGAAGAGGACTGGGCACAAGTTCCTCTAATGACCAGATTACATTCAACTCTTGAACCTCCCAGTGGTCTCTCCACTTCATCTTCTGCCGAGGTCCAAGGCCTTTTAAGTAAGGTGGCGGACCTGGAGAGATCACTCCAGACTTCATCTCAGGTTATTTCAGACTTCAAATCTTTATTATCAAATAACCTTGCTTATGAGATGAATGTCTTTGCTAGGAATGAGAAGCTGGTTTATGAGAAGCTTGATGAACTGGTACTGGCCACAAACAACAACACCGAAAAGATCAAAATGGCAGTCCAGGGATTAGAGACTAGGCTGGTTAGTTCTGTTCAGACAGCAGTCACTGGTGAACTGGCAGGTCTGAAAGAAGATGTTCAGAATTTGGTTTACAGGGTCAGTTCTCTGGAGAGTAGACCCACACTAGACCAGGGTGCAGTTGTTAGTACTATAAGTGATGAATGTACAAGGAAGTTCAGAAACAATATGTTGAAAGAATTATGTGAAGAAGTTTCTGGGACTGTTCTTCGTAGCATTCATGATGGGGTGTTACCCCAAGTAGAAAAGTTACTGGATGAGAAGTTGCCAAAACACTTGCCTAAAGCAGTTGCAAATGTTCAGAAGGAAGTGCAGGCACTTAAGAAAGTTGTGTCTGAAACAACTCCTGTAGAAGGTATAACTTTTGGTCCACTGGACAGACTTATGCTTGAACAGTTATGGAATGATCTCAAGTCAAGAACTGGAGATCGTTCCAAGGGGGAAAAGTCGTCTGGTGACCAAACACTGAAGCACATGTCACAAAGAGCATATGGCACTGAAGTCGGGCTAACTGAAAGACAAAGAGCATATGGCACTGAAGTCGGGCTAACTGAAGAAGCTACTGGTACTGAAGCCAGTGAGCCCCAGTTTGAGACCTTCCCAGATATTCCAACTACACTGAAGGCTGTTAAAGGAAAAGAAAAAGTGGTATCTGGTGAAGAGGAAGAGCAAACTGAAGATGCTGATGATGAAACATCCAAGAAACTTGAACAAGAATGCATCATGATAGAGATTTTCAAAAGAAATCAAAAAGATGAACTGCTAGCCCATCAAAGGGAGATGGCAACTATGGGTACTCTGGATTCTTACAATGCTGGTAGGTTAGGCATTAATATTGAAGTGTATAAAAAGATGAAGGATGACCCCAGAGTTCATCAATGTTTGAGTTTATTGGATGATGTTCATGTACGCTCATTCTACGCTGAAGAAGAACAAGTCTATGATTCTATTATTTATGGCGTGAGTGTACCAGAACTCATCAGACAAAGGAAGGATGAACTGGTAAGTCTCCAGAAAAAGATAAGAAAGAATGCTGGTGCTCTGGAGATAGAGTACAGGAAGAGACTTACTGGTTTACCAAAGTTGACTGCCAGACAAATCAAAGCAATCAAAGATGCTGATGTAAGCAATTTCATTCCCCTGGACACTTCTCGAAAAATGAATCGTCAAGAACTCCAATCTGCTGTAGAGCAAAGGAGAGTGTCCAAGGAAACTGAATCATTGATCCAGCAAGCCAAACTGAAAGAAAAATACAATGAGATGTTGAATTTCAGGGCTGATGCCAAAAGGATCACTGGTGCTAAAATCAAATTGGCTGAAAATAATGAAGGCATGTCTAAGTTTGAAGTAAAGTTGACCAGGGAGGGTAACTTTACTGATGAGAGGAAAAGTACTTCAGTCCAAGCTTTTGGACGGAGTGAACTCAAGGAAATCGCTTTAACGTTCAGGGGGAAGACAGATGTGTCGACTGATGTTAAAGCATTTCTGAAAAGGATTGAAAAGGTATGGAGAAGAAAGCAACAGATGGAAGTTGCAATGGGCATAAGAATGCCAGAATCAATACCATCTTCTCCATCACCAAAGAGAAAGGCTACTGAAGATGCTCCAGGACAGACATCAAAAAGAAGGGCCTGACTCTTATCATTTACTTGTTGTAAATTATTGTTTTATGAAAATTGTAAACTATTTATCAGTTGATGTATGTAATAATAGTTGCAATTTTTTATTCTTATAAGTAAATGATCAGATTTAGTCTAAGTTAGAACTTAAAAGATGAAACTGAAAACACTCATGATCTATAAAGTGTTTTCCAGTAACTTAGATTTTTTAGACAAATCGAAACTTGTGTTTTTCAAGCATACAAAATGTATAGATTCAAGCTTGAAAACACTTGCATTATTTCTAAACAAATAGGGGGAATTTGTTAGGTCCAGATTTAGTCCAGATTTACTGGACTCGCTCCAGACTCGACTACTGGAGCCTCAGTGAAGATCTGACCAGAAACGTGTTCTACTGGACCTACTCCAGACTTGGAATCTGGAGTCCCTCTGAAGATTTGTCCAGAAATAATGGAAGACCAGTGAGCAAATACTTGTATAGGAAATCTGGAGTATTCTCCAGATGAGCTCACTGGACTTCACCCCAGTCCAGATCAACTCTACTGAAGACATTCTGACTGAAGTCAAAGACTGAAGTCTGAAGAAAGAAGACTGATAAATGGCGGAGTCCACTGGAAAGTCTTACCAGATCTGTACACTGGAGGATTGTCAGTGTTCTAGACCCTACAAGTCTGAACACTGATATCGAGGATTGACTTTTCCCTTTACACACTTTACAAAGAACAATCCACTTGTTCTTTACCAAAGTTTGTGTGTGTAAAGGTGGTTGGATAAAAGGACACAAAGTCATTTGATGTGACTTTATCCTTATTCCTTATCCAATACATTTAATGTTCTTGTCGGATCATTAAATGTATGCAACCATATTTGTACGGCACAAAATTCACTGGTGAATTTTGTTGCCTATAAATACAAAGTCATTTCCTTGACATAAATACTTTTAAGCATACATTTTGCATTTAAGTGAATTTTTCCAAATACTCTCGATCTTAAACAGGGATACTTCACAACTTTAAGTATCTCGATCCAAAAGAGTTATTTGACAAATATAGATCATTTGTAACTCATAGGTTGTTAGGATACATACTTATTTGTATTATCTTGATTCCACACAACCTTGTATTTTATTTAACATCATAAATAAAATACACAATTGAAAAATACATAATGTTCCATTTTATTTGTTTATTGCTTTAAGTCTTGTATTACTTTGTTTATATACTCTTGCATTTATTTACAAGTAATACTAGTCCAATCTAGTGATTATTAGACTTGTTGTATTTTACACTTTCCTGGTTAACCATCGAATTTAAGGGACTCACATATTTACAACTTATCAATATAAGTACAAATTAGATAAAGGAAACAAATCAACTACTACAATTTATATTTCTAACAATCTCCCCCTTAGTAGTGATTTGTCAAAAATATCCAGTCTTTGAAAGTCTTCAAGCTCTTGTATTAGGTCTGTCTTTGTTTGGATGCCAGAACCAGTTATCTCCTTCAGGTCGATCATCTGGAACTATCATGTTTCCTTCAATGTTAAATGGAGGAATATTGTGTGGTCCTGGAAGATGACTAGGCTCATACTTGATCCAGCAACCTCCTCTTCGACGTACAACATACTTTGACTTCTTAACATTCTTGGCCTTTCTCATCATTCTGATGCTATCTCTGTATTCAAGTCTTTGATTAATCTTAGAGATTGCTTTATTAAATACTTCCTTCTTCTTTGCATCTTGATCATCTTCTTTCAAGCATGCCAAGACATTCTTGCAAACTCTAGTGTTCCATCAGAATAAGAAGCAAGTTCATCCATACGAATGAAAATCTTCTTCTTTCGACTGTTAAGAAAGACAACACCAAAGGATGGTTCTTCAATGACATGACCAATACTTAGCTTTTCAATGTCATCAGTGTAAAGACTTTGATCTGGATAAGGAACATTAATCTTTCTCTTGACAACTTCGAAACCAATCTGAAAGTCTTCCAATGAAGCATATTGGATACAGCTTGACATATATCTTTTCACAGCATCAAAAGCAATAACGTCTTCACGGTAACTTTACATAGCATTCAGAAAATGATTGTAGAGAAAGATTATGTCATTAACCGGCAAAAGCTTGAACTGAGCTTCAGTGAATCTGTAAATCTTGTCATTTTCTCTTTTCACATGAAAGCATGGAACAGAAATGGAAACCCTTTTGATTAGAACCACTCTGACCAACACCAAAATTTTGTGATTCCTTTGTTCTTCAAGTAATTTGGGATTATACTTCTTTGTGAGTTTAAGAAGCTCTTTATATTCTTCGACTTGCCTTGCTTCCATAAACTTGTACATGGAATCAATCTCTGGTCTCTCACTTTTGGCAACTTTTTTGGCTCCACAGAATATAGGAAATGCTCTTTTCTCCAAATATCTTGACTTCTTGGCAGCTTGTTTTGGCTTAACTCTGAGAGCAACCATTCTTTCTTTGTCCCTCAAGAAGTATCCTCGATTAATAAACCTTCATTGTTCTTCAGTCCATTCTGTTGGAAAATAATCAGGAAGAACTTCTTCGGATCTGATTGCCTCAGTTAACACTTGTTTATATGTAGACTTCTTAAAATTCTGAGCAGCAGCTTCAGGAGTCTTTCTTAAGTCATCAAAGCTATTGAAGTCATTAAACGTATAATTCTGTGGAGTTGTGACATCAGGTCTAGATGATTCTCCAGCTTCATTTCTGCTTGATGAACCTGTTTCAAAATAATCAAGATCTGGAAAAACTTCAAACATTGGTTCATCAACAGCTTCTACATTTACTGAAGTCTCAACTATCTCAGGCTCATCGAAGATCACATTATCCTTTTCAGCCTTGACATCTGCTTCTCCTTCAGCATATTCAATAACCTCATTTTCAATAACATATTCTTCTTCGTCATTTACCACAACACTTTCATTTTCTTCTTCTTCTTCTTCTTCTTCATCACCAGTATCAACTCCAAAAACTTCATCAAATTTTCTTCTTACTTCTGCAATCCTTTTAATTTCCTCTGGATCATCATCATTATTTCTTTCAGAAAATCTTGCAGTAAATTCTTTAACTATCTGATCGATTTCATCTTGATTTTCACCTTGAACTCTATCTCTCATCTCCACATCTTCAACATTTACTTCAACTCTTGCCGATGTGTTTTCAGTATTCGTTTGACCCTCTCTTTGGTTCTCCCCCTCGGGGTGATCATCGGAATCAGGATCATCCCTTCTAGAAGTAACCGAGGGCGGTCGGCAAGATTCTAAAGCTAACAATCGTAACTCAAAAACAGCAAGCTTAGCATCATACTCTGCTTTCTGTTTTTGAACTTGATCTTGAAGAGTCTTGACTTGTTTTTCATGCGCAAGTTCCCTTTCTCTTAACTCTATTGCATTTAACACCCCCCGATCAGTCATAGACAACAAATCACCCTCTGAGCGTAAAATGCCAAGTAATAGTGCACATGCATCATCTTTGGTTTGTTGCGTTGTTGTTGTTGATGATATTTGAATTAGTGTTGGTGTTCTTTGTGTTTGTGTGTGAGATGGAATGGATGGTGAAACGAACCCGGAGGTTGTTTGCACACTTGTGGTGTGACCTAAATTCAGCGAAGTTGATTCAGGATTTCCTGCAGATCCTCGGGTTAAACCCTCACCAGCAGTTTCAGATTCATTGGCTTTGCAACCAGAATCAGGTTGTGTCCTAGACTGTGATAAATCACTGTCCGGGACTTGTTGTTGGGTAACACCTCTAACAACACCGGGGTCACTGAGAATCCCCGTTAATACAGTTTCAGGTTGATCCTGAGGAACAGCAGTGTCACCTAGGTGTTCATACTGTCCCCCAGTCTCGGTTTGAGAACTGTTACCTGCGGCTAAAGCTGGCGTGATGTTAGCTAAGGAAGGATTTCCAAGATGTCCTTGAGGGTCAGACAAAGTGGGTCCCCCTCCGCTTGTTCCGGCATCAATACGCAACTGAGATTGTGAATCCAAGAACCTAGGAGATCTAGACTCAAGTGCATGAAATGAAGGCGAGAGGTGGGGCTGATCCTCTCTTATTTCAACACTCTCATCCTCCAAATGAGGAGAGTGTGGTGATCGTGGCTGATCCCCGTGCATTTATGAGACTAACTCCTGTTGTGAGGAGTCAGAATGGCGAGGAGAGTTTTGTGCAAGCGAGAATGGGGAGTTCTCGTCTTCTATCCTAGGGTAGTCATCCCGGCTAGACACAGTTGTTTCATCTATCGGAGGGCCATCGTTTTCTTTTTGCCCTTGACCTAACCTGGACCTCTCATCCTCTCTTACATTTTCAACTCCTCCCTCATTCCTACCTTGTTCCTCCTGCACAACATCATATCCAGTGCTAACATTCGCAGAATCCAACTCTGAAATCACATTATCAACAATACGTGTTGTTTGTTCAACATCTAATTCTGCAGAGGCACCAAATGGTTCATTCAAATCCGCTGAAGTTGATTCAATTCTGTGTTTTGCAGATTTAGAAGACTTGTGTTTCATTTTGGATTTCCTCTTAGATACCTTTGGTAAAAGTACTTACACACTTTTACACTGATTACGAGGAAGACTTTTTACTTTACATATCTTTACCCAGTTAATAGATTTAACTATTAATTAAAGTACAAGGTAAAGTAAAGGTTGGGAATAAGGTTTGATAAGTCACATCAACGACTTATATACCTAAACCTTAAAAGTACACATGTAAGGAATTAGCTTTAATTCCTTAAATGCACCCAACCATATTTGTACGATCTGGTCCACGTCAT
>CM067169.1:32047451-32127682 GCA_034093135.1 Erigeron breviscapus | reverse complement strand
TACCCTCTGATGAACACTACCATGAACATTGACACATACCATAGGATCAAATGAATTATCAGCAAGATCATTCATTTCTTCATCAAGGTCGTGAATTATTGCCATGAATGCATGATTCTGATCATCGGTACTAGTCGAACCCCAATTATAATACCATCAGATTGAACAACTAAAGCTCTTGAGTTTTCCGTTTCTCCTGAGCTTCGGTTCCCAGTATTAGCATATTGATGTCCAGAATTCTGACTCACTATAGAACCACTTTGATTGAAGTTCTGACGGCCTGTAGCTGAATTGTTGTCCCGTCTTGGCCTCTGACACTCTCTTGCAAAATGTCCAAAACCATCACAGTTATAACACTTCACCTTGGTCTTGTCAAACCCTACTTTGCCATTCACAACCTTCCTTCCGGTTCTATCTGTGAAACGCTGACTCTCAATGTTAACATAGCTAATTGCCAGTTCAGATCCATTTCTTCCAAGTCATCTGGATCAACTTGCTTGTTATCCTCCCTAACCAAATCAGGATCAGTCAATTTTCCTCCAATTAACTTCTCATGAGCAGACACAAATGAAGCGAGCATGCCCAAATGTCCCTCAGCAGATCTTATGCTCATCGGCATCCCTGTGTAACCCGAGCTTGGAGAACTACCATTCTGAATCCCATTTTGTACTACCATGGCTGATTCCGGAGAAATTACATACATCAAGTTGCTGTCAGAATCCATTGACATCTTCATCTTGTTATTCTCTCCACTGTAGAAGGCTTCCACTTGGAGATTTTCTAGAAGCAATACTAGGCTTATCAACTTTGGGCGGTGAATTGGCCTTTCCGGTTTCATGATCCATCAGAATTAATTGATTCAGCAAAGCTTGATAGTTTGCGGGTAACTGAGACGTCATTTTCTTTGAGCTAGTAAAGTTCACGAACTGTTCAAAAATAAACGAGGTCGTAAAAGTTTACGAGGTCGCAAAGAAAAACGAGGTCGCAATTAGTTACTCGAGGTCGTAATTGAACTGGTGAGGTCTTAAAGAGCTCACGAGGTCGCAAACGAAATACGAGGTCGCAATTGAACTGGCGAGGTCGTAATTAGCTACCCAGGTCGTAAATAGAGCTGGATGAGGTATTACGAGCCCGCGGGGTCACAAACGATGCTGAAACCTTTAATACTCTTAAATTCAAAACCCTAATACCCAAAACACCTTCGACTACTGTAATTGTCAGACTACTACTCTCTCATTTCTGTAAATCTGATGAGATCTTCTTATGCCAAGATAGGGTATAGAAGGTACTCCTGATTTCCCTCCAAATTTTTTCCGCCAAAATATGTTCTCATGAAACTTTGAATTCCATGTAAACTTTGGATATCATGATCATAAGAAAAGAATTGATAATTCCTAAAAATTTTTGCCAAATCCGCGTCGACAACGGATGAAAATTGACCTAAAATTTTTCGAACGCTACCAAACTTCAAATCTTCATGATTCATCCCATTTTAAGACCCTGGGCAAAAATTATTTTTCCCGCCAAAAGACTTTTTTTTTTATATTACAACAACAACAACATAAAAGCCTTCTCTCGGGAACTTACCCTATGTTTCTTCAGATAACCTTCTTCAACTCTGTGATTAAAGTCTTCTGATTAAACAACTTGAAACGCATAAGAGATCCTCTTTAGTGTGTGGACTAGAGCTGCTACTGCTTGTATATGCGAGGTCGCAATTTCAGATCAATTGCGAGGTCGCAACTTACTTGTTCTTTACGAGGTCGCAATTAAAGAGACCAATTGCGAGGTCGTAAACTAGATGACTAATTACGAGGTCGCAATTCTGAAGACCAATTGCGAAGTCGTAATTTTACCAGGTAGCAAAACATCCTGATCAGCATCTTCATTGAACGACAGCAGCTCTTCTTTTCCAGAAACCCTAATTCGTCCCCAACCTGAAAGGCCACGAATCTGGGTCTGCCTCAACATGCAAAACTAATCAGATCTTGTTTTCATCGTTACAAAGCTTTAACACTGTAAAGCGTGTAAGGAGGAAAACACAATCTGATATAGTTTCACACGATCAGATCTCAAAAATAAAGATTTCGGTCGTAAACTCCATGAAAAAAATCACGGCTAGACGACCAGATCTCAATACTAATGTTTTCGGTCGAGAACTCCGTGAAAGAATCACGGCTAGACGACCCTAAACCGATGTTGTCTATCACCAACAAGTTATAACCTTCCGGTATTAAACCAAGAGGCTTTGATACCAATTGTAAGTCCCTGGTACGGATCGTTAATAGCTTGCTCTAGTTATCTTGAGGTGCAGAATCCCTCACTATAACTTGGTGATCAACAGCAAGCCCCTAGAGCATCTGCTCCCTCGCAGATCTTCTCCGGGCTAGCGGAACTACCTTTGACGACTATAACCTGCAATACCTGCTTGATATTTTGACAAATGTTCAACCCTAATCTCTGTTAGGTTTCTGTATTTATAGGAAACACCCGACATGGGCTTCAGCGAGTCGGCCTCGCAAATCCAGCCCAGCCCGTCACTAATGCGAAGTCGCATTCTGTGACTGGCCTCGTATTTGACCCTGCAAATACGAGGTCGTATTTCCTATGTGAAATGCGAGGTCGCATTTCACCCTTAGCAGATTTATTACACATTCAATATTTAAACTTAATCTAGTATTCTATGCATAATACTAAGTTCATTAATGACAATCACATTACAAAGACATATAACAATATAAGCCCAAACAATCTAGACTGCTATTGACATAGATGTGCACTTACACTAGAAAACACATTTTTGTTTTTGAAGTTACAAAAATAACGATCGTGGTAAAAGAATACGTTAGGGAGCGACCCTTCGTATGAGATAAATAGTAAAAGTCGTGCATCACTTTGTGATTGCTGTACTTTATTCATCCTAAGCAGATAGTTTTACATCACATTGTGAATACTATCAAATCTTTATTTTATGCCGTGGCATTTCAATACAAAGTAACTAATTTTACGGATTGTAAAGTCCCTCACACGATGGTTTAACCCTACGAGTGTAAAATACAAGACAAGTATGAACTAGATTCGGACTAGTATTACTTCAATATAAATAAGCAAGAATATGAACAAAGTAATAAATGACTTAAGCAATATTTAAACAAGTAAATAAATGGTGGAACACAAATGTAGTTTTTTTTTTCAAGTGTATTTTCTTTATAGATGTATAAACAAAATACAAGATCGTTGCGGAACCTAGATATTACACGTATGTAAGTATCTAAACAATCTTTGAATTACAAGTGATCTATACTTGCTAAATAAACTCTTTGATCGATATACTTAGAGTTGTGAAGTATAACTGTTTAGATCGAGAGTATTTAAGCAAGTTCACCAATTTGCTAAAAAGTAATTTTCTCAAAGAAATGACTTTGTATTTATAGGCAATAAAATTCACCAGTGAATTTTGTGCCGTACAAATATGGTTGCATACATTTAATGATCCGACAAGAACATTAAATGTATTGGATAAGGAATAAGGATAAAGTCACATCAAGTGCAAGTGTATCCTTTTATCCAACCACCTTAACACACGTATACTTTGGTAAAGAACAAGTGGGTTGTTCTTTGAAAAGTGTGTAAAGGCTTAAAGTCAAATCCTCGATATCAGTGTTCAGACTTGTAAGGTCTAGAACACTGACAATCCTCCAGTGTACAGATCTGGTAAGACTTCCAGTGGACTCCGCCATTTGCAAGTCTTCTTTATTCTGACTTCAGTCTTTGACTTCAGTGAGAATGTCTTCAGTAGAGTAGATCTGGACTGGGGTGAAGTCCAGTGAGCTCATCTGGAGAATACTCCAGATTTCCTATACAAGTATTTGCTCACTGGTCTTCCATTATTTTTGGACAAATCTTCAGAGGGACTCCAGATTCCAAGTCTGGAGTAGGTCCAGTAGAACACGTTTCAGGACAGATCTTCAGTGAGGCTCCAGTAGTCGCGTCTGGAGCGAGTCCAGTAAATCTGGACCTAACAAATTCCCCCTATTTGTTTAGAAATAATGCAAGTGTTTTCAGACTTATATATATACAAATTTGTATGCCTGGAAAACACTTAGTCGATTTAAGTCTAAAAATCTAAGTTACTGGAAAACACTTTATAGATCATAAGTGTTTTCAGTTTCATCTTTTAAGTTCTAACTTAGACTAAATCTGATCATTTACTTATAAAAATAAAAAATTGCAACTATTATTACATTCATCAACTGATAAATAGTATACAATTTTCATAAGACAATAATTTACAATAAGTAAACAATAAGAGTTAGGCCCTTCTTTTCGATGTCCTTTCTGGAGCATCTTCAGTAGCCTTTCTCTTTGGAGAAGGAGAGGAAGGTAGTGAATCTGGTGATCTTAAGCCCAATGCAACTTCCATTTGTTGCTTCCTTCTGAACACCTTTTCAACCCTTTTCAGAAATCCTTTAACATCAGTCGACACATCTGTCTTCCCCCTGAACGTTAAAGCGATTTCCTTCAGTTCACTCAAACCAAAAGCTTGAACTGAAGTACTTTTCCTCTCATCAGTAAAGTTACCCTCTCTGGTCAACTTTACTTCAAATTTTGACATGCCTTCATGATCTTCAGCCAATTTGATTTCAGCACCAGTGATCCTTCTTGCATCAGCCCTGAAGTTTCATTATCAACATCTTCAGTTTGTTCTTCCTCTTCACCAGAAACAACTTTTTCCTTTCCTTTAACAGCCTTCAGTATAGTAGGAATATCTGGGAAGGTTTCAAACTGGGGCTCACTGGCTTCAGTACCAGCAGCCTCTTCAGTAAGCCCGGCTTCAGTGCCATATGCTTGTCTTTCAGTTTGGTCACCAGACGACCTTTCCCCCTTGGAACGATCTCCAGTACTTGACTTGAGATCATTCCACAATTGTTCAAGCATGAGTCTGTCTAGTGGACCAAAAGATGTACCTTCTACTGGAGTTGTTTCAGACACAACTTTCTTGAGTGCCTGTACTTCCTTCTGAACATTTTCAACAGCTGAAGGCAAGTGTTGTGGCAACTTCTCATCCAGTAGCTTTTCCACTTGGGGTAACACCCCATCATAAATGCTACGAAGGACAGTCCCAGAAACTTCTTCACATAATTCTTTTAACATGTTGTTTCTGAACTTCCTTGTACATTCATCACTTAGAGTACTAACAACTGCACTCTGTTCCAGTGTGGGTCTGCTCTCCAGAGAGCTTACCCTGAAAACCAAATTCTGAACCTCTTCTTTCAGACCTGCCAGTCCACCAGTGACTGCACTCTGAACAGAAGTAACCAACCTATTTTCTAATCCCTGGACTGCCACCTTGATCTTTTCAGTGTTGGTGTTTGTGGCCAGTACCAGTTCATCCAGCTTCTCATACACCAGTTTCTCATTTCCAGCAAAGACATTCATCTCAGATGCCAGGTTATTTGATAATAAAGACTTGAAGTCTGAAATAACCTGAGATGAACTCTGGAGTGATCTCTCCAGGTCCGCCACCTTATTTAAAAGGCCTTGGACCTCGGTTGAAGAAGAAGTGGAAAGACCAGTGGGAGGTTCAAGTGTTGAGGGTAATCTGGTCATTAGAGGAAAAAAAAAAAAAAAAAAAAAAAAAAAAAAAAAAAAAAAAAAAAAAAAAAAAAAAAAAAAAAAAAAAAAAAAAAAAAAAAAAAAAAAAAAAAAAAAAAAAAAAAAAAAAAAAAAAAAAAAAAAAAAAAAAAAAAAAAAAAAAAAAAAAAAAAAAAAAAAAAAAAAAAAAAAAAAAAAAAAAAAAAAAAAAAAAAAAAAAAAAAAAAAAAAAAAAAAAAAAAAAAAAAAAAAAAAAAAAAAAAAAAAAAAAAAAAAAAAAAAAAAAAAAAAAAAAAAAAAAAAAAAAAAAAAAAAAAAAAAAAAAAAAAAAAAAAAAAAAAAAAAAAAAAAAAAAAAAAAAAAAAAAAAAAAAAAAAAAAAAAAAAAAAAAAAAAAAAAAAAAAAAAAAAAAAAAAAAAAAAAAAAAAAAAAAAAAAAAAAAAAGACTTACCAGTTCAGCTTTTCTCTGTCTGATGAGTTCTGGTACACTCACGCCATAAATAATTGAGTCATAGACTTGCTCTTCTTCAGCGTAGAATGAGCGTACATGAACATCATCTAATGCATTTAGGCATTGATGAACTCTGGGGTCATCCTTCATCCTTTTAAAAACTTCAATATTAATGCCTAACCTTCCAGCATTGTAGGAGTCCAGAGTACCCATTGTTGCCATCTCCCTTTGATGGGCCAGCAGTTCATCCTTTTGATTTCTTTTAAAAATCTCAATCATGATGCATTCTTGCTCTAACTTCCTTGAAGTTTCATTATCAACATCTTCAGTTTGTTCTTCCTCTTCACCAGAAACAACTTTTTCCTTTCCTTTAACAGCCTTCAGTATAGTAGGAATATCTGGGAAGGTTTCAAACTGGGGCTCACTGGCTTCAGTACCAGCAGCCTCTTCAGTAAGCCCGGCTTCAGTGCCATATGCTTGTCTTTCAGTTTGGTCACCAGACGACCTTTCCCCCTTGGAACGATCTCCAGTACTTGACTTGAGATCATTCCACAATTGTTCAAGCATGAGTCTGTCTAGTGGACCAAAAGATGTACCTTCTACTGGAGTTGTTTCAGACACAACTTTCTTGAGTGCCTGTACTTCCTTCTGAACATTTTCAACAGCTGAAGGCAAGTGTTGTGGCAACTTCTCATCCAGTAGCTTTTCCACTTGGGGTAACACCCCATCATAAATGCTACGAAGGACAGTCCCAGAAACTTCTTCACATAATTCTTTTAACATGTTGTTTCTGAACTTCCTTGTACATTCATCACTTAGAGTACTAACAACTGCACTCTGTTCCAGTGTGGGTCTGCTCTCCAGAGAGCTTACCCTGAAAACCAAATTCTGAACCTCTTCTTTCAGACCTGCCAGTCCACCAGTGACTGCACTCTGAACAGAAGTAACCAACCTATTTTCTAATCCCTGGACTGCCACCTTGATCTTTTCAGTGTTGGTGTTTGTGGCCAGTACCAGTTCATCCAGCTTCTCATACACCAGTTTCTCATTTCCAGCAAAGACATTCATCTCAGATGCCAGGTTATTTGATAATAAAGACTTGAAGTCTGAAATAACCTGAGATGAACTCTGGAGTGATCTCTCCAGGTCCGCCACCTTATTTAAAAGGCCTTGGACCTCGGTTGAAGAAGAAGTGGAGAGACCAGTGGGAGGTTCAAGTGTTGAGGGTAATCTGGTCATTAGAGGAACTTGTGCCCAGTCCTCTTCAGTTGCATCTTCAGATGGTGCAACTGGTGACTCCGGCGCACGAGGAGTAGGTTGAGATTCTGAAGGTTGATTGGTTGTAGGAGTGAAGTATTGGGTGTTTTCTGGAATTGAAGGTGGTGGTGGTGGTGGCATGTTTGTTTGTGGTGGTGGCATGTTTGTTTGTGGTGGTGGCATTTCTGGTGTAGGTGTTGGCATTTCTGGTAGATGTTCTTCTTCTTGTACATCTTCACCCAGAAAATTCATGTTAACATCAAAGCTTCCAGACATTGGGGAATCAACATCATCCCATTCTTGAGCAATCCCAACTGTCTGTTCACCAGACTGTTCACCAGTCTCTATATCTACCTGTTCACCAACCTCAACATTCAAGTCCAGTGGAGCCTCTTGCTCACCAGAAGCATGTTCATAAGATTGAACATCTTCAACAACTTCTTCAACAACCTGGGCAACATGTTCAACTTGTTCATCAGTGTCTTGTCCACCAACCTCTTCAGATTCAAATATTGGAGACCCATCCAGATTCATAACATCACCTGGATGTCTTTCTGGAATAACCTGGATTCCAGCTCTCATCAGACGCCTATTAGTTCTAGGTCGTCTGGAAGGTTCAACAGCTTCTTGACCTTGACCTTCTGGAGCAACTTGTCTTATGGGCTGTACAGCCTCTATTATCTGTACATCATCACCAGATGGTCCTTCAACATCTTGAACTCTAACTGGACCCTCTACTTGTTCCCTTTGAAAAACCAACATTGCTGGAGGAATATCTACCTCTCCAGTTCTTGATTGAAGGTTATTCAAGTCCCTCATAAACTCACTCACAGAAAAGTGAGTAGTATCATAGTCATACTGGTCTCCTAGGGCACTTCTAAACATAAGGGAAAGAAAACGAATGAATGGAACATGGGGTTTTCTCCCTTTAGCTTTCAATCGATCCACCAAATCATTGAATAAGATCTGAGCAAAATCTACTCTTATTCCGAACCACAAACAATAGGCAATCTGGAGCTGGGTTTGATTTATCTGATCAAGACCCCCAGAACTACCTCCCAGACATTCAACCAGGTGTGTGAAGAAAAATCTCCACGAGTCTGTCAATCTGCTCATATAAATAGTCCCCTTTCTTAATAACTGGCCATGGTCATCAAGTATTTTAGTGTGCCCCATCAACCTGCACACTTCCCTGTAATTTATGCCAGTGGGAAGTTCGATGGGCAACTCATTCTGGTCAAGATAATTCAACTATAAAACTGACCTGAGTAAATTCACCGAGAAATTGAAAGATCTGGTACCACCCCTTAGAGTATAAGAAATTGATGAGGTTTCTTCATTGTAAAATGCGGAGTACCAGAATTCACATAAATAATCATGGTACATTCTCCCTGGATTTAAGGTTAATGCACCATACAGAGGAGATGAGAGAAAGAAAGTATTCAATCTCCCAATGATAGATTGAGCAGGATGAGCACTGGAAAGCTTGGCCATCCAATTATTCATATTGATTCGAATAGCTTTTGCTTCAAGAGTGATGTGTCTAGGTTTAGTAACATCATCAACCGGAGCATATTCGGCAGATAAAAGGTTTTTGGGTGCCATTTATGATTGAAAGATGAAGATGAAATTGAATAAATTTAGGGTTTATGAAGAAATTAATGAATTTGCAGTTAATATGAGAGATTTAATGATAGGAAAAGAATGAAGGAATTGAATGAAGGAATTTGGGAGTAAATGTTCGAAGTAAATGTAAAGTGAAAGTGAAAGTGGGTATATATAGGAGAGATAATGTGGAACTTCAAACATGCACTTCAACCTGTCCAGTTACCAGTGAGAGGGACACATTTACAAAGCACCAGTAATATTTTCTGGACAATTCGTCCAGTAAGAAAATTTTGTCCAGTGAGAAAATAAATTAATAAATTCCCTTTGAACTTTAAACATTTTTTAAGAAAAATATATCTTTCAAAGTCTTCCCCCTGGAATGTTGATCCAGAAATAAATTTATGAATCTTTAAATCAAAGATCCTTAGTAGTACACAATGGCGTTCAATACTAAGGTTCCAGATTTAAGGGTTTAACATTCCCAACTCACCAACAAGATATTCAAATGTTTTGACATCCAATGGTTTCGTAAAAATGTCAGCGAGTTGTTTGTCAGTGGGGATAAAATGGAGTTCAACGTTTCCTTTTACAATATTATCACGAATGAAGTGATACCTGAGATCAATGTGCTTGGTTTTGGAGTGCATGACTGGATTGTTTGAGATAGCAATGGCACTGGTATTATCACAAAAGATTGGAGTCTTTGAATACTTAATACCATAATCAAGCAACTGGTTCTTCATCCAGAGTATCTGAGCACAACAACTGGCTGCAGACACGTATTCAGCTTCAGCAGTGGACAATGAAACTGAAGTTTGCTTTTTACTGGTCCAACTGACCAGTTTGCCACCAAGGAAATGACATCCACCAGTAGTGGATTTCCTGTCTATCTTACAACCTGCATGATCTGAATCTGAATAACCCATTAGATCCATGCCTGAGCCTTTGGGATACCAAAGACCTAGACTGGGGACACCTTTAAGGTACTTCAGTATGCGCTTTACAGCAAGCATATGAGATTCCTTTGGATTAGACTGATATCTGGCACATAAACATGTTGAAAACATAATATCTGGTCTACTGGCAGTTAAATACATCAGTGAACCAACCATGCCTCTAAAGACAGTGGTGTTCACTGGTTTACCATCTGGATCAGAGTCCAGTGTCAGTGGTGCAGAAATTGGAGTTGGTTTAGATGGTGAAGAGTTCATATCATATTTCTTTAAAAGATCTCTAACATATTTTTCCTGATTAATAAAGATGCCATCTTTGTTTTGTTTAATCTGGAGTCCAAGAAAATATGTTAATTCACCCATCAAACTCATTTCATATTCAGTGGACATTATTTTCGAAAATTTCTTGCACATGTTTTCATCAGTAGACCCAAAAATAATATCATCAACATAAATTT
This sequence comes from Erigeron breviscapus, assembly GCA_034093135.1. NCBI lineage: Eukaryota > Viridiplantae > Streptophyta > Magnoliopsida > Asterales > Asteraceae > Erigeron > Erigeron breviscapus. The sequence continues at coordinate 32,117,360 of CM067169.1, read as the reverse complement.
GTACCAGTAACAGATTACCTCGTTCATGAAGAATAAATAAGGTATTGTCAATTGCACCTCGTTTAAAACCATTTTTCAATAAATGTTTAGTCAGAGTGTCATACCAGGTACGTGGGGCTTGTCTGAGGCCATATAGTGCTTTGTCCAGACGATATACCCAATGTGGATGCTTTTCATCAACGAAACCTGGAGGTTGTCTGACATAAACTTCTTCTTCAAGCTTTCCATTTAAGAAAGCACTCTTTACATCCATCTGGTAGACCTTGAACTGATGATGAGCAGCGAATGCTAAAAATATTCTGATCGCTTCAAGTCTAGCCACTGGAGCAAATGATTCATCAAAGTCGACATCTGACTGGCAGTAGCCTTGTGCTACCAGTCTGGCCTTGTTTCTGATTACGTGGCCATCTTCATCTACTTTGTTTCTGAAGACCCATCTTGTTCCAATTGGTTCTTTCTTTCCAACTGGGAAAGGAACCAGATACCAGACCTTGTTCCTTTCAAACTGGTGAAGCTCTTCTTGCATAGCAGTCACCCAGCTTGGATCTTCCATAGCCTCGTCAATCTTCTTTGGTTCATTCAGTGATAAGAAACTGACATATAAGCATTGATCACTGGAGGCTCTTCTGGTCTGAACTCCATGACTGGAGTCACCTATGATCTGATCAATAGGGTGAGCTTTTGTCCATCTGGAGTATTTACCAGGATTGTTACTGACAACAATATCAGTGCAAGAATTCAGTTGAGTCTCCTCTGGAGTTGCTTCTGGAGGAGGATCTTGCCAGATTACTTCAGTATCTTCATCTGAATCATTTAAATCACGATTTGCATCATGAAATTCTTCATTTGAAGGTATTTCCTGGAGTACTGGTTCAGTTTGAATTACTTCATTTGAACATAATTCTGGTATGCTCTCAACTGACACTGATACTGGGGGAGTAGCACGAACATCTGAACCAATATTAATTTCAGAGGGTAGTTTGAAATTAATAGAAGGATAGAATGGAGTACTACTGGAAAGTTTCTTTTTCTGAATAGGTTCCAGGTCAGGATGACTGGAAACTTTGTCTGGTGAATCTTCAATTTTGTCGTTTATTGGATCAGATTCACAAAAGACAATTGGAGTTACTGGGGGAGTGTCAAGGGTTGGTTTGTTGATTGCAGCATTTGATTCATCGAAAGTAACATGTATGGATTCTTTTACTATCTCCAGTCTCTTGTTGTAAACTCTGAAGGCTTTGCGAATGGCTGAATATCCTAAGAAATATCCTTCATCAGCTTTGGCATCAAATTTGCCTAACTGACTGGAGTCGTTCAGGATGTAAACTGGACATCCAAAAACGTGAAAATAACCAATATTTGGTTTTCTATTTCTCAATATTTCATAAGAAGTCTTCTTGTGTCGCTTCACGTACACTGATCGATTCTGGGTGTGGCAAGCAGTTGCAATTGCTTCAGCCCAGAAACTGGTAGGAAGACCAGATTCAGCTAGCATACTCCTGGCAGCTTCTATCAGCGTTCGATTTTTTCTTTCTACCACTCCATTCTGCTCTGGAGTGCGTGCTGATGAGAAGTTCTGGGAGACGCCAGTGTCAGTACAGAATTTCTCCAGAGTTGCATTCTGGAATTCTGTTCCATTGTCACTTCTTAACTGACACACTTTTCGCCTATGCTTCAGTTCAATCTGCTTGATAAGAGAGATGATTTCAGCAGCAGCTTCATTTTTAGACCTAAGAAAGATCACCCAACAATATCTGGAGAATTCATCTACGATCACCAGGGTGTATCTTTTACCAGCACGAGTCTGAACATTCACTGGACCAAAGAGATCCATATGAAGCATGTGAAGTGGTTCAGTAATGCTGAAATTCTGTCTGGTTTTGAAACTGGCACGTTTCTGCTTTCCCATCTCACATCCTGGACATGGTCTTTCCTTTTTGAAGGAAACTGAAGGTATCCCATCTGCAAGTTGTTTTCTGGACAACTTGTTAATATTTTTGAAATTTAAATGGGATAACCTTTTGTGCCATAACCAGTTTGTGTCTTCATCAGCTTTGGCATCAAATTTGCCTAACTGACTGGAGTCGTTCAGGATGTAAACTGGACATCCAAAAACGTGAAAATAACCAATATTTGGTTTTCTATTTCTCAATATTTCATAAGAAGTCTTCTTGTGTCGCTTCACGTACACTGATCGATTCTGGGTGTGGCAAGCAGTTGCAATTGCTTCAGCCCAGAAACTGGTAGGAAGACCAGATTCAGCTAGCATACTCCTGGCAGCTTCTATCAGCGTTCGATTTTTTCTTTCTCTAAAATGATTTCAAGATCTTGTTTTTCTTGAATCAATTGTTCAGTTACCAGAACCTGGGCTTGAAATGCCAGTTCAATGTCTTGAAGTTCTTTTAATTTTGATTTTAAAGCAGCCATTTCAGAAGAATCTGTTTCTAGACCATTTAGACTGTCAAATCTAACAGTTTCCACAAAAATTAAATCAGAATTTAGAGCTTCAGCGATGTCCAATTTAAGTTCAGGATTAGTTTCAATATTTCATAAGAAGTCTTCTTGTGTCGCTTCACGTACACTGATCGATTCTGGGTGTGGCAAGCAGTTGCAATTGCTTCAGCCCAGAAACTGGTAGGAAGACCAGATTCAGCTAGCATACTCCTGGCAGCTTCTATCAGCGTTCGATTTTTTCTTTTTCTCAACTGGAGAAATAAATTTGTCTTTCTTTGCAAAAGGTTTAGTATTTTGTCTAGGGTCAGATGAAGTACCCTCAATAAAGTTTAGTCTTGCGTTAAAACTTTGAAATTGACGAGTCAGCGTTTGAATCTGGCTCTCTAACCTGGACAAAACATTTTCATCAGATGATACCTGAGCCTTTCCAGTTGTAGGCTTAGGTAGGGGATTGTTTTGAGGCAAAGGTCTATTCTGCTTAACCTTTTTAACTGGACCAGTCATCTGGACAGCTCCAGTCTTAACCTCTGGGCAAAGAACTTGGACAGTATTGGCCTTGGGAGTTACAGGCTCATCATAAACAGTGGTGGGCCTGAATCCCTCTGGTAATCGATCGATTACTGGTATTAATGATGCTATATGAGTATTTCCATCTAAGTATGCACGTTTTTGAGTTGGAAATTGTTTTACACTAGCATCATATGGCTTTTTGGTTTCTAGCCATGACTTTATTACCAGTTTTTCTTTCTCTAAAATGATTTCAAGATCTTGTTTTTCTTGAATCAATTGTTCAGTTACCAGAACCTGGGCTTGAAATGCCAGTTCAATGTCTTGAAGTTCTTTTAATTTTGATTTTAAAGCAGCCATTTCAGAAGAATCTGTTTCTAGACCATTTAGACTGTCAAATCTAACAGTTTCCACAAAAATTAAATCAGAATTTAGAGCTTCAGCGATGTCCAATTTAAGTTCAGGATTAGTTTCAAGATCATACTCACTAACCTTTTTAATAACAATGTCGACCCAACGACCAGATGTGACATCATCCCTCACCAGATGCTCTTGATCTGCCAGAGCCATAAAACAACAATCTCTTTCCTCTTCTTCATCGACTGATGAATCATCAGAGGGAACCCATGCTTCTTCAGTAGTTGCTATCATGCATTTGTTATTGTCTTCCATCTGTTTAGACAAGAGAGCAATCTGAGCCTTAAGTTTTTTGTATTTCAAACCATTCACAAATGCAACACGTGTAAACTTGACTTGTCCATTGTTCAGAACACCATATCCCTCAGTCTTTCCACAACCATCATTTCCAAAAGTGATGGAGGGTCCATCAGAAATGGTGAACTCCTCCAGTAGGGTCTTACATCCGGTCATAGTCCTGCCAGCTGCACTGTCAAGATACCAGATAAGCTTCTTTCGATCGCCCTACACATACACCAGATATTGATTAGTTAGATTTGGGAACCCATCGACTGATGGGTTCACTGGATCCTCCCTTATGGATCCCTGGGGCAATCTGGTCTAGTTCACTTTCTTCAACAGTAGTTTTTGTTGAGAACACTACTGGAGTTGATAGTTTAGAAACCTTTTTCTTTTTCTCAACTGGAGAAATAAATTTGTCTTTCTTTGCAAAAGGTTTAGTATTTTGTCTAGGGTCAGATGAAGTACCCTCAATAAAGTTTAGTCTTGCGTTAAAACTTTGAAATTGACGAGTCAGCGTTTGAATCTGGCTCTCTAACCTGGACAAAACATTTTCATCAGATGATACCTGAGCCTTTCCAGTTGTAGGCTTAGGTAGGGGATTGTTTTGAGGCAAAGGTCTATTCTGCTTAACCTTTTTAACTGGACCAGTCATCTGGACAGCTCCAGTCTTAACCTCTGGGCAAAGAACTTGGACAGTATTGGCCTTGGGAGTTACAGGCTCATCATAAACAGTGGTGGGCCTGAATCCCTCTGGTAATCGATCGATTACTGGTATTAATGATGCTATATGAGTATTTCCATCTAAGTATGCACGTTTTTGAGTTGGAAATTGTTTTACACTAGCATCATATGGCTTTTTGGTTTCTAGCCATGACTTTATTACCAGTTTTTCTTTCTCTAAAATGATTTCAAGATCTTGTTTTTCTTGAATCAATTGTTCAGTTACCAGAACCTGGGCTTGAAATGCCAGTTCAATGTCTTGAAGTTCTTTTAATTTTGATTTTAAAGCAGCCATTTCAGAAGAATCTGTTTCTAGACCATTTAGACTGTCAAATCTAACAGTTTCCACAAAAATTAAATCAGAATTTAGAGCTTCAGCGATGTCCAATTTAAGTTCAGGATTAGTTTCAAGATCATACTCACTAACCTTTTTAATAACAATGTCGACCCAACGACCAGATGTGACATCATCCCTCACCAGATGCTCTTGATCTGCCAGAGCCATAAAACAACAATCTCTTTCCTCTTCTTCATCGACTGATGAATCATCAGAGGGAACCCATGCTTCTTCAGTAGTTGCTATCATGCATTTGTTATTGTCTTCCATCTGTTTAGACAAGAGAGCAATCTGAGCCTTAAGCTTTTTGTATTTCAACTTATAGCTATCATCAGGCTTGTTATAAGAAGCAGTTGGACCAGACTGAGAGACAAACTGACTGGACCTGCACTCTTTCATGAAATGACCTTTTCTGCCACACTTAAAGCATGTCAGATTGGTCTTGTCAGTGGAAGAACTGGGTGCATGTTGTCCAGTGGGCCTATTTGCTCTGGCCTTAAAACGGTTAAACGTTTTGGCCATCATTGCAACCAGGTCATCACTGTCAGTTTCATCACAGTCTGGAGAGATATCATTACAACTCCAGAATCCATTAGTTCAGACATCATCTTCTTCATCGACTGATGAATCATCAGAGGGAACCCATGCTTCTTCAGTAGTTGCTATCATGCATTTGTTATTGTCTTCCATCTGTTTAGACAAGAGAGCAATCTGAGCCTTAAGCTTTTTGTATTTCAACTTATAGCTATCATCAGGCTTGTTATAAGAAGCAGTTGGACCAGACTGAGAGACAAACTGACTGGACCTGCACTCTTTCATGAAATGACCTTTTCTGCCACACTTAAAGCATGTCAGATTGGTCTTGTCAGTGGAAGAACTGGGTGCATGTTGTCCAGTGGGCCTATTTGCTCTGGCCTTAAAACGGTTAAACGTTTTGGCCATCATTGCAACCAGGTCATCACTGTCAGTTTCATCACAGTCTGGAGAGATATCATTACAAGCTCTAGAATCCATTAGTTCAGACATCATCTTCTTCATAGAAAATACATTCTCAGAAGATATTAATGCCGCACAAGGTGGTGCAGTATTAGTGACCACTGTGGAACTACTGGAAGCATGATTAAAAGAATCTTTTTCTGCCTCAATCCTCTGGGCTTGATTTTCTTCAGTGAATCTGAAGGCTCCATACAATGTTGACAAAGTATGGGAATGCAAGGTTTTACCTTGCCTCAAGACCAGAATCATGTGAGACCATTTTGTTGGAAGAATATCACAAAATTTCTCCAAAAGTATATCCTTGTCTTTTTCTACCCCTAGTCCTCTTAACTGGTTTATGATGCTCATAAATCTGGTGTAAGTACCAGTAAGGGACTCATTGGGGAGAGCAAAAAATGACTCATACTTTTTGTTTAAGGAGACTTTTCTGGTAACAACAGTATCATCACCTCCCTCATGCTGGTTCACTAGTTCATCCCACATGCTTTTGGCACTGGGATAGAGAACTAGTGTGGGAATAAGAGTTTCTGGAACAGCCCCGAGGATCATATTTTTAAGAAGTGTATCAAGATTTACTAATCTTTTCTCCTCTTCGGACCAGTGTTCCTCTCTCTTTTCCCTCCCACTTCTTGATCCTGTAGGGTCAAGGAGTGCATTGATAGGAAGTCTTGGCACATAGGGTCCTTCGTTTAAGATTTTCATCATATTCCTTTCAATACCAGTAACATGCAATATTATCCTAGCTTTCCACGTACCAAATTCATCACTGCTCCCATTGAATTTAGGAACAGGATTATTCGAGTAATGCACATGCACATGTGGAGAAGCAGGAGGAGGAGGTGGTGGATTGTTATTTCCAGTGGGTGGTTCATTAAAAATAGTTTCATGAGTTTCTTGTAGATTTTCTGGGATTGCCATCGCGAAACAGATCTAGGTAAGTGTATTAACCTTCTGCTCTGATACCAATTGTAAAGTCCCTCACACGATGGTTTAACCCTACGAGTGTAAAATACAAGACAAGTATGAACTAGATTCGGACTAGTATTACTTCAATATAAATAAGCAAGAATATGAACAAAGTAATAAATGACTTAAGCAATATTTAAACAAGTAAATAAATGGTGGAACACAAATGTAGTTTTTTTTTTCAAGTGTATTTTCTTTATAGATGTATAAACAAAATACAAGATCGTTGCGGAACCTAGATATTACACGTATGTAAGTATCTAAACAATCTTTGAATTACAAGTGATCTATACTTGCTAAATAAACTCCTTTGATCGATATACTTAGAGTTGTGAAGTATAACTGTTTAGATCGAGAGTATTTAAGCAAGTTCACCAATTTGCTAAAAAGTGATTTTCTCAAAGAAATGACTTTGTATTTATAGGCAATAAAATTCACCAGTGAATTTTGTGCCGTACAAATATGGTTGCATACATTTAATGATCCGACAAGAACATTAAATGTATTGGATAAGGAATAAGGATAAAGTCACATCAAGTGCAAATGTATCCTTTTATCCAACCACCTTAACACACGTATACTTTGGTAAAGAACAAGTGGGTTGTTCTTTGGAAAGTGTGTAAAGGCTTAAAGTCAAATCCTCGATATCAGTGTTCAGACTTGTAAGGTCTAGAACACTGACAATCCTCCAGTGTACAGATCTGGTAAGACTTCCAGTGGACTCCGCCATTTGCAAGTCTTCTTTATTCTGACTTCAGTCTTTGACTTCAGTGAGAATGTCTTCAGTAGAGTAGATCTGGACTGGGGTGAAGTCCAGTGAGCTCATCTGGAGAATACTCCAGATTTCCTATACAAGTATTTGCTCACTGGTCTTCCATTATTTCTGGACAAATCTTCAGAGGGACTCCAGATTCCAAGTCTGGAGTAGGTCCAGTAGAACACATTTCTGGACAGATCTTCAGTGAGGCTCCAGTAGTCGCGTCTGGAGCGAGTCCAGTAAATCTGGACCTAACACGGATAAAATTTACGAAGATTGGAGCTCTTCCACGTATGGTCCACCGGCTCACCGTCCAATGTTGCTAACTTGTATGCTCCGTTACCGAAGGCAATCTGGACTGGGGTGAAGTCCAGTGAGCTCATCTGGAGAATACTCCAGATTTCCTATACAAGTATTTGCTCACTGGTCTTCCATTATTTCTGGACAAATCTTCAGAGGGACTCCAGATTCCAAGTCTGGAGTAGGTCCAGTAGAACACATTTCAGGACAGATCTTCAGTGAGGCTCCAGTAGTCGCGTCTGGAGCGAGTCCAGTAAATCTGGACCTAACACGGATAAAATTTACGAAGATTGGAGCTCTTCCACGTATGGTCCACCGGCTCACCGTCCAATGTTGCTAACTTGTATGCTCCGTTACCGAAGGCAATCTGGACTGGGCCCCATCTTTCTCGTGTACTTGATTTGGCTTGCACCGTTGAGGCGAAGGACATAGTCGCCGACTTTGAATGAGGTTGGATTGGTTCGCTTGTTGTAATATTTTTTGATTCGCTTCTTATATGCTGCCTCCCTCATTGCTGCTATATCCCTTCATTCTTCCAACAGATCTAGATTCACCCGTAGTTCTTCTTCATTATTTTCTTCATCAACCTTAGCAGTTCTACATGTTGATACTTGGATTTCTGCTGGTAGAACTGCTTCCGTTCCAAAGGCCAGGCTGAAAGGTGTTTCATCGTTATTAATCTCGGGTGTGGTTCGCTGTGCCCATAGGACGAATGGTAACTCAAATACCCATCCAGTATGTTTATTACCTAGCCTCTTTTCCATTCCCTTCACGATCTCCCTATTGATGGACTCGACCTGTCCATTTGCCTGTGGGTGATATACGGAGGTGAATTTTTGTTTGATCTTTAATCTTTCACAGAATTTTGGGAACGTTCCTTGGGCAAATTGCTTTCCATTATCCGACACGATAATAGGGCATTCCGAACCTACATACTATATGCTCCCAAACGAACTTTTCCATGGCTTTTCCTTTGATTGAAGCAAGCGGTTTGGCTTCTACCTACTTCGTGAAATAATCGACTGCTACTACAAGAAACTTAACTTTTCCCGGGGCTTCTGGAAGTGGCCCGACTATGTCTATTGCCCATTGGATAAAAGGCCAAGCTGAGGTGACGGAGGTCATATCTTGCTTCGGTGCTCGAGGTATATTTGAATGGATCTGGCAGGCTTCACACTTCTGGATATACGTCGTTGCGTCTTGGTGCATTATTGGCCAGAAGTATCCTAGGCGCATGGCTTTGGTTGCCACGGATCTTGCTCCAGAATGTGTCCCGCATAGTCCTTCATGTATTTCCTTCAGAATGATAGAAGCTTGATTTGGGCCTACACACCTCAGCCAAGGTGTCACGAAGGATTTTTTGTATAGCTGCCCGTCCGTGAGCTTGTATTGAGGTGCTTTGATTCTAATTTTCCGAGCTTCGGTGGGGTCTTCCGGTAAGATGCCGCTGATTAGATATTCGTATATGGGATTCATCCAATTCTTTCCATCCTCCTTTATTAGATCAGCAACATATTTCTCGTCAATGGATCTTTCTTTTAATACTTCGATAAGCACCTTCTTGCCGAAGTGTTCGAAGGTAAGACTTGCCAATTTGCTTAGTGCATCAGCCTTCTTATTCTGGTTGCGATGGACGTGTTCTATCTTGAAGCTACTGAAGCAATCGATCAGTTCTTTTGTCTTTGCCATATATCGCTTTATTGTTTCTTGCTTAGCTTCGAATTCTCCAGTGTTTTGGCACGCCACTAATTGGGAGTCTACGAAGGTATGAATTCTTTTGATCTTCATCTCATTGGCTAAGTGAAGTCCTGCAAAAAGAGCTTCATATTGTGCTTCGTTGTTAGTTGTAGCGAATTCAAACCTTAGGGCATAAGTGTACTTCTTCTCTTCATGGATAATATGATTCCTGCTCCTGACCCATCAGAGCTGTAAGTTCAGGTCGCCCTCGTTTGTCGGACCGTCGAAACGAGATTGACTAAGGATATGTCGAGGTGCGGAATCCCTCGAGATAACCCACGGTTTCTATATCACCTTTTGTAAGATATATATATATATCACTATATATATATATCTATGCGTGAACATAAACACTCGTATTTGGTTAATATAGTGAGGCGGCTTTCCGGACAAACAATACCCACTTGGTAACTTAAGTCCTAAACCAACCAACCACGAGTGTGTGTTTTGCGGTTCGTGCGTGAGACGAGTGACACCACAAGATCTACTAGATTTGTGTATTCTTAGCTCTAGTAGTTTCTCTCTCAAGATTTTGCTCGTTTCTCTCTCTACAATCTTGTCTCTGAACATGCAAACCACACACCCATATATATAGGGAAGGGCAGTAACACGCAAAACCCTATGGGTTTGCGTGTTTCCATGTCAGCCCAAGGCCCATTAGGGTTTGGCCATATGCGTGTTTCCCTGAACACGCATATTGTTTGAGTGTTCTTGTGAACATGCAAACTTTTGCTTGTTTCTCAAGAACTCTCAAACCAATTGAGTGTTCTTCTGAACAAGCAAACTTTTGCTTGTTCCCAAGAACTCTCAAACCAATTGAGTGTTCTTCTGAACAAGCAAACTTTTGCTTGTTCCCAAGAACTCTCAAATGACACTTAGGAATATTTGAGTTAATGTTCCTACTGCTGTAAATGCAGAACCAACATTAACTCAACCAATGTTCCTACTGCTATAAACGCAGAACCAACATTGACTAGATTACCTTTAGAAGTATTTAAGTTAATGATCTTACTGCTGTAAATGCAGAACCATCATTAACTTAATTATCCTTTACATGTATTGTTTACATTCATGTCAAGTACCTACAAAACACAAATAATAAACCAACATATAAACATATATAAAGATCCCAATATGATCACAATATATGCCAAGGTAATTTCATTGACAAATGGTAATTTACAAGATAAATTACAAGACTTGAATATAAAATACATAACACATCTAGAATGCTTTTGTCACCGAGAAACATGCACCAACAGTCTCCCCCTTGACACCAGCATCTAGATGTGGCCTTCAAGTCTTCGTTTGTCTTCCTAAGTGCTGGCCACCACCCCTGTCATCAGGAACTTCAGGTGTTGCATCCACTGGACTCCTGCTCTTCTTTTCAATCGCATCAGCAGTACCTAGCTCTTGATTAGAACCTGACTCTGTTTGATTGTCTACCCCAACCTTGCCCTCTGCAACAGTTGCTTGTAGTGATAGCTCATTTGATCCCTTTTCTTTTGGATCAAGTAGATCAAGTATTGCATCAAGATATGCACACTTGTCTTGAGCTGAAGAGTCTGACGGATTATCAAACATGCTCCCATACTCATCAAAATTTAAGTACGCAACAACGTCGTCCAGGAGCTCACTTCCAACTTCTTCCTCAATAGTTGGTCTGACCTGAATGCCGACTCCTTCTCCTCCAGTCCGTTGTTCCTGGATACCAGCCACTTCTGACAGTCCACAATTTGCATACTTATGTTTGTTTTATCTAGACAAGAAAGTAAAGAACAGAAAGTAAAGAACATGAACAAGAATAAGTTCAAATGCAAATATCTAAGCAAGTCTAATCATATGTATCATTGATTTAAACGATGAATACATGGTCGATATTACAACTTTTCTTACAAGAATACAAATGAACTGTAAGTCCCAACTCGTTAGATGGTACTATTGAAGACACCTCTATGTCGATGGTGGAGTTACTTTGCAATATATGCACTGAACTGGAGACGACCAGTTGCAGTGTGTCTATACCAAGTTCTAGATAGATTACTTATATAAAAGACAATAAGTAAAGAACAATGCAATAATACAAATAACTTGTAAGATAACTTGATGAGACAATATGTATTTTTCAATGTGTAATTTATTTATTGATATTAAACAAATTACAAGGTTGATGCGGAACCAAGATAATACACGAATGTAAATATCCTAACAACCTATGAAATACAATTGATCTATACTCGGAATTTCTCAAGACAATCGAAACACTTAAAGTTGTGAAATGTTCCTTTTAGCGATTGAGAGAAGATTGCACAAGTTCACCAAGAATATTGCAGGTTTGCAAAGTGTGAAGTTTTTCGTCTTTGTGAAATAACTTGTGAGAACGAATACTTGAATTCTTGGTTGTGCAATGACTTGTATTTATAGGCAAAGTTAACATTGGGATGTTAACTTTAGCCGTACAAATGTGGTTGGGAGCATTTAAGGAATAGCATTTAATTCCTTAAAAAGCAGTGTAAAGTCGCATGTTAAAGTGACTTTACATAACCACCTTTATGTACCTTTTAATACTTAAATAATAAGATAAGGCTTATTATCCGGGTAAAGGTACGTAAAGCATATAAGTCAATTCCTCGTAATCAGTGTAAAGCTTTGTAAGGGCTTTCCACTGATGGTCTCCAGTTTGTAACTGACTAGAATGCCAACTGGGCTTCGCTGCCATTGTCATTCTCTATCTTCTATTTGTTGTCTTCGACTTCAACTGGAATGCTTCTTCAACTTGGTCAGTTCTCAACTGGACGAAGTCTTCAGTTGCGTTAACTATACGGTGCAACTGGACTTCAATATATTTCTCGACAAATCATCTTGGTCACCAGTTTCACTAGTCTCCAGATGCAACTGGTGACTGGCAAGTGTGAACTGGTGACTGGCAAGTTCCAGGTGAACTGGTCCTAACAATTGAACTGGTGACTGGCAAGTTGAACTGGTGACTGGCAAGTTGAACTGGTGACTGGCAAGTGTGAACTGGTGACTGGCAAGTGTGAACTGGTGACTGGCAAGTGTGAACTGGTGACTGGCCAGTTCCAGGTGAACTGGTGACTGGCAAGTGTGAACTGGGGACTGGCCAGTTGACTCAATATACTTCTTGGTCACCAGTTTCACTAGTCTCCAGATGCAACTGGTGACTGGCAAGTGTGAACTGGTGACTGGCCAGTTCCAGGTGAACTGGTCCTAACATGAACTAAATAATTGCTAAGTCTAGACACTCTATAAACTTAAGCAATTACAAGAGAGAAAATAAAGTGACACACACTTTATGGTGAAAAACACGAAGTATAAATGATGTGGCTGTGTTGCTTTATATAGGGGAGGAATTAGGGCAACACAACCTTACAATGATAGTGATAGAATGGTGGTTGTCGACTGCTCATAGGCTCGTTGTACTTGGATCCAGGAGCCTTTGTCTTCTTTACCAAAATGGGTATGAAAGAGAAAACCCTTGTTTTGGTCCCAACTGTACCTTTGCCATATAAGGTAATGTTCAGTTGGAAGAACCACCATGTGACTTCTTGTCTTCTTATGGTTTGAAAACTTCCCGCTTTGACACACAACTTGGAAAGTAAACCACCCGCTGACAAGAGTCATTGACTCGCTGATGACTTGCTGACGACTCACGTCAGCGACCAAGTCTGGTCAGCGAATCCTTGACTCAACAATCTCACCCTATTCGCTGAGAAGACTTGCTGAGTAGACTAGACTTGATTAGAATAAGGAATGATGAAAAGATGTCTTATATATCATCTTAAAATATTACAAGCTGATACATATAGTTTTTCAATTTAAGACATCTATAAGTTGGCAGCTTCAAATTCCCAAGCTTCCTCTTGCTTGGCCATTCTGATCGCTGGGTCATCCCTTCTATGAGGCTTTACCAATTCTCCATCCAACTTGCTGATGAACCATCTGTTGTTGGATGTTTCAGCACACCTTCTTCTTATGCTTAAGATGAACCCAGTGGAAGCTTTTTCAAGTTCATCCAAGCGGAAGAACAGTTGATTGTTCTGGAAGTTTGTGAAGAAGATGCCAGCAGGACTTTCTATCACTCTCCCTTCCTCAAATATGCTTCTGGGAGGAAGTCTGGTGTTCAGCGAGGCATCACCAGTGATAGGAGGAAGATCCATTTTCAAGGTTCGGTGCTCTGCTTTCCTTTTCCTTTGAACCCTTCTTCCTGCTGATGAGGAGACAGCTGCTGGAGTACCAAACACTTGCCTCAGCAAGGGCAAGTCTGATTTAAACTTTGTTTCATACTCCCTGGCCTTTTCGAAATAATCATTGAGCATTTTTAGCAGTTGTTCATAGCTGGCAGCCTTTTTGTCCTTCACCAGCATGTAAACTTCAGCCCACTCAGAGGCACCCAAGGAGGTTGGCTTGACACCTTCCAGTTTGATGGGATTGTCAGCACCTTGTCTTAAGATTTTCAAGTTTGTCTTAAGACCCATTTCACCACGAAAGGCTTCAGCAACAATAATCTTTTGGGGCCTCTTTCTGTCCTTCATAAGTTTCAACCATTTAGCCTTTTCTTCCTCAAACTTGGCTCTCTTCTCGCTGAGTTGCTTCTCAACTTCTTTATGCTTCTGCCTGTATAGAGCTTCAGCACCACCTGCTTTCAGCAGCATCCTTTGCTCACCATCCAGTTGATCTTTTTCAATAAAAGGTACCTGCTTGATATACTCAAGATTTTTTCTTTCATTTTCTTGATTTGCCTTGATCCTATCCAACTCCTTGATGGCTTCTTCTTGAGTTTTTCCATCAGCAGTCAAGGCAAGTATATCTATTGCTTGATGTTGATGGCCTGCTGATGTTTGAATAGAGAGTTGAGCAGCAGGAAGAGAGGATGGAGTAGCGATTACTGGAAGAGCAGTAGGAGGTCTCTTGAAGAATCCAGACTCAGTGAGCTGTCTTCGACGATCATCAGAGAGAGGAGTAATTTCAGCACTTGCCAGATATCTTCTATGAAAGACTGGCAACATTTCACTTGACCTATCCCTGGCCATTTCCTCAGCAAACCCAGCTTCCCATGAAGCTTTGACAGTTTCAGGGTCAAACTGTTCTTCCAAATCACCAAAGGCTTCAATGTGACCCTTAGCAGCAGCAGGGGGTGCATTAAACATAACAATTTGTTGCTCCCCCTCAATACCAGTTGAGGGAGCTTCATCATTTCCATCTTTTTCAATCTCCCCCTCAACCCCAGCAGGGGAAACATCATCAGCTTTGGTTGTGTCATCCATTTCTAGTACCTCTTCAGCAGAGTCTTCATAGATTTGGGCAACTGCCTTGTTAACTACTTCAGTTACCAGATCTAAAACAGCAGCATCAACTTTCTCCCCCTTGGAAGTTGTAGTGTTAATAACAACTTCCACCATCGCTGGCTGTTTAGGTTGTTGGTTCACAAGTTGCGCCAACAATTTCTTAATTTCATCAACTTCTTTCTCCAGTCTAAGTTGCCTCTGGCGATCTTCCTCAGTAAAGGATGTGGAAGGGATTGGAAGCTCAGCCACTTGTTTTTCTAAGGTATGAATTGCCTTAGTGTTACTGTCGACTTGAGTGGTCAGAGGAGGAATGAGACCACTCAGCTTCTTGATACAAGCAGCAGCAGACTTGAAGGTAGAGGCTGCCTTCTGTGCTGAGTAGCTGGTGGAGTTGGCACATTTCAGCAGCGAAAAGGCATTAGATCGAAGGATCTGCTGATCATGCTTGATAACTTTGGTGGATTCATTGATTTTGTGTTGATCAGCAGCCATGGAGATGAATTTTTTTTTAATCATCTCTACTTCTGAGCAGTTTTCAATTTGCTTGTTGTACCAGATGGTCAGAGTAGAGATTAGTCTTTCAGATTCATTTTCCTTCACTTCTACAACAATTTCTGCATATTTGGTGAGATCATTCAATTGATGCTCCACCCTTTCCAACCTATCAGCAGAGTAGGTGGAGTAAGAAATACCCAAGTCCTTAGCTGTTTGAGGTTCAATTTCAGGGGGAACTGAGGATGAGCAGCCAGGAACATTTAAGAAGGAGTTTTGGGTCTTGCAGTAAGAGTAACTGCCTCAGAAGGTTCTTCAATATTATCATCACTTGCTGCTGCATTTTCACCAGCAGCAGCATCAATAGCAACATTTTCATCAATAGCAACATTTTCACCAGCAGCAGCATCATTATTTTCATCAATCTCCATGTCACTTGCTTCTTTCTCGTCAGCATGACTGTAAGAATCAAGCTGAAAGTCGTTAGGAACAAAATCATCCAGATCAAAATCACTTTCATCATCAACTTCTTCTTCAGCAACTATCGTTTGTTCACTTTCAACATCAATATTACCAATATCACGTTCCACATTTCTTTCTTCAATACATTCAATTTCAACAGTAATTGCGTCCCTTTCAGCAAAAGAGAAGCTGTTTGGGTTGGGGGATTGAAGAGCTTCTGTTTCAGTTTGTTGCTGCTCTATGTTTTCACTATCAGCAGGGGTTTCCTCCTCATCAATGAGAGACAGCTGAGAGGATTCCAACCCCTTAATCATCACACCTTTTGCTGTTTTCTTCTTTCTTTTTGGAGCATCGGCAGCGGATGAGGATGGAGCAGCAGATTTGGTGAACTTGGTTTTTACCTTCTTTGGTGCCTTTGTACTAGTGTCAGTGATCACAAAGGAGGATGGTGCAATCTCACTGCCACCAACCTTTTTATACATAGAGGCATAAGCAGAGAATAGAACTTCTTTCATTTGAGGAATGAGAGTGGCAAACTTGCTATCAAAAAGATTACTATCACAGGCTGGCTGTTTGTAGACAGAGGGACCAATTCTTGGTGCTTTGCAGATAGTGGCACCAAATTGATTGTACTTTTCTTTCAACAGTTGTTTGAATATTAGGGAGAAAAATCTTGTGAATGGAATTGTGTAGGAACGATTGCTTGCTTGGACTTTAGCCTTCATGTCTTCAAAAATGACTGAGGCAAAGTCAATAAATCTTCCAGTGGCTAATGCATGTATAATTTGCATATTTGTTGCTGTGGCTTGGTCATGAGATCCAGAATTGCCTCCCAAGCATTGAATAACATGAGAAAAAAGTAATCTCCATCTACCAGGGAGATTTTTCTTGGTGGGGTTGCTGGGAACAACTTCTGGTTTTTCCAAGTTCGCACCATACCCAATGGTTGGCAACCACTCCTTCCATTGTTCAACTGTTGCCGGAGTTACAAAAGGTTTTTCTTTTGTTTGGTCAGGTAGACCAAGAGCAGTTCGAAGAATTTTGGGTGTTATTGATATGCGTACCTGCTTCTTTTTAATGGTGCCAGAAATAGCACCAATACTTACGTGATAATCACATGTCCACCAAAATTCTCTAAGAAGATAGACGTACATATCTTCTAGGTCAGCATAAATAGCACTACTTGCAGGACATGCTTTTATAAAGTCCAGCATTTGTTGATATCCAGTGATACCAGAGGGAACTTCAATGGACCCCAAATAATTATTAGGTTTGATTGAGATTGTATGGGCTTGGAATTTGGCTTTGGACGAGGGAACAATTTTTTCAGGATCAAATGTTTTTGAATGCATGTAGAGGGGAACATTTTTAAGAGCCTTTTGAGTAGCCAGATCATCAGGCAACTCAACATGAGTTGGAGATTTAGGTTGATTTTTCGATGAAGGATTTTGAATTTTTGATGGTTGTTGATGTTCCGATGAGGAAGCCATTTTAGTTGGAGATTTAGAAATGGGAAGAGGAAGATGAACAGTGAGAGGAGATAGAAAGGATTTTAAGAAGTTTGAGAGATTTGGAGAGTAAGAAAAAAAAGGAGAATTATGAGAGTATGAAAAATGGTGATAGAAAAAGATTTGAATATATATAGTATGGATATAGGCCCCATAACTATGATAGTGAACTGTCACCAATACTCTCTTTCATACGTAATATGTACATATACATATACGTATCTGAGTAACGTATACAAGTGGATTGATGTGACACCTTGTACCCTTATTTCAAAAGTACTCGAGTTTTACGGCGGATACAGTGTACAAGTTGTCTGTTTGGGAGAAAATCGAGGTAACCGTTTGATATTCTTATTAAAATATTATTATAAATAGTTTAGCGGATATGCTCAAATGAAAGAAAAGTTGAGATCTAAGTATATCCGCTGACAAAGTTAGAAAATCTGGTTACCTCTTTAAGAAAGCAAATTTCAATCAGCGACTTTTCGACTAAGCGTTGGTCGCTGATGAGTTAAGGAGTACAATTTTTAGCAAATTGTCAGCTATCAACGGATTTGATATGTCTTTACCAGCAGCCGTTTGCTGCTGGACTAGATAGAGACTTTTAGCTCTCTATTGCTTTTGTTTTGCTTTTTCCCAAAACAACAGGGATCAACGGTTTTGATAAGTCTTTACCAGCGGCCGTTTGCTGCTGGACTAGATAGAGATTTTTAGCTCTCTGTTGCTTTTGTTTTGCTTTTTCCCAAAGCAACAGGGATCAACGGTTTTGAGAAGTCTTTACCAGCAGCCGTTTGCTGCTGGACTAGATAGAGACTTTTAGCTCTCTATTGCTTTTGTTTTAGTCAGCAAGTAAGACACTTGAACTTGCTGAGAGAAATAAGGTCACTTTTCAACTTATAAGAGAGATGTAAGTTTAGGCATTAGAAGACATGACAAGTCATGTCGCTGGTTCACCATTCAGCATTCCCAACTTGCTGACCAGATATTTAAATCTGGTTTCATCTAAAGGTTTTGTGAAAATGTCAGCAAGTTGGTCATCAGTGGGGATGAAGTAGATTTCAACATCCCCTTTCATGACATGGTCACGAATGAAGTGGTACCTAATGTCTATGTGTTTGGTCTTAGAATGTTGAACAGGATTATGTGTGATTGCAATAGCACTTGTATTGTCACACATAATGGGAATCTTAGAGAATTCTAAGTCATAGTCAGCGAGTTGATTTTTCATCCATAGGACTTGTGCACAGCAACTCGCTGCTGATACATATTCTGCTTCAGCAGTGGAGATGGATACTGTATGCTGTTTCTTACTAGACCAACTAGTCAGCTTCCCCCCCCAACAGTTGACATCCACCACTGGTACTTTTCCTATCTAACATGCAACCAGCATAGTCAGAGTCAGAATATGCAACTAGGTCAAAATTGGAGTCTTTGGGATACCAGAGACCCAATGTTGAAGTACCTTTTAGATACTTGAAAATTCGCTTTACAGCGAGAAGATGGGATTCCCTAGGAGAGGCTTGATATCTTGCACATAAGCAAGTAGCAAACATGATATCAGGACGACTCGCTGTGAGATACATCAGCGAGCCAATCATTCCCCGATAGAGAGTGGGGTTCACATGCTTGCCATCAGGATCAGCATGAAGATTATTGGGAGGAGACATGAGAGTGGCCTTAGTAGTGACATTTGACATGTCAAATTTGGCCAGCATGTCTCGAATGTACTTTTCCTGATTAAGGAAAATCCCATTTGGTAGTTGACGAATTTGAAGACCAAGAAAGAAGGTCAGCTCACCCATCATGCTCATCTCAAAATGAGAGGACATCAGTGAGCTGAACTTGGTACAAAGTTTCTTGCTGGAGGATCCAAAGATGATGTCATCTACATATATCTGAACATATAGGACATCAGCACCCTTTCTATAGGTGAAGAGGGTGTTGTCAATGGATCCTCGTTGAAACTTATTTGAAAGAAGAAATTCAGAGAGAGTGTCATACCAAGCTCTGGGAGCTTGTTTAAGACCATAGAGTGCCTTATAGAGGCGATAGACATGGTGTGTCTTGGCTGGATCTTCAAAACCAGGTGGCTGCTCAACATAAACTTCCTCATTGAGTTTTCCATTTAGGAAAACACTCTTTACATCCATTTGATATACTGTGAAGTTTCTGTAAGCAGCATGTGCCAAGAATAAGCGAATAGCTTCTAATCGGGCCACTGGTGCAAAGGTTTCATCATAATCAACACCTTCTTCTTGAAGGTATCCTTGTGCAACCAGCCTAGCCTTGTTACGAGTAACAACACCATCTTCGTCCATTTTATTCCTATAAACCCATTTAGTTCCGATGGGTTCTTTTCCAGGAGGTAGAGGAACCAAGAACCAGACATTCTGTCTTTTGAATTGGGTGAGTTCCTCTTGCATGGCAGCAACCCATGAGGGATCAACCATTGCTTCTCCTATATTTTTGGGAGTGATCATAGACAAGAAGTTTACATACAGACATGTATTTCTTGTCGCTGATCGAGTGATAATCCCCTGCTGAGGATCACCGATGACTTGGTGAGCTGGATGACTAGATGTCCACTTAAGTGCAGGAGCACTGGAGACACCAAGTTGAGTGGCAGCGGAAATTGGAGCGATGAGATCAGCAAGAGTATTATAAGAAGAGAGGTCAATGGTAAGAATGGGTTCAGGAGAATGATCAGCAGAGCCATTCGACTGATTTAAGTTATCATTGATGGTGGAGTCTTCAGCAGACTCCATTTCTTCAGCATTTGCTGAAGCATCATGAAACTCCTCCTCAGTAGAGTCATCAGCATGCAAGTCATCAGCCAGTGATCTAGGTTTGACTGATGCTGCATGGATTGATCTTAAGATAGGCTCAACTGGCTCAATCGAGTAGATATGAGCAGCAACTTGCTCTAGTTCAACATCAGCTGAACTATCCTTTGTGATATGCTGAATAGTATCTGGCAGCGAGCAAGAAGCATCAACAAATAAGTCAGCTTCCTCAGTAAGAGGGTCAGCTAGCTCATTAAAAATGACCTCAGACGAAAAAGATTGAATGTCCTTTAGTGCTGATGAACTTTCATCAAACGTAACATGAATGGATTCATCAACCTTCTGAAGGCGAGTATTGAATACTCTGAATGCCTTGCTGATGGATGAATACCCAAGAAAGTATCCATCATCAGCTATAGGATCAAATTTTCCTAGATGATCCTTGTTGTTTAAGATGAAGACAGGACATCCAAATACATGGAAGTATTTGATTTGAGGTTTCTTACCTTTCAACACCTCATACGCTGTCTTGTCATGTCTTTTAACTATTAGACATCTATTTTGAGTATGACAAGCAGTGTTGACAGCTTCAGCCCAGAATTTACTAGGCAAAGAAGACTCACTGAGCATGGTGCGTGCTGCTTCAATGAGAGTTCTATTTCTCCTTTCAGCGACACCATTTTGCTCAGGAGTTCTGGTGGAAGAGAAATTTTGTGAGATCCCTTGATCAGCACAAAAGGTTTCAAGAGTGTGGTTTCTGAACTCAGTACCATGATCGCTCCTGAGTTCTTTCACCCTTATGCTATTGAGATTTTCCATTTTCTTGATGAAATTGATGATCTCTTCAGCAGCATCACTCTTAGAATGAAGAAAGATAGTCCAAGTGTATCGTGAGTATTCATCCACGATTACTAAAGTGTATTTGCTACCCTTTAGACTTTGGACATTCACTGGACCAAAAAGGTCCATGTGAAGAAGATGAAAGCAGCCAGAGATAGAATTAGCCTGCTTGGTTTTGAAGGTTGCTCTGTGGCTTTTACCTTTTTTACAAGCACCACAGAGTCTATCCTTTTCAAATGAAAGATGAGGGAGGCCACGAACAAGGTTATTTTTGGCCAGAGAGTTAATGGTTTTGAAATTCACATGCGACATACGCTTGTGCCATAACCAATTTAGTTCAGCAGCTGACTTAGCAAAGAAACAAGTCTCACTATCAGTCTTGATAGGAGTGAAGTCAACCAAATATACATCTCGTTTTCTTGGAGCAACCAAGACAACTTCCTTGTTCACATTTACAACAGTGCCTTGATGCTTATCAAGAATCACTTTGTAGTCAGCATCACAAAGTTGACTTATGCTGATGAGATTATGTTTTAATCCATTGACATAAGCGACCTTGGAGAACTTAATGAGTCCATTGGAGAGAAAACCATAACCTTCAGTTTGTCCAGTGGAGTTATCACCAAACACTACAGTAGGGCCAGCAGCCTCTACGTAGTTATCCAGCAGGGTCTTAGAGCCAGTCATGTGTTTTGAACAACCACTGTCCAAGTACCACACACTTTTTCCCAGCGAGCCCTGCATGGATTTAACAGAAGGATTTAGATGGGTTCACTATTGATCTCACTGACGGACATGTCAGCAGGATTAAAGATGGGAGACTCAAAGGATTCTTCTCTACTGACAGTGTCATCTGTAGAGAGAAGAAGAGGAGCACTAGGGTTAGTATTCTCATTACTTGGAGTGTTATCAACAAGTTGATGAGCAGGAGGCATGTCACGATCAATCACATAGGTGTTATATTGATCAGCAGAGGTGACAGTGGCTCCAGTATCTAGAACAGTCAAGTTGCTGACTTGATTGTTGTTCCCATACTCAACCAGAATGCTGCCACGACCATTTATAATGATCTCTTGAGAGAGGGGAAAGGAGATTCGCTGAGCTACAATGAATTCAGCAATGTTCCCCTCAGTGAGATCGGTTGACTCTCCTACACTATTTATATGATCAGCAGAGGTGACAGTGGCTCCAGTATCTAGAACAGTCAAGTTGCTGACTTGATTGTTGTTCCCATACTCAACCAGAATGCTGCCACGACCATTTATAATGATCTCTTGAGAGAGGGGAAAGGAGATTCGCTGAGCTACAATGAATTCAGCAATGTTCCCCTCAGTGAGATCGGTTGACTCTCCTACACTATTTATATGATCAGCAGAGGTGACAGTGGCTCCAGTATCTAGAACAGTCAAGTTGCTGACTTGATTGTTGTTCCCATACTCAACCAGAATGCTGCCACGACCATTTATAATGATCTCTTGAGAGAGGGGAAAGGAGATTCGCTGAGCTACAATGAATTCAGCAATGTTCCCCTCAGTGAGATCGGTTGACTCTCCTACACTATTTATATGATCAGCAGCCTCTACGTAGTTATCCAGCAGGGTCTTAGAGCCAGTCATGTGTTTTGAACAACCACTGTCCAAGTACCACACACTTTTTCCCAGCGAGCCCTGCATGGATTTAACAGAAGGATTTAGATGGGTTCACTATTGATCTCACTTGCTGATGGGGCAAGTGTCCTCTTTGAGGAGTAATAGGCCTTACTTGCTGATGGGGCAAGTGTCCTCTTTGAGGAGTAATAGGCCTTACTTGCTGATGGGGCAAGTGTCCTCTTTGAGGAGTAATAGGCCTTACTTGCTGATGGGGCAAGTGTCCTCTTTGAGGAGTAATAGGCCTTACTTGCTGATGGGGCAAGTGTCCTCTTTGAGGAGTATAGGCCTTACTTGCTGATGGGGCAAGTGTCCTCTTTGAGGAGTAATAGGCCTTACTTGCTGATGGGGCAAGTGTCCTCTTTGAGGAGTAATAGGCCTTACTTGCTGATGGGGCAAGTGTCCTCTTTGAGGAGTAATAGGCCTTACTTGCTGATGGGGCAAGTGTCCTCTTTGAGGAGTAATAGGCCTTACTTGCTGATGGGGCAAGTGTCCTCTTTGAGGAGTAATAGGCCTTACTTGCTGATGGGGCAAGTGTCCTCTTTGAGGAGTATAGGCCTTACTTGCTGATGGGGCAAGTGTCCTCTTTGAGGAGTAATAGGCCTTACTTGCTGATGGGGCAAGTGTCCTCTTTGAGGAGTGATAGGCCTTACTTGCTGATGGGGCAAGTGTCCTCTTTGAGGAGTAATAGGCCTTACTTGCTGATGGGGCAAGTATCCTCTTTGAGGAGTAATAGGCCTTACTTGCTGATGGGGCAAGTGTCCTCTTTGAGGAGTAATAGGCCTTACTTGCTGATGGGGCAAGTGTCCTCTTTGAGGAGTAATAGGCCTTACTTGCTGATGGGGCAAGTGTCCTCTTTGAGGAGTAATAGGCCTTACTTGCTGATGGGGCAAGTGTCCTCTTTGAGGAGTATAGGCCTTACTTGCTGATGGGGCAAGTGTCCTCTTTGAGGAGTAATAGGCCTTACTTGCTGATGGGGCAAGTGTCCTCTTTGAGGAGTAATAGGCCTTACTTGCTGATGGGGCAAGTGTCCTCTTTGAGGAGTAATAGGCCTTACTTGCTGATGGGGCAAGTGTCCTCTTTGAGGAGTATAGGCCTTACTTGCTGATGGGGCAAGTGTCCTCTTTGAGGAGTAATAGGCCTTACTTGCTGATGGGGCAAGTGTCCTCTTTGAGGAGTAATAGGCCTTACTTGCTGATGGGGCAAGTGTCCTCTTTGAGGAGTAATAGGCCTTACTTGCTGATGGGGCAAGTGTCCTCTTTGAGGAGTAATAGGCCTTACTTGCTGATGGGGCAAGTGTCCTCTTTGAGGAGTAATAGGCCTTACTTGCTGATGGGGCAAGTGTCCTCTTTGAGGAGTAATAGGCCTTACTTGCTGATGGGGCAAGTGTCCTCTTTGAGGAGTAATAGGCCTTACTTGCTGATGGGGCAAGTGTCCTCTTTGAGGAGTAATAGGCCTTACTTGCTGATGGGGCAAGTGTCCTCTTTGAGGAGTAATAGGCCTTACTTGCTGATGGGGCAAGTGTCCTCTTTGAGGAGTAATAGGCCTTACTTGCTGATGGGGCAAGTGTCCTCTTTGAGGAGTATAGGCCTTACTTGCTGATGGGGCAAGTGTCCTCTTTGAGGAGTAATAGGCCTTACTTGCTGATGGGGCAAGTGTCCTCTTTGAGGAGTATAGGCCTTACTTGCTGATGGGGCAAGTGTCCTCTTTGAGGAGTAATAGGCCTTACTTGCTGATGGGGCAAGTGTCCTCTTTGAGGAGTAATAGGCCTTACTTGCTGATGGGGCAAGTATCCTCTTTGAGGAGTAACAGGCCTTACTTGCTGATGGGGTGAGTATCCTCTTTGAGGAGTAACAGGCCTTACTTGCTGATGGGGCAAGTATCCTCTTTGAGGAGTAACAGACCTATTTTGTGTGTTAGACATTCTCTCTTTTTGAGGAGTTTTATGTCTCAAAATAGGGGTAGGCATCGATTGTGGTGCCTGCTGGTGGACTTGTTTATCAGCAGGTCGGACCTTAGAAGGTCCAACTTGCTGATGGGGCAAGTGTCCTCTTTGAGGAGTAATAGGCCTTACTTGCTGATGGGGCAAGTGTCCTCTTTGAGGAGTGATAGGCCTTACTTGCTGATGGGGCAAGTGTCCTCTTTGAGGAGTAATAGGCCTTACTTGCTGATGGGGCAAGTGTCCTCTTTGAGGAGTAATAGGCCTTACTTGCTGATGGGGCAAGTGTCCTCTTTGAGGAGTAATAGGCCTTACTTGCTGATGGGGCAAGTGTCCTCTTTGAGGAGTATAGGCCTTACTTGCTGATGGGGCAAGTGTCCTCTTTGAGGAGTAATAGGCCTTACTTGCTGATGGGGCAAGTGTCCTCTTTGAGGAGTAATAGGCCTTACTTGCTGATGGGGCAAGTGTCCTCTTTGAGGAGTAATAGGCCTTACTTGCTGATGGGGCAAGTGTCCTCTTTGAGGAGTAATAGGCCTTA
Source organism: Erigeron breviscapus (assembly GCA_034093135.1). NCBI lineage: Eukaryota > Viridiplantae > Streptophyta > Magnoliopsida > Asterales > Asteraceae > Erigeron > Erigeron breviscapus. Next base: position 32,092,373 of record CM067169.1, on the reverse strand, counting down.
CTTGCTGATGGGGCAAGTGTCCTCTTTGAGGAGTAATAGGCCTTACTTGCTGATGGGGCAAGTGTCCTCTTTGAGGAGTAATAGGCCTTACTTGCTGATGGGGCAAGTGTCCTCTTTGAGGAGTAATAGGCCTTACTTGCTGATGGGGCAAGTGTCCTCTTTGAGGAGTATAGGCCTTACTTGCTGATGGGGCAAGTGTCCTCTTTGAGGAGTAATAGGCCTTACTTGCTGATGGGGCAAGTGTCCTCTTTGAGGAGTATAGGCCTTACTTGCTGATGGGGCAAGTGTCCTCTTTGAGGAGTAATAGGCCTTACTTGCTGATGGGGCAAGTGTCCTCTTTGAGGAGTAATAGGCCTTACTTGCTGATGGGGCAAGTGTCCTCTTTGAGGAGTAATAGGCCTTACTTGCTGATGGGGCAAGTGTCCTCTTTGAGGAGTAATAGGCCTTACTTGCTGATGGGGCAAGTGTCCTCTTTGAGGAGTAATAGGCCTTACTTGCTGATGGGGCAAGTGTCCTCTTTGAGGAGTAATAGGCCTTACTTGCTGATGGGGCAAGTGTCCTCTTTGAGGAGTAATAGGCCTTACTTGCTGATGGGGCAAGTGTCCTCTTTGAGGAGTAATAGGCCTTACTTGCTGATGGGGCAAGTATCCTCTTTGAGGAGTAACAGACCTATTTTGTGTGTTAGACATTCTCTCTTTTTGAGGAGTTTTATGTCTCAAAATAGGGGTAGGCATCGATTGTGGTGCCTGCTGGTGGACTTGTTTATCAGCAGGTCGGACCATAGAAGGTCCAACTTGCTGATATTTAGCGTCACCGAACCTGACACGTCTTTTCATGACACGATCATCCTGAACAGTTTTACTGTCAGCATGGGCAGGAGCTTGCTGAGAAGATGAAGAGGAAGAGGGTTGAGCAACTGGTTGAGGTTGCTGATTAACATGATTAGCTCGCTGAGGCGTGCTATAGTCATAAGGGACAGCAACCTTACTTCTTCTGAAGGGTTCAGAAGGTCTGATGGTGAGCTGCTGAGGAGCGATGGGTTTAAAACCATCACTACCAATATCCCCTTCAAATGATTCCCAGAAGAGTATTGAACTCTTCCTTCGTTGGGCATCATGCCAATAATGGGAAGATGAGGATAGGGGTTGCTGGTGCTTGCTGAGGAGCCAGCACCATTTTCCTCAGCTAGATTAGATGGGTCGCTGGTAGTAGGAGAAGTAGTACCAGCTTCCATTTCATTATGGTAATCGTTAAGACCCCTAACAAAATACCATTTCTTCATCTCTTCAGGAGAGATGACAGCAGACGGAGGAATAGAAATTTCAGGCTTCACCTCATCATTGAACAAGTCAGAGAGAGAGAGGCAGCGACATTAAAGTCACCGCCTATTACTGCCTAAACTTGGGCAGGGACTTGTTCGTTTAAGCACTGGTGGTGAAACCTGGTAGCTTTTGACCAGGAGGTCACAATCTTCTTAAGGTTGGCAACTTCAAGCTTGAGTCTTTCATTCTCAAGTTGAACCTTTTGTGCCAACAACTCATGAGATTGAAGTTCAACGTGAACATTTCCCAGCTCATTGAGTTTTTCAGATTTTTCACTCAACTCTGAACAGACAGAGTCAAGTTTGGATTGGATATCAGCTCGTATAGATTCAACGAACTGGATATCACAAAGAAGAGATTCGAAGATTTTAGGTTTATCTTCGTCAGAGGCAGAGGAATGAGCACATACCTTTTTAATGGTGACGTTTACCCACTGACTGGAAGAGACTTGGTCTTTAGTCAGAGCATCACCATCAGCGAGTGACATAAGACACATGGCATCGACGTATTCTTCACTGTCTGAATCATCTGATTCAGCCCAGTCGTGCTCTTCAGCTACCAGCCCTTTTGCTGGTGTTTTTGCATCTTCCATTTCAGCAACCTTGGCTTTTAGCTGATAGTATTTGTTCCTGTACTCATCAGCAGGTTTGGAAGGATTAGTTTTAGGAGCAGCTGGAGTTGGTAAAGCAACTCTGCACTCCTTTTGGTAGTGTCCCTTTCTACCACATCTCCAGCACTCCTCTTGAGTTTTGTCAACAAGAGGCTTGTATGGAGCAACCGACTTACGGTTGTTCCATTTTCGAGAGTACCTCTTACCAGCGACTAAGGCAAAGTCCATAAAGTCGCTGAACATCTCTTGTTTCTCATCAGCGTCGAGATCATTAACAAGAGACCGGATAGGAGGTGGGAGATGAGAAGAGCTGGCACCATTATTAAAATTAATGGGCTCAGCAGAGACAAGGGCAAGGGGGTCAGTAGCGGTGTAAGCAGAAGAGGTTGAAGAAGAGGAAGAGGAGGGACCAGCATGATGTTGTGCGTCAGCAGCAGCTCTTAGAGTTTGAGCAAGAGCTCTCTCTTCAAATTGAAGAATACCGAAGAGAGACTCAAGATCAAGCCCATTAAGACGCTCTGTGGTCCTGAGGATTTGTCTTAGACCTTGCCACTTGATAGGTAAACTATCAAGAAATTTGTGGCATACCTCAAAGTCATCATGGGTGATGCCAACAGTGGTCATGTCGTTCAACAACCCTTTAAACCGGGTATAAGTGCCGTTAAGACCTTCGTTGGGGAGGGGGAAGAATTTTTCATAGGCTCTTTTGAGGTCTATCTTTTTAGTGGCTATGGTAGCAGCAGAGCCTTCATACATGCTACAGAGCCTGTCCCACACTTCTTTAGAAGAGGGATATCTGATGACGACTTTCATGATATCAGAAGGAAGAGTGCTGATTATCATGTTCTTAAGTCTTGCATCAAGATTTACAAGTCTCCTCTCATCGTCAGTCCATTGAACCTCTGGTTTGACGATGTCAATCACAATCTCAGGAGCATCAACAGTTGCTCCTGGTGTTCTTTGCACCAGAGTGGGAATATATGGACCAACGGTCAGAATTGACATAAGGTAGGGTTCCACACCCACTATGTGAAGTAACATCCTTTCCTTCCAAGACCCAAAGTCATCGGGCTCGAATCTTGGAGGGACAGACACGTAACCGAAGTCACGTGTGTTAACGAGGGTGGGAACAACAGTCATGTTCTTGTTTTAAGAAAAGATTAAGAAAGATAAGAAAATAAGTATGCAAACGGCTCTTTGTTTCAATAATTTAGAAACGTTGGCTCAGATACCACTTGACAGTCCACAATTTGCACACTTATGTTTGTTTTATCTAGACAAGAAAGTAAAGAACATGAACAAGAATAAGTTCAAATGCAAATATCTAAGCAAGTCTAATCATATGTATCATTGATTTAAACGATGAATACATGGTCGATATTACAACTTGTCTTACAAGAATACAAATGAACTAAATAATTGCTAAGTCTAGACACTCTATAAACTTAAACAATTACAAGAGAGAAAATAAAGTGACACACACTTTATGGTGAAAAACACGAAGTATAAATGATGCGGCTGTGTTGCTTTATATAGGGGAGGAATTAGGGCAACACATCCTTATAATGATAGTGATAGAATGGTGGTTGTCGACTGCTCATAGGCTCATTGTACTTGGATCCAGGAGCCTTTGTCTTCTTTACCAAAACGGATATGAAAGAGAAAACCCTTGTTTTGGTCCCAACTGTACCTTTGCCATATAAGGTAATGTTCAGTTGGAAGAACCACCATGTGACTTCTTGTCTTCTTATGTTGTTTTATCTAGACAAGAAAGTAAAGAACAGAAAGTAAAGAACATGAACAAGAATAAGTTCAAATGCAAATATCTAAGCAAGTCTAATCATATGTATCATTGATTTAAACGATGAATACATGGTCGATATTACAACTTGTCTTACAAGAATACAAATGAACTAAATAATTGCTAAGTCTAGACACTCTATAAACTTAAACAATTACAAGAGAGAAAATAAAGTGACACACACTTTATGGTGAAAAACACGAAGTATAAATGATGCGGCTGTGTTGCTTTATATAGGGGAGGAATTAGGGCAACACATCCTTATAATGATAGTGATAGAATGGTGGTTGTCGACTGCTCATAGGCTCATTGTACTTGGATCCAGGAGCCTTTGTCTTCTTTACCAAAACGGATATGAAAGAGAAAACCCTTGTTTTGGTCCCAACTGTACCTTTGCCATATAAGGTAATGTTCAGTTGGAAGAACCACCATGTGACTTCTTGTCTTCTTATGGTTTGAAAACTTCCCGCCTTGACACACAATTTGGAAAGTAAACCACCCGCTGACAAGAGTCATTGACTCGCTGATGACTTGCTGACGACTCACGTCAGCGACCAAGTCTGGTCAGCGAATCCTTGACTCAACAACTTCCTCTACGGCCGTTTGATCAGATGAAGGAGCATTAGATTTGTCAGCAGCTTGGCCAGATTGACCTTGCTGACTTTGCTCCCCCTGAGCTGCATTGACGTTTGAAGTCGGAAATCTCTGGATCTCCTCCTGCTATCTGGAACCACTCGGATCCTCATCCTCATCGTCCCTTTGACGATGCTAGAGAGCGTCATCCTTGCAGCCAGACTTCTCCCCCTGAGATTCAAGATTTTTTATCTTGTTGTGCAACTCAGCAGACTTCTTACCTAAGCTTTCAAGATGCTTAGCTTAACCTTTCAGCAGTTTGTGATGCAACCCAATGGACTCAACAATCCCATTAACTGAGTTGATCGCTGCTTCCTGGGCATCCTGCAGGTCGTACTGGCGATTCTCTAGCTCTAGGTGACTTTGTCTTACGAAGTCAGCATCTCTTCTGTGTGACTCTTCTTTTCCTTTAAGCTTGTTAGACAAGCTGGCAACTAGAGCTCTCATCCTCTGGATGTCATCAGCTAACTTGGATACTCTTTCATTGTTAGTCTGAGCAGCACCTTGCTGTGAAGAAGTCACTGATGGTCTTGTTGTAGACGGTGGAGTTGTCGACGTAGACATGATTGGTGTAGATGTAGAGCTGCGTGGCCTTGCAGTAATCAAGACTGGTCTATCTCCTACCTTGATTCCCAAAAGTCTGATTACCTTTGGAGGTGACTGGTCATCTTCTGCGCGTACCAGTGATACTACAGCTGGTTTGATTACTGGAGGATTGACTTGAACTTGAGGAGTTGATGGTGCTGCTGAACTCGAGGAAGGTGCAACCATCAATCCTTTACCCCTAGAGAGAGGTCCTTCAGTCATTCCTTCAGTTAAGTTATGCGCAGGCTCTTGAACACTTGGTTCTGGCTCGTCCAAATCTTGTCTAGTCTCTTCCACCTCAGAAGAATATGTCTCGGCAATGAGTCCCAGCGACTCATTTACATTAGACGCCCCTTTGTCCTGACTCTGTCTCTTTCTTTTGAGACTTCGACCTGACACTGAGCAATCTTCTACCTCTACAACTGGCCGGGAATCAGCATCGGCCATAGGGAGATCAACTGCTACAGAAGTACTACCAACACCTTGACCTATGGGTACTCTGCCAGCAGCATTATCTGGACCATCATCCCTGTCATCATCTCCATCATCATCCCCGTTTCCTCCTTCGACTTGGTTGACATCTCCTCCAATGTCTTCAGCAGCATCGTCTTGGTTATCAACAACCATATCATCGATGTGCTCTGCACCTAAACCCATATCATCAACCATCATGTTGACTTCTTGGTTCTGTGCATTATCAGGTTCATCAACGATCTCAGGATTTGCTTGAACAGCCTCTTCCTGGATCAACAACACTTGAGGAGCCTCTGCTGCAGCTGGAGGTGGTTGTTCTAGTTGCTGTTGTTGTTGTTGTAGTTGTATCACTAGTGAAACTAGAGGTTGTGGAGGGACTGGCTGTGGAGCAGTAGCAACATCACCTTCAACATCAGAATCCTCATACGCCAATCCATTATGTTCTGGAGCAACATAAGCGGGATTAACAAGCGCTCCAAAGAGGTTTCTGTCCCTCGGTCTAGCCTGTGGAGCAAGATTTCCACGGTATCTATAACTGTCATTAAAGATACGATTAGGCATAGTCGTCACCGATTCAGTGGGACCCTCCGGAACAAGATTGGGTAGTCGAGCATTAATGATCAACATCACGAACCTCGGATACATCATAAAACTCTCATCATCCCTCGCCCTTATCTGCCTGTGCATCTCATTAAAGATATAACGAGAAAAGCTATAAGGCTTGTTCAACACCAAAGAAATCACTTGTGATTGGGTTTCGACATTCAATGAATCGTAACCCGACTTCTTATTGCTCAAGGCAACAAGAATCACATGTGAAAAGAATTTCCATCTGCCCAGCAAACAATTCTTCTGGAATGTGTTCCGATTTGCAGGACCAACATACCCCATTCTTCTGAATGCTCCCAATCTAAGCTCTTGGGGATATGTGGTTGGACCATTCACACCTCCCTCTTGGTCTTCAGTTCCCAAGTCAAGAATACCAATCAAGTCTGAGGCAGTGAACTGGAAGGTCTGATTATTTACCCTCGCTTCAATACTTGGGACAGCACCGGGTAAAAATCGTGGAGATTCCTAGAATTGACTTAAATAAGTCAGATAGATAACTGGGTTAGCAGTGAGAACATGTTTGATTCTTGATTGCTGCAGAAACTCGTGAATCCAGACAAATCTCCCAGCATTGCCTTGATTCACGTCCAGGTCAATCAAGTAGTTATGATTCTTGTGGAAGTGTCTCTCGGCCATCTGCAAAAACATACAAACAACAACAAACAAAAGGTTAGCAACAACAAATAAAGTCGAACTTTAAAGCTCCTAACTTTTTCATAGCTCCTGAAACCCTTTGTTTCACAAACTATGAAAATGTTATCAACTTTAACCATCGACAAATAAGTTGAACAATAAAATTCTTAACGTTTTCCAAGATAGTGAAACCTATTGTTTCATAATCCTCCAAAACATTACCAGTTTTATCGAACAACAAGTCGAAATTAAAACTCTTAACGTTTTCCAAGGTCGCGAAACCGTTTGTTTCATAACCTTCCAAAACATTATCAGTTTTAAAAAATGACAAATTAAACTTTATCAAATTTAACTAAAACCACTTGTTTTTCTTAAATTTCCTAAAGTTCAATTTTATAAGGTAAATGCACTTTCTAATTTGACTCATTTAAAATTTTTCCCATTTTGAAAATTTTCCGAAGTCCTAGAACAAGCAAATTCCTTATATACACACATATATGGTGACAATACACACATATGGTGTCGGGTTTGAATGGTCAATACGTGTTATGTTTCATATTTTACTTGTTAAAAATTTTTTAATTTAAAAATTTTATAAGTCATGAAACACGCATATGTCACAACACGCAAATGGTGTATTTGACATAAGAACACGCAAACCGGTCATATGCGTGTTCTTTGTGATGACGTCATCACAACACGCAAAAACTGGGAAGTTTGAAGATGTGCATCTGGGTTCGAAGAACACGCATATTCCTCAAGAACACGCAAATGCAGAACGTCATCCCAAAACTTAACCAGTTGATTTGAACACTAAAAACTACTAAACATGGTACGAATAGCATCCTATTGGTCCGATTTATCAGTTTTTAGGTTCCATTTATCCATCCATAACATGTTTCTAGTCCCATTTAGTGATTTTAAGTCCGAAAATAAAACCCTAAATATTTGGCCTTTTAAACACGAAATTTGGATCTAGAAATCTTGTTAATCGTTTACCTTTGTTCGATAAGTGTTAATGGTAGTGTTTCTTGTGTATTTAAACACGAAAGATCAAGTTTGTGAATCGAAATGTGAACAGTGTTTGGACAGGGAACGCGCAAATGTGGAGGGTTTTCTCAGGAACACGCAAATGATTTAAAATTTATCATTAAATGCGCATGTCATCCTATTTATACCCAAACACAACACGCAAACCCTAACCCACACAGAAACACGCATATGTCACAACACGCAAATGGTGTATTTGACATAAGAACATACAAACCGGTCATATGCGTGTTCTTTGTGATGATGTCATCACAACACGCAAATGGTGTATTTGACATAAAACACGCAAATGGTTGACATAAACACGCAAATGGTGTATTTGACATAACAACACGCAAATGTGCTAAAACACGCAAATGTGTATTTGTCATGAAACACGCATATGTCACAACACGCAAATGGTGTATTTGACATAACAACACGCAAACCGGTCATATGCGTGTTCTTTGTGATGATGTCATCACAACACACAAAAACTGGGAAGTTTGAAGATGTGCATCTGGGTTCGAAGAACACGCATATTCCTCAAGAACACGCAAATGCAGAACGTCATCCCAAAACTTAACCAGTTGATTTGAACACTAAAAACTACTAAACATGGTACGAATAGCATCCTATTGGTCCGATTTATCAGTTTTTAGGTTCCATTTATCCATCCATAACATGTTTCTAGTCCCATTTAGTGATTTTAAGTCCGAAAATAAAACCCTAAATATTTGGCCTTTTAAACACGAAATTTGGATCTAGAAATCTTGTTAATCGTTTACCTTTGTTCGATAAGTGTTAATGGTAGTGTTTCTTGTGTATTTAAACACGAAAGATCAAGTTTGTGAATCGAAATGTGAACAGTGTTTGGACAGGGAACGCGCAAATGTGGAGGGTTTTCTCAGGAACACGCAAATGATTTAAAATTTATCATTAAATGCGCATGTCATCCTATTTATACCTAAACACAACACGCAAACCCTAACCCACACACGAAACACGCATATCCGGCCCATTTGGCAGAATACACAAATTTAAGCCCAAAGTGAAACACGCATATCCAGCCCACTTAGCTTAACACGCATATAACACTTAGCTTAAATTTCGATTCAAGTGAACCATGATTTTCCAAAAAGTCAACCTTCACAAACTTGATTAACACTTTGAAAATTCACCAAGAATTTTCTCGAACCCGGTATGATTAACGAAAAAGAATTCTTTAGAGAACACGATAAGACAGATACTGAATCTTATTCTGTATCACTATTATCAGTATTTTTCTCGATAAAGTAATTCACGATAGTTGTCACCACCTGAACAAACCTACGATGTATAATCATTAAATCAAGACCCGATATGTCACTATTTAATGAATTACAAAGTACCATTGTTAAGTATTTGACAATAACAGACATTGTACACCACAATGCTGTTTACTCTTCTAAATTTGCTCCAACCCTACACACGCTTATTCGGTGTTCAATAAGAACGCAGTTGAGTCCTCCTAGAAACTAGATACCCTATTTAGCAATGTCTCTCGTGCAATAGAACCCTATTATTAGCAATATACATTACGGAGCATAAAGTTATAAAATAAATCACATTAATTTTAAATTCAAATTAATCTAATAAATCTTATAATAGTCATGCTTAATACTGTATATTTAACAGGTATCGGAGAGACTAGTTTCTGCGGAAGAGATCAGATGTGGCAATTACATAAGTCTGCAAAAGGAAGCAATTTTCCATTATTATTATATATGAACAATGATCCAAGACGATTACCGGTATATTTGTCCTCTTAAACATTCGGTGTGTCCAGTTTTTCCTTTGCTTTGTGAACACTTTCAGCGTACCCTGCCCAAGGACAGTCACCATGTAGACCGAGTAGCCTAGTAATGTCCACTTATCAAGTTTGCACATCTGTGTGACCCAAGTTTAGATACACTCTCACAACCGACAAAGCATCAAAATTAAGATATTTGGTGAGTATATAACAAAGTCTTTAAGAATCAGGTCAGTGGTTCGCAGGTCGATACTCACGTATCGCAAAGAGACATATACCCGATTCACGTCAAGAATATACCCAATGCCCAAGTGCACTACGTACGCGTATATGTGTGACGAATAAGCAATTATGAAAACCCGTGACTTTCGATGAGACCCGTGTAGCGAACTTTGGGCCAACCTATCCCAAGCTTGATCAAAGACTTTAGGTAGGCTAGGTTGTTAGGTCCAGATTTACTTGACTCTGAAGACTTGAAGACTGGAGCGACCCTGAAGATTTGTCCAGAAATAATGGAATACCAGTGAGCAAAATACTTGTATAGGAAATTTGGAGTATTCCAGATTAGCTCACTGGACATCACCCCAGTCCAGATCTATTCTACTGAAGACATTCTCACTGAAGTCAAAGACTGAAGTTAGAATAAAGAAGACTGACAAATGGCGGAATCCACTGGAAGTCTTACCAGATCTACGACTGGAGGTTTGTCAGTGTTCTAGACCTTACAAGTCTGAACACTGATTACAAGGTATTGACTTTTTCCTTTACACACTTTTCAAAACACATTCCACTTGTCTTTACCAAAAGTACATACGTGTGTAAAGGTGGTTGGTTAAAAGAATAAAGTCATATTGATATGACTTTATCCTTGTACTTTAACCAATACATTTAATAACCTTGTCGGTTCATTAAATGCATGCAACCATATTTGTACGGCACAAATTCACCGGTGAATTTGTTTGCCTATAAATACAAAGTCATTTCCTTGTTAAAATTACTTTTTAGCATTAAAGGTGAATTTGTTTAACTATAAATACAAAGTCATTTCCTTGTTAAAATTACTTTTTAGCATTAAAGGTGAATTTGTTTGCCTATAAATACAAAGTCATTTCCTTGTTAAAATTACTTTTTAGCATTAAAGGTGAATTTGTTTGCCTATAAATACAAAGTCATTTCCTTGTTAAAATTACTTTTTAGCATTAAAGGTGAATTTGTTTGCCTATAAATACAAAGTCATTTCCTTGTTAAAATTACTTTTTAGCATTAAAGGTGAATTTGTTTGCCTATAAATACAAAGTCATTTCCTTGTTAAAATTACTTTTTAGCATTAAAGGTGAATTTGTTTGCCTATAAATACAAAGTCATTTCCTTGTTAAAATTACTTTTTAGCATTAAAGGTGAATTTGTTTGCCTATAAATACAAAGTCATTTCCTTGTTAAAATTACTTTTTAGCATTAAAGGTGAATTTGTTTGCCTATAAATACAAAGTCATTTCCTTGTTAAAATTACTTTTTAGCATTAAAGGTGAATTTGTTTGCCTATAAATACAAAGTCATTTCCTTGTTAAAATTACTTTTTAGCATTAAAGGTGAATTTGTTTGCCTATAAATACAAAGTCATTTCCTTGTTAAAATTACTTTTTAGCATTAAAGGTGAATTTGTTTGCCTATAAATACAAAGTCATTTCCTTGTTAAAATTACTTTTTAGCATTAAAGGTGAATTTGTTTGCCTATAAATACAAAGTCATTTCCTTGTTAAAATTACTTTTTAGCATTAAAGGTGAATTTGTTTGCCTATAAATACAAAGTCATTTCCTTGTTAAAATTACTTTTTAGCATTAAAGGTGAATTTGTTTGCCTATAAATACAAAGTCATTTCCTTGTTAAAATTACTTTTTAGCATTACAGGTGAATTTGTTTGCCTATAAATACAAAGTCATTTCCTTGTTAAAATTACTTTTTAGCATTAAAGGTGAATTTGTCTAAATACTCTCGATCGTAACAGGGATACTTCACAACTTTAAGTATCTCGATCCAAAGAGTTATTTGGCAAATATAGATCATTTGTTAATCGTTTACCTTTGTTCGATAAGTGTTAATGGTAGTGTTTCTTGTGTATTTAAACACGAAATTTGGATCTAGAAATCTTGTTAATCGTTTACCTTTGTTCGATAAGTGTTAATGGTAGTGTTTCTTGTGTATTTAAACACGAAATTTGGATCTAGAAATCTTGTTAATCGTTTACCTTTGTTCGATAAGTGTTAATGGTAGTGTTTCTTGTGTATTTAAACACGAAATTTGGATCTAGAAATCTTGTTAATCGTTTACCTTTGTTCGATAAGTGTTAATGGTAGTGTTTCTTGTGTATTTAAACACGAAATTTGGATCTAGAAATCTTGTTAATCGTTTACCTTTGTTCGATAAGTGTTAATGGTAGTGTTTCTTGTGCAATAGAACCCTATTATTAGCAATATACATTACGGAGCATAAAGTTATAAAATAAATCACATTAATTTTAAATTCAAATTAATCTAATAAATCTTATAATAGTCATGCTTAATACTGTATATTTAACAGGTATCGGAGAGACTAGTTTCTGCGGAAGAGATCAGATGTGGCAATTACATAAGTCTGCAAAAGGAAGCAATTTTCCATTATTATTATATATGAACAATGATCCAAGACGATTACCGGTATATTTGTCCTCTTAAACATTCGGTGTGTCCAGTTTTTCCTTTGCTTTGTGAACACTTTCAGCGTACCCTGCCCAAGGACAGTCACCATGTAGACCGAGTAGCCTAGTAATGTCCACTTATCAAGTTTGCACATCTGTGTGACCCAAGTTTAGATACACTCTCACAACCGACAAAGCATCAAAATTAAGATATTTGGTGAGTATATAACAAAGTCTTTAAGAATCAGGTCAGTGGTTCGCAGGTCGATACTCACGTATCGCAAAGAGACATATACCCGATTCACGTCAAGAATATACCCAATGCCCAAGTGCACTACGTACGCGTATATGTGTGACGAATAAGCAATTATGAAAACCCGTGACTTTCGATGAGACCCGTGTAGCGAACTTTGGGCCAACCTATCCCAAGCTTGATCAAAGACTTTAGGTAGGCTAGGTTGTTAGGTCCAGATTTACTTGACTCTGAAGACTTGTCCAGAAATGATATTTACTGGACCCACTCCAGACTTGCTGACTGGAGCGACCCTGAAGATTTGTCCAGAAATAATGGAATACCAGTGAGCAAAATACTTGTATAGGAAATTTGGAGTATTCCAGATTAGCTCACTGGACATCACCCCAGTCCAGATCTATTCTACTGAAGACATTCTCACTGAAGTCAAAGACTGAAGTTAGAATAAAGAAGACTGACAAATGGCGGAATCCACTGGAAGTCTTACCAGATCTACGACTGGAGGTTTGTCAGTGTTCTAGACCTTACAAGTCTGAACACTGATTACAAGGTATTGACTTTTTCCTTTACACACTTTTCAAAACACATTCCACTTGTCTTTACCAAAAGTACATACGTGTGTAAAGGTGGTTGGTTAAAAGAATAAAGTCATATTGATATGACTTTATCCTTGTACTTTAACCAATACATTTAATAACCTTGTCGGTTCATTAAATGCATGCAACCATATTTGTACGGCACAAATTCACCGGTGAATTTGTTTGCCTATAAATACAAAGTCATTTCCTTGTTAAAATTACTTTTTAGCATTAAAGGTGAATTTGTCTAAATACTCTCGATCGTAACAGGGATACTTCACAACTTTAAGTATCTCGATCCAAAGAGTTTATTTGGCAAATATAGATCATTTGTAATTCATAGGTTGTTAGGATACAATTTACTGTACTCTGAAGACTTGTCCAGAAATGATATTTACTGGACCCACTCCAGACTTGCTGACTGGAGCGACCCTGAAGATTTGTCCAGAAATAATGGAAGACCAGTGAGCAAAATACTTGTATAGGAAATTTGGAGTATTCCAGATTAGCTCACTGGACATCACCCCAGTCCAGATCTATTCTACTGAAGACATTCTCACTGAAGTCAAAGACTGAAGTTAGAATAAAGAAGACTGACAAATGGCGGAATCCACTGGAAGTCTTACCAGATCTACGACTGGAGGTTTGTCAGTGTTCTAGACCTTACAAGTCTGAACACTGATTACAAGGTATTGACTTTTTCCTTTACACACTTTTCAAAACACATTCCACTTGTCTTTACCAAAAGTACATACGTGTGTAAAGGTGGTTGGTTAAAAGAATAAAGTCATATTGATATGACTTTATCCTTGTACTTTAACCAATACATTTAATAACCTTGTCGGTTCATTAAATGCATGCAACCATATTTGTACGGCACAAATTCACCGGTGAATTTGTTTGCCTATAAATACAAAGTCATTTCCTTGTTAAAATTACTTTTTAGCATTAAAGGTGAATTTGTCTAAATACTCTCGATCGTAACAGGGATACTTCACAACTTTAAGTATCTCGATCCAAAGAGTTTATTTGGCAAATATAGATCATTTGTAATTCATAGGTTGTTAGGATACTTACATATTTGTATTATCTTGATTCCGCACAACCTTGTATTTTATTTAACATCATAAATAAAATACACTTGAAATATTTACATTGTGTTCCACCTTTACTTTAAGTCGTGTATTACTTTGTTTATATACTTGCATTTATATTCAAGTAATACTAGTCCAATCTAGTGCTTATTAGACTTGTTGTATTTTACACTTTGGGTAAAACCATCTAGAGAGTTTGGGACTCACAATTGGTATCAGAGCAGAAGGCTAAACAAACTTGCCTAGATCTGTTTCTTCGATGGCCACCACAGAAAATACACAAGGAAGTTTTAATTTTGGTCCTGATCCTAATGTTAATGTTAATGATCAAAATAATGAACCACTTGTTAACACTAATCCACCACCTCCTCCTCCTACTCCTGCTTCTCCACATGTGCATGTGCACTACTCAAATAATCCTGTTCCTAAATTCAGTGGGAATAGCGATGAATTTGGTACGTGGAAGGCTAGGATGATATTGCATATCACTGGTATTGAGAGAAACATGATGAAAATTTTAAATGAAGGACCTTATGTCCCATCATCACCTCTCAATGCTCTTCTTGATCCAACTGGATCTAGACGTGCAGGGAAAAGAGGGAGGAACATTGGTCTGAAGAGGAGAGGTGATTGGTAAATCTAGATACCATTCTCAAAAACATGATCCTCGGGGCTGTTCCAGAAACCCTAATTCCCACACTAGTTCTTTTTCCCAGTGCTAAAACCATGTGGGATGAACTAGTGAACCAGTCTGAAGGAGGAGATGACACCATTGTCACTAGAAAAGTCTCCTTAAATAAGAGGTATGACTCATTTTTTGCTCAGCCCAATGAGTCTCTCACTGGTACTTACACCAGATTTATGAGTATCATTAACCAGTTGAGATGACTGGGAGTTGAGAAAGACAAGGATATACTTCTGGAGAAATACCCACCAAATGGTCTCACATGATCCTGGTCTTACGACAAGGTAAAACTCTGCACACACACACTCTTTCAACTTTATATGGAGCTTTCAGGTACACTGAAGAAAATCAAGCTCAGAGAGTTGTGGCAGAACAAGATGCCTATAACCATGCCTCCAGTAGTCCTACTGTGGTTAGTCATACTGAACCACAAAGTACAGCACTGATATCTCTGAGAATGTATTTTCTATGAAGAAGATGGTGTCTGAACTCATGGAATCTGGAGAATCTAGTCAAATCTCTCCAGACTGTGATGAATTTGAAAATGATGACCTGGTTGCTATGATTGCTAAAACGTTTAACCGTTTCAAAGCAAGAGCAAATAGGCCATCTGGACAATTTGCATCCAGTTCTTCAACTGATAAGACCAATCTGACATGCTTTAAGTGTGGCAGAAAAGGTCATTTCATGAAAGATTGCAAGTCCAGTCAGTTTGTATCCCATTCTGGTCTATTTACTTCAAATAAAAAGCCCGATGATAGCTATAAATCTAAATACAAAAAGCTTAAGGCTCAAATTGCTCTCATGGCACAACAAATGGAAAATAATATAAAGTGCATGATTGCAACAACTGAAGAGAAATGGGTTCCTTCTGATGATTCATCTGCTGATGAAAAAGAAGAAAGAGATTGCTGTTACATGGCTCTGGCAGACGAAGAGCACCTGGTGAAGAAAGATGTCACATCTGGAAGATGGGTGGACATTGTTATCAAGAAGGTTAGTGATTATGATATGGAAACTGACCAAGAATTAAAACTGGACATTGCTGAAGCTCTTAATTCTGATTTAATATTTGTTGAAACTGTTAAATCTGATTGTGTAAATGGTCTAGAAACAGATTTTTCTGAAATAACTGTTTTAAAATCAAAATTAAAGGAACTTCAAGATATTGAACTGGCATTTCAAGCCCAGGTTCTGGTAACTGAACAATTGATTCAAGAAAAACAAGATCTTGAGATCATTTTAGAGAAAGAAAAACTGGTGATTAAATCATGGCTTGAAACCAGAAAGCCATATGATGCTGGAGTAAATCAATTTCCCACACAAAAATGTGCTTATTTAGATGGAAATACTCATGTTGCATCTTTAATACCAGTAATTGATCGGTTACCAGACGGATTCAGGCCCGTTACCATTTATGATGAGCCTATAACTCCCAAGGCCAATATTTTCCCAGCTCAATCCCCAGAGGTTAAGACTGGAGCATTCCAGATGACTGCTCCAGTTAAAAAGGTTAATCGGAATAAACCTTTGCCTTAGATTGCTTCTAATGAACCCCAGGTTCAAAAGAAGAAGACCAATCCCCTACCTAAGCCTCGAGTCCAGTCAACTGGAAAGAGAGCCAGTTTCAATTACTGACTCGTCAATTTCAAAGTTTTAATGCAAGATTAAACTTTATTGAGGGTACTTCATCTGGCCCTAGACAAAATACCAAACCTTTTTCCAAGAAAGATAAATATATTTCTCCAGTTGAGAAAAAGAAAAAGGTTTCAAAACTATCAACCCCAGTGGTCTTTTCAACTAAGACTACTGTTGAAGAAAGTGAACTCAACCAGAAACCTGCAGGGACCTATAAGGGAGGGTCCAGTGAACCCATCAGTCGATGGGTTCCAAAATCTAATTGATATATCTGGTGGATGTGCAGGGCGATCGAAAGAAATATACCTGGTATCTTGACAGTGCAGCTGGCAGGACAATAACCGGATGTAAGACCCTGCTGGAGGAGTTCACCATTTCTGATGGACCCTCCATTACTTTTGGAAATGATGGTTGTGGAAAGATTGAGGGATATGGTGTTCTGAACAATGACAAGTCAAATTCAGACGAGTTGAATTTGTGAATGGTTTGAAATATAACCTGATCAGTGTAAGTCAACTGTGTGATGATGGCTATCAAGTTCTATTCAATATTGCTCAGGGAATTGTATTCAACAAGGACTGGAAGGTAGTATTGATTGCTCCCAGAAGAGGGAATGTGTACGTGATGGATATGGAAAGCTCTCCTTTAGAGCAGTGTTTCTATACTCAAGCTGATGAAGACACAAACTGGTTTTGGCACAAAAGGTTATCCCATTTAAATTTCAAAAATATTAATAAGTTGTCTATAAAACAACTGGCAGATGGGATACCTTCAGTTTCCTTCAAAAAGGAAAGGCCATGTCCAGGATGTGAGATGGGTAAGCAGAAACCTACCAGTTTCAAGACCAGACAGAATTTCAGCATATCTGAACCTCTTCATATGCTTCATATGGACCTCTTTGGTCCAGTGAATGTTCAGACTCGTGCTAGTAAAAGATACACCCTGGTGATCGTAGATGAATTCTCCAGATATTGTTGGGTTATCTTTCTCAGGTCTAAAAATGAAGCTGCTGCTGAAATCATCAGTCTTATCAAGCAAATTGAGCTCAAGTATAGTCGAAAGGTGTGTCAGTTAAGAAGTGACAATGGAACAGAATTCCAGAATGCAACTCTGGAGTCATTCTGTACTGAAACTGGCATCTCCCAGAATTTCTCATCAGCCCGCTCTCCAGAACAGAATGGAGTGGTGGAAAGAAAGAATCGAACGCTGATAGAAGCTGCCAGAAGTATGCTTGCTGAATCTAGTCTTTCTACCAGTTTCTGGTCTGAAGCAATTGCTACTGCTTGCCACACCCAGAACCGGTCAGTGTATGTGAAGTGACACAAAAGGACAGCCTATGAAGTCTTAAGAAATAGAAAACCAAATATTGGTTATTTTCACGTTTTTGGATGTCCAGTTTACATCCTGAACGACTCCAGTCAGTTAGGCAAATTTGATGCCAAAGCTGATGAAGGGTATTTCTTAGGCTATTCAGCCATTCGAAAGGCCTTCAGAGTCTATAACAAGAGACTGGAGAAGGTCCATGAGTCAATTCATGTCACATTTGATGAATCAAATGCCGCAATCAATAAAAATCCAACCCTTGATACTCCCCCAGTAACTCCAATTGTCTTCTATGAATCTGATCCTATCAACTACAATAAAGAAGATTCTCCAGAAGAAGTTTCCAGTCATCCTAATCTGGAACCTGTTCAGAATAAGAAACCCTCCAGTAGTACACCTTTCTATCCTTCAATAATTTTCAAGCTACCCTCTGAAATTATTATTGGATCAGATGTTCGTACTACTCCCCCAGTATCAGTCCCAGTTGAGACTGAACCAGTATTTCAAGAAATGCCTTCAAATGAAGAATTTCATGATGCAAATCGTGATTTAAATGAATCAGATGAAGATGTTGAAGTAGTCTGGGAAGATCCTCCTCCTGAAGCAACACCAGAGGAGACTAAACTGAATTCTTGCACTGATATTGTTGTCAGTAACAATCCTGGTCAGTACTCCAGATGGACAAAAGCTCACCCTATCGATCAGATCATAGGTGACTCTAGTAGAGGAGTTCAGACCAGAAGAGCTCCAGTGATCAATGCTTATATGTCAGTTTCTTATCACTGATTGAACCAAAGAAGATTGATGAGGCTATGGAAGATCCAAGCTGGGTGACTGCTATGCAAGAAGAGCTTCACCAGTTTGAAAGGAACAAGGTTTGGTACCTGGTCCCTTTCCCAGTTGGTTAGAAAGAACCAATTGGAACCAGATGGGTCTTCAGGAACAAGGTAGATGAAGATGGCCACGTAATCAAAAACAAGGCCAGACTGGTAGCACAAGGCTACTGCCAGTCAGATGTCGATTTTGATGAATCATTTGCTCCAGTGGCTAGACTTGAAGCGATCAAAATATTCTTAGCATTCGCTGCTCATCATCAGTTCAAGGTCTACCAGATGGACATGAAAAGTGCATTTTTGAATGGAAAACTTGAAGAAGAAGTTTATGTCAGACAACCACCAGGTTTCGTTGACGAAAAGCATCCACACTGGGTATATCGTCTGGACAAAGCACTTTATGGTCTCAAACAAGCCCCACGTGCCTGGTATGATACTCTGACTAAACATTTATTGAAAAATGGTTTCAAAAGAGGTGCAATTGAAAATACCTTATTTATTCTTCATGAAAAAGGTAATCTTCTAATGGTACAAATTTATGTTGATGATATTATTTTTGGGTCTACTGATGATAAAATGTGCAAGAAATTTTCGAAAATAATGTCGACTGAATATGAAATGAGTTTAATGGGTGAATTAACATATTTTCTTGGACTCCAGATTAAACAGACCAGAGATGGTATTTTTATTAATCAGGAAAAATATGTTAGAGATCTTCTAAAGAAATATGATATGAACTCTTCACCATCTAAACCCACTCCAATTTCTGCACCATTAACACTGGACTCAGATCCAGATGGTAAACCAGTGAACACCACTGTCTATAGAGGCATGGTTGGTTCACTGATGTATTTAACTGCCAGTAGACCAGATATTATGTTTTCAACATGTTTATGTGCCAGATATCAGTCTAGTCCAAAAGAATCTCATATGCTTGCTGTAAAGCGCATACTGAAATACCTTAAGTGTGTCCCCAGTTTGGGTCTTTGGTATCCCAAAGGCTCAGGCATGGATCTAATGGGTTATTCAGATTCAGATCATGCAGGTTGTAAGATAGACAGGAAATCCACTACTGGTGGATGTCATTTCCTTGGTGGCAAACTGGTCAGCTGGACCAGTAAAAAGCAAACTTCAGTTTCATTGTCCACTGCTGAAGCTGAATACGTGTCTGCAGCCAGTTGTTGTGCTCAGATACTCTAGATGAAGAACCAGTTGCTTGATTATGGTATTAAGTATTCAAAGACCCCAATCTTTTGTGATAATTCCAGTGCCATTGCTATCTCGAACAATCCAGTCATGCACTCAAAGACGAAGCACATTGATCTCAGGTATCATTTCATTCGTGATCATATTATGAAAAATAATATTGAACTCCATTTTATTCCCACTGACAAACAACTCGCTGACATTTTTACTAAACCTCTGGATGTCAAAACTTTTGAATATTTTGTTGGTGAGTTGGGAATGTTAAACTCTTAAATCTGGAACCTTGGTATTGAACGCCTATGTGTACTATCAGGGATCTTTGATTTAAAGATTTATAAATCTATGACTGCTTAGATATCGAACGCCTTCGTGTACTATCTTTGCATTAATAGATTTCTGGATCAACATTCCAGGGGGAAGACTGAAAGATATATTTTTGTTCTTAAAAATGTTTTAATTTCAGGGGGAATTTATTAATTTATTTTCTCACTGGACAAAATTTTTCCAGAAAAATTACTGGTACCTTGTAAATGTGTCCCTCTCACTGGTAATTAGATAGGTTGAAGTGCATGTTTGAGGTGACTTCTGTCTCCTTGTAAATGTGTCCCTCTCACTGGTAATTAGATAGGTTGAAGTGCATGTTTGAGGTGACTTCTGTCTCCTTGTAAATGTGTCCCTCTCACTGGTAATTAGATAGGTTGAAGTGCATGTTTGAGGTGACTTCTGTCTCCTTGTAAATGTGTCCCTCTCACTGGTAATTAGATAGGTTGAAGTGCATGTTTGAGGTGACTTCTGTCTCCTTGTAAATGTGTCCCTCTCACTGGTAATTAGATAGGTTGAAGTGCATGTTTGAGGTGACTTCTGTCTCCTTGTAAATGTGTCCCTCTCACTGGTAATTAGATAGGTTGAAGTGCATGTTTGAGGTGACTTCTGTCTCCTTGTAAATGTGTCCCTCTCACTGGTAATTAGATAGGTTGAAGTGCATGTTTGAGGTGACTTCTGTCTCCTTGTAAATGTGTCCCTCTCACTGGTAATTAGATAGGTTGAAGTGCATGTTTGAGGTGACTTCTGTCTCCTTGTAAATGTGTCCCTCTCACTGTAATTAGATAGTTGAAGTGCAGTTTGATGGGTGAATTAACGTATTTTCTTGGACTCCAGATTAAACAGACCAGAGATGGTATTTTTATTAATCAGGAAAAATATGTTAGAGATCTTCTAAAGAAATATGATATGAACTCTTCACCATCTAAACCCACTCCAATTTCTGCACCATTAACACTGGACTCAGATCCAGATGGTAACCAGTGAACACCACTGTCTATAGAGGCATGGTTGTTTCACTGATGTATTTAACTGCCAGTAGACCAGATATTATGTTTTCAACATGTTTATGTGCCAGATATCAGTCTAGTCCAAAAGAATCTCATATGCTTGCTGTAAAGCGCATACTGAAATACCTTAAGTGTGTCCCCAGTTTGGGTCTTTGGTATCCCAAAGGCTCAGGCATGGATCTAATGGGTTATTCAGATTCAGATCATGCAGGTTGTAAGATAGACAGGAAATCCACTACTGGTGGATGTCATTTCCTTGGTGGCAAACTGGTCAGCTGGACCAGTAAAAAGCAAACTTCAGTTTCATTGTCCACTGCTGAAGCTGAATACGTGTCTGCAGCCAGTTGTTGTGCTCAGATACTCTAGATGAAGAACCAGTTGCTTGATTATGGTATTAAGTATTCAAAGACCCCAATCTTTTGTGATAATTCCAGTGCCATTGCTATCTCGAACAATCCAGTCATGCACTCAAAGACGAAGCACATTGATCTCAGGTATCATTTCATTCGTGATCATATTATGAAAAATAATATTGAACTCCATTTTATTCCCACTGACAAACAACTCGCTGACATTTTTACTAAACCTCTGGATGTCAAAACTTTTGAATATTTTGTTGGTGAGTTGGGAATGTTAAACTCTTAAATCTGGAACCTTGGTATTGAACGCCTATGTGTACTATCCGGGATCTTTGATTTAAAGATTTATAAATCTATGACTGCTTAGATATCGAACGCCTTCGTGTACTATCTTTGCATTAATAGATTTCTGGATCAACATTCCAGGGGGAAGACTGAAAGATATATTTTTGTTCTTAAAAATGTTTTAATTTCAGGGGGAATTTATTAATTTATTTTCTCACTGGACAAAATTTTTCCAGAAAAAATTACTGGTACCTTGTAAATGTGTCCCTCTCACTGGTAATTAGATAGGTTGAAGTGCATGTTTGAGGTGACTTCTGTCTCCTTGTAAATGTGTCCCTCTCATTTGTCTGTATTAGTTGACGTGCACGTTTGAGGTTACCAGTCTCTTTCAAATGGTTTTCACTGGTACTTTACTGGAGTGTCCCTCCAGTGTACCATTAGTACATGCTTCACTGGAATAATCCACCAGTGATACTGGAGTGTTCAGTCAACCTCCAGATGCACTGAAATGAGTCATAATATTTTATACTTGGTCATTGTGCGTGCCACGTATGCAAAATATTTGAAAAGATATTTATCTTGATATTTATCTTATTATCCTACGTGGCATGTAATTTTTTCAAAGAAATGATGGTATTTTTACCTTGGGAAGACAAAAAGTGCAAGTTGATAATGTTTGTGGGCTGTAAACCGTCACACATTTATGTGTGATGTGATGTAGTTAATGCGGATCTCAGAACCCGATCAAAATTATATTTGATAAATTCAAATTAACCGTTTGAGTTCCACATTCTCTCTCCTATATAAATACTCACTTTCACTTTCATAAGCATTTACTTCGAACATATTTACTCCCAAATTCTTCAAATTCCTTCATTTAATTTCCTTTTCATTCAATTTCCAATCATAAATCTCTTTCATATTCAATTCATCAAATCTTTATAAACCCTAATTCTTCAATTTCATCTTCATAATTCTATCTATCATATTCAATGGCACCAAGACAATCTAATTCACCAAAAAATCTGCTCGCTGCTGAATATGCTCCCGTTCCAAATGTTGTAACGGCACGTCATATTACTTTAGAAGCAAAAGCCATCAGAATAAACATGAACAGTTGGATGGCTAGACTCACAAGCACCACTCATGCTCCCACCTCTCTAATTGGACGACTGAATGCCTTTTTCCTCAGTTGTCCACTTTATGGTGCTCTCACTCTTAATCCTGGTAAAATGTATCATGATTATTTGTGTGAATTTTGGTATACTGCTGTGTATGTTGAAAACACTAAAACCATCAACTACACATTGCAACAAGGCACCAGGGCCTTCACTCTCACTGCCGATTCTCTCAGAGATATTCTTCAATTGAATTATCTGGCTGAAAATGAGATGACAATTACTCTCCCAACTGGTCTTAATTTCAGAGGTGTGTGCAGATTCATGGGGCACACTGATATACTGGATGAGCATGGCCAGTTATCAAGGAAAGGCACAATCTACATGAGCAAACTGACAGACTCATGGAGATATTTCTTCACTCATATTGTTGAGTGTTTGGGTGGCAGTTCTAGAGGGTTGGACCAGATTAATCAAATGCAACTCCAGATTGCCTACTGTCTATGGTTTGGGTACAGGATCGATTTTGCTCAGATCTTCTTTGATGACCTTGTTGACCGTCTGAAGGTGAAAGGTAGAAAACCACATATTCCTTATATTCGTTTTCTGTCACTTGTGTTTTTAAGAGCTCTAGGTGCTGAGTATGATTACGATACAAACCAATTTTCTGTGTGTGAATATCTGAGGGAGCTAAGTTCATTGAAATCAAGAGCTGGTGAGGTTGAAATTCCTGTAAATATGCTGAACCACTTTAGAAATGATGCACTGGATGAGGAAGAAGAGGCTCCAGGTGGGAACCTAGTTGGTGAAGGACCCTCTGGTGACCTAAATGTTGAAATTGTGCAACCAGTAACCCAAGTGGCCCCTGACCAACAGGAACAAGAAAATGTTGACCCTCCTAGACGACCAAGATCAAATAGACGTCTTATGAGGGCTGGAGTTCAGGTAAAT
Organism: Erigeron breviscapus; assembly: GCA_034093135.1. Lineage (NCBI taxonomy): Eukaryota > Viridiplantae > Streptophyta > Magnoliopsida > Asterales > Asteraceae > Erigeron > Erigeron breviscapus. Next base: position 32,068,556 of record CM067169.1, on the reverse strand, counting down.
CCAGATAGAGCCGAATCAAGCCATCCTTGTGATATAATGAATGAAGATGGGTCTCTGATTATTGAACAAGAGGAAAATGTTGAGCAGGCTGGTCAACTGGATTTGAATGTAGAAGTTGGTGATCAGACTAGTGATCAGACAGTTGATGAAACATTTGTTTGGAATGAGGTTGATTCACCCATGTCAGAAGGTAATATTTTTTATACTGACATGAGTTTTCTTGGAGATGATGTAGTAGAAATAGAACGATTACCAGAAATGCCACCACCTCTACAAGAATCAAATATTCCACCACCAGAATCCACTATGCCACCACCACCACCACCTTCAATTCCACAAAATACTCCTTACTTCAATCCACCCACACTTCAAATAACACAAAATCAACCACCACCACTTGAAACTCCAATTGATTTATCTGAACACCGTGTGCTGGACTCCACTGTAGTAACATCTGAAGTTTCAACTGAAGAGGTCCAGGCACAAGTACCGATGGTGACCAGATTGGCTTCTGAATTGGCACCTCCCAGTGGTCTCTCTACTTCATCTTCAGCCGAGGTCCAAGGCCTTTTAAGTAAGGTGGCGGACCTGGAGAGATCACTCCAGTCTTCATCGCAGGTTGTTTCTGATTTCAAATCTCTTTTATCAAATAATCTTTCATCAGAAATGAATCTTTTTGCTGGTAACGAGAAGCTGGTGTTTGAGAAGTTGAATGAGCTGGTACTGGCCACAAATAAAAATTCTGAAAATATCAAAGTGGCAGTCCAGGGATTAGAGTCAAGGCTGGTGAATTCTGTTCAGACTGCAGTAAAAGCTGAACTTGTTCAACCACTGGCAGGTCTGATAGATGAGGTTCAGAAGTTGACCACCAGGATAAGTTCTCTGGAAAGCAGGCCAACACTTGATCAGAATGCTGTTGTCAGTTCTATCAGTGATGAATGTACTAAGAAGTTCAGACATGGTATGTTAAAAGAAATTTCTGAAGAGATTTCTGGGTCTGTTCTTAGAACAATTCAAGATGGGTTGTTGCCACAGGTGGTGAAAATGATTGAAATTGAAATGCCAAAGCACTTGCCTCAAGAACTTGAAATTGTTAAGAAGGAAGTGATGGCTCTGAGGAAGACTGTGAATATCACCACTCCAGTGGCTGGAAGAACATTTGGTGCTGCAGACAGATATATGCTTGAACAATTATGGAGTGCCCACAAGTCTCAAACTGGTGGACATTCCAAGGGGGAAAAGTCTGTTGCCACTGAATTTGTTCCAGAAGGATTAGTGAGGAAAAAGAAAGAAGTTGTTGCAAGTGCAATTGAAAAGGCCTTTAGCACTGAAGCTATTGTGCAACAAGAAGAAGTGACTGGTACTGATGCCAGTGCATAAGAAGCACAGAAGGCACTTGGCACTGAAGCCATTGTGCAGGTTGAAGAGGCTGCTGGTACTGATGCCAGTGAGCCCCAGTTTGAAGAATTCCCAGATATCACAACCACTCTAAAGTCAGCAAAAGGAAAGCAACAGGTGGTATCTGGAGAAGAAATTGAAACTGCTGAAGGTTCATCAGAACTCCCTACTGCTGATGATGATACCTCGAAGAGACTGGAACAGGAATGCATTATGATAGAAATTTTTAAGAAAAATCAAAAAGATGAACTGCTGGCCCACAAAAAGGAGATGGCAATCATGGGGACTCTTGATTCTTACAATACTGGCAGGTTGGGCATACATATTGATGTTTATAAAAGAATGAAGGAAGACCCCAGAGTTCATCAGTGTCTGGATGCATTGGATGACGTGTATATTCGCTCAAGGTACTCTGAAGAAGAACAAACTTATGATGCTGTAACTTATGGTGTCAGTGTAGTTGAGCTAATAAGACAAAGGACGGAGGAACTGGTGAACCTCCAAAAGAAAATAAGAAAGAATGTTGGTGCTCTGGAGATAGAGTACAGGAAGAAGATAAAGGGCTTACCAAAACTCACTGCCAAACAGTTAAAGGAAATCAGAGATGCTGATCTAAGCACTTTCATTCCTCTGGATACTTCACAAAGAATCAATCGTGAAGCACTCCAGTCTGCCATGGAACAGCAGAAAGTATCCAAGGAAACTGAATACATGATCCAGATGGCTAAGCAAAAAGCCAAATATGAAGATATGTTGAAGTTCAGGGCTGATGCCAGAAGGATCATTGGTGCAGAGATCAAATTAGCTGAAAATCATGAAGGTATGTCCAGGTTTGAAGTAAAGTTGACCAGGGAGGGTAACTTTACTGATGAAAGGAAAAATGCGTCAGTCCAAGCGTTTGGATGGACTGAACTGAAGGAGATAGCCTTAACGTTCAGGGGGAAGACTGATTTGTCGACTGATGTTAAAGCATTTCTGAAGAGAATTGAGAAGGTATGGAAAATAAAGCAACAGATGGAAGTTGCAATAGGCATGAAAACACCAGAGTCTGTACCATCCTCACCTTCACCAAAGAGAAAGGCTTCTGAAGATGCTCCAGGACAGACGTCGAAAATAAGGGCCAAACTCTTGTATCATTTACTTGTAATTTGTATTTAAATTCACAAAATTGTAACTTATTTTCTGTTGATGATTGTAAATATAGTTGCATATTTTGTTTCATAAAGTAAGTGATCAGATTTAGTCTAAGTTAGAACTAAAAGATGAAACTGAAAACACTGATGATCTATAAAGTGTTTTCCAGTAACTTAAATTTTTAGACTAAGTCAAAACAAGTGTTTTTCAAGCATAGAAAGTTGTATAGATAGAAGCTTGAAAAACCTTGCATTATTTCTAAACAAATAGGGGGAATTTGTTAGGTCCAGATTTACTGGACTCTGAAGACTTGAAGATTGGAGAGTCTCTGAAGACTTGTCCAGAAATGATATTTACTGGACCCACTCCAGACTTGCTGACTGGAGCGACCCTGAAGATTTGTACAGAAATAATAGAAGACCAGCGAGCAAAATACTTGTATAGGAAATCTGGAGTATTCCAGATTAGCTCACTGGACTTCACCCTAGTCCAGATCTATTCTACTGAAGACATTCTCACTGAAGTCAAAGACTGGAGTTAGAATAAAGAAGACTGACAAATGGCGGAGTCCACTGGAAGTCTTACCAGATCTACGACTGGAGGTTTATCAGTGTTCTAGACCTTACAAGTCTGAACACTGATTACGAGGTATTGACTTTTTGCCTTTACACACTTTTCAAAAGACATTCCACTTGTCTTTACCAAAAGTACATACGTGTGTAAAGGTGGTTGGTTAAAAGAATAAAGTTATATTGATATGACTTTATCCTTGTACTTTAACCAATGCATTTAATAACCTTGTCGGTTCATTAACTGCATGCAACTATATTTATACGGCACAAATTCACTGGTGAATTTGTTTGCCTATAAATACAAAGTCATTTCCTTGTTAAAATTACTTTTAAGCATTAAAGGTGAATTTGTCTAAATACTCTCGATCGTAACAGGGATACTTCACAACTTTAAGTATCTCGATCCAAAGAGTTTATTTGGCAAATATAGATCATTTGTAATTCATAGGTTGTTAGGATACTTACATATTTGTATTATCTTGATTCCGCACAACCTTGTATTTTATTTAACATCATAAATAAAATACACTTGAAACAATTACATTGTGTTCCACCTTTACTTTAAGTCGTGTATTACTTTGTTTATATACTTGCATTTATATTCAAGTAATACTAGTCCAATCTAGTGCTTATTAGACTTGTTGTATTTTACACTTTGGGTTAAACCATCTAGAGAGTTTGGGACTCACATAGGTATAAAGAAGATACCCCGAGGACTTACTTGTTCGAATCTCAAAGGCCACATTAGCTTCATTTTTGACAACCAACAAAGATATTTCCGAAATATCTTGTCACACACATACTTCCTATAGCAATACATATACTTCCGAAATATATGTACCCGAGACTTTCCATATACAGACCAAATATGCAAAATAATAACACTAAATCTTTCATAAGATTTAAGGACCAGCTCAATTTAGCAAGTAAAGAGGAGGCATACAAGGCCATATATCTAAACAAGTGTCCCACATAAGCATTGTATAATTAGGATCAGATTACGGAAAAACCTTAACACTTTATGTCTACCGATACATCATATGATGAAGTCATTGAACAAAGCAGTTTAAGTACGTTAAGCAGACCTAAGAGCCACTAGTTATGTTCACGTCTCAACACTAAAGCAACAACTACTCCCCCTTAAACCATTATTATATTTTTTTATTACATTTTCTGATTTTTTATTTTTATTTTTATATATAAGAGGTTCTAGAGAGACAGTAGCTAAGGGTTTCTCATTCCAGTCAATTGGACTAGCAACTCGAAACGTGATCGATCAAAGGCCTTAGTGTAAAAATCATATATAAATCAACTTGCACATTCATCATAGGATAACAAACATTAAACAAATAACAATGCTATCACAAATGATTTATTAACAAGCATAAAATAAAGTAATTCAGATTACATCTTAACTATACAAGGAAAGATTTCACCTGACATGTGATCAGAAGTGATCAACATTAAACACCTTACATATACTCATTTTTCCCAAATACGTTCTTTTATAAACAAATTATAAATAACATACAAGGGACTTGCACCATGATTTACAATAACATAAACAAAAACGAAAGTTCGATAACCCACTATGTTATCTAATAAAAATGTGCCTAGGACTCAGTCACCGATCACCGAAATGCATGGTCTTCTCTAATTGTGTCCTTCGCACGAAAGATAGGCGCCTAGTTGCGAAACGGCACCCAAGCCTCAGTAGACTTGAATTTACCGTCCTTATCTTTCACTGAGACATTCGTCCAATATCCATCACTCTCAGTGGGAGTCTTGGATTTTGAAGTCTGTCTGTTGTTTCTTGGCACCCTCTCAGGAGATAACTCGATCTTTCTCCTGGGACTATGCTTTTGAAACATTGAAGAACGACCAGTCTTAACCGTTCCTGTGAAATGATCATAAAAACATGTATCGTCATCACCAACACGGTTAAAGACTTCCCGTTTTGGAGTGGGATTCCTCTTTGGAGTCTTGCTACGAACTTGGCCACCATTTGAAGGCTTCTTTGGAGATACACTTCTTGGCTTTCCATGCTCCTTAGCAACATAACTCGAGGGATTTCTAGAAGCATAATCTTCATAGTATTTCTTCTTATAATCCCTCATGAATGTTGGATTTGAAGTACTAATCTGATTATTTCTAGGTGAACCACTCCGTGCGGGTGAGTTCCTTTGAGAAATCTTTTTAGGTGAAACACTCGTTGACCTTTCTTTAACGTGTTTACCTTTGTTCTTTCTCAACTGAACATCCATATCTTCAACATCTCTGTCACTTGAGTCATTAGACTGCCTTGATCTGTTAGATTTACCCTTCTAAGACATATGCTTGCCACATGTCCCTTTTCTCGGCAAATGAAGCAAGAAATTTTGTCAATGGACTTCTTTGATCTGCTAACTGCCGGACCACTTGTCCTTTCAAAATGTGCCCTTTTGACTATATTCTCTTGTTCAGGAGTCAGTATAAGTGGAACTGCCCTTTTTCTAGATTTCAATTTAGGATTTAGCACTTCCTCTGTAATATCCACATCCCATACTTTGTCTATTAATATTGGATCCATGCATCCTATTAGGAACTCTGGCTCTGTGAAAACTCGATCACTTCCTTTCAATGTGAAGTGTTTTAACATAATAGTTTTTAAGCTAAAGTCAGAGGTTTGCTTCTTTTGAAATTGTTATATTATTTATATCTCTGTAAGTTCTTCTTGTTGATCAATAGGTTTATCTTGAATTTCAGTCATCTTTTCACCAGGGATTGGAATTGACTCCTTGTCTTCAGATTGCTTATTTGATTTGGTTTTCAAGGATGATGTAGTTTCTTCTTGAGTCATTTCTACAAAAGTGTGTTCGAAATCTTGATGATCTCCAGTCCTTTTTGACTTAGAAAGATAATTTATCATGCATCTCATATCTCTCATTCTGTTGAGTTTCCCATTTAGATGAGTTATTTCAACTTTAGCATCCGCCAATTCAGTTTGTTTCTCAGTAAGTTTCTTTGATAGCTTTCCAGAGTTTTCTTGACATAACTGTTTTCTAAGAATTACTTCTCTGAGCTCTTCTTTCATTGCGGTCAATCTGCCTTGATCTGCTTTAACTTGTTTCTTTAACTCACCTTCCTTTTGGGTCAACATAGCAACTTATTGCTTGAGAAAAGACCTGTCTTTGATTGTATCATCAAGTAATGCCCTTGTGTCTCTTACAACATTCTGAAGATTACTGACTTCGGAAGATAGCACATTGTTGAACTTGCAAATTTTCACTAATGAATGTAGTGAGAACTCGACTAATTGCTCAGGAACATCTAAATTAGAAATTAAATCAATAAGTTCCTCTGTACTGAGTCATTGAGGAATTTCCACCTTTTGACAATCTTTGTCTTCTTCTAATTCTAATATCTCATCATTCTCCGAAAGAATACTTGTGTCAAGAGCTTTCTCCTTGTCTTATTCTGTCTCTATAGGATAATCTTGCTCATGTCGAACAGGAACATATGTATCTTCATATAACTTTGTAAACTCAATGGCACTCATATATTCCTCATTTCCTTCTTGATGATCTTGATCAGTTTCGATTGTCATGGTGTAATCTTCCTTATGAGCGTCCATATTGTGATAAAAACCCCAATTGAAAGGCTTCATTTCAATGTCTAAATGAGTTAATATTCTGGAATTATCGGTACTTAATGGAGTCATATGTTTACGCAGGTTCACGGAAGATGCGAGAGAGGGTAAATGGCATCAAGTAACTCAAGATGGAAGCCTATGAAGTTACAAGACACAAGGAGGTGATTCGGGAGCTGAACGAAGAAGTACGAGAAGCAGCAGTAGTTGCCAGCGTCGCTGGCCCATGCCCAGCGCCGCTGGGAGCCCATCCAGCACCGCTGGGCGGCCCAGTTCAGTAACCGACTTAAACACCTATTTAAGTCAAACTAACCCTCAAAACCCTAGGAGAGAGCCGATTCAGCATCCCTAGCCACCCATATTCAACCCTAGGTCGACTTTGCAGATTCCAAGGAGGTTTTGGAGCTTCTAACACCTTCCGATCTTCATCCTCAGCCTAGATCTACTCTTTTACTTTACTTTCAGTTGGTAAACAATGTCTTTCATCTTTTCAGACTTTATTATTCCTTTAATAATGTCAGGCTAGTAGGCTGAATACTTGTTTGGATCAATGTGATCATGTAGACGTTTATTGTTTTACTTTATTTGTTAGAATCTGTTGGAGTGTGTTTTACTGTTTATCGTAGATCCATGTTTTACTAATTCTTCATATTATTATCGGTTCCATATCTGCATGTATTAGTTTAATTCTGATGACCGGTCTATAATCATACACTAGGATTAATACATTAGGATGGAAAACACTAGTCGGTCTTTAACTAGTTGTAAAAGGTGATTCACTTGTAATCGAGGGATCCAGAACCATAGTAATTAGGATGAATAGAACATGAAGCTTAACAATGTCAGACGCGATCCTTTGACTTGGAAACGAGCACTGTGGTCACCGGAGATAATTACTATATGGTCATGGCTTAAGAGCCGGGTAACTAAAAGATGAGCTAGTAACACGAACTTTAGGTCATTAATGCTTAAACAATGAATCTAACGAGAATTTGTTTATAGGGTAGTGTGAGTCTAGCGACAGCACTAGTTAATTAGACAAAGTGAATCTAACGAGAATCTGAGCCGTGATTAAGTTTCCAACAGTCTAGCAAATGGGTAGAATAGTATTTGGTCGTACCATGAGATCGGAGATGCCAAACAAGTATTTTAATTTAATTACTGTTATTTGCTTTTTCAAACTATTTTTAGATTAAGCCTCTCGCTGAATAAGCGGTTGCGGCTTCTATTTACTTTTCAGTATTTTTAATTAGTTTAATAGGAAATCGTGACAACCCCACAACCGCTAGAATTACACATATTACTAGATTAGGTAAAGCAATGCGTCCCTGCGAACGATCCTGTTCTTATCACTAAACTATACTACATCTGATCGGGTCCCCTGTCCGTTAAGGTGTGTGTGTTTTTGAGATAATAACTTGTACAATATTTTTATAAATTTAAACACTAAAACAAAAACAACCATCACTTTCTCAGGGAGTTCATCTTCTTCATTCATCATTGAATAGTCAACATTGTCTACATACTCATCATCTTGATATGAATCATCAAGATCATCAGCTATGGCACTGTCTGAGTAAATTTCAGCAAGATATGCATTGTCTTCTTCATTGACTTTAGTACTCCAGTCATATGATCCGTCTTATTGTTGGACCACCAAAGCTCTTGAGTTACTCTGATCAACTGAGCCTTGATTTCCATTAGACCTATCACTATATGACCTTTGTCTAGAGATGTTCGAAGATGAAGGTACTGTTCCACCTTGATTGAAGTTCTGACGAGTCACAATAGACCTATCATCCTTCTTAGGTCTCTGGCATTCCCTAGCAAAGTGTCCAAAGCCCTCGTAATTGTAACACTTTACCTTTGACTTATCAAAGCCAAGCTTGGAACCCACAACCTTTCGCCCTGTTCTTGCCCAGTACCGTTTAGCCCGTAGAGTCAACATGTCCATTTGCCATTGCAAGTCAATCTCTTCTAAGTCCAAAGGATCAATTTGTTCATAGTCTTCAGCTATAAGACTAGGATCCTGAGCCTTTCCTTGGATAAACTGTTCATAAGATGTCACGAATGATGCAAGAACGGATAAGTGACTTTCCACACATTTGACACTTATAGGCATGGTGGAACTAGCACCAGAGGTAGGATACTGACGGTTGCCTTGATTGTCACCCTGACTTGAAACAAGAGATATGTTCCCCTCAGAGTCAAACGAAATTCTCTGTAAGTCAACATCTTCACTCAGGAAGGCACTTGTGCTTCCACTAGAAGAATCTTGACCCACATTGATCGTAGGCCTACCGTAATAAAGCTCGGGAATCTGAGCATTATTATATCCTACTTCCCTCCTTTTTAGTTTCATTTCTTGTCCCCGAAACTTAGCAACTATCTGAGTCAAGGACATGTCTGAGAAATCTGCTTTCTCCTGCAAAGTAGTAATATAATTACTCCACTTTTCCGGCAAGGAGCTTAAAAATTTCTCGACTTTTTCCTCCTCAGAGTAGGTAACCTCAAATGCTTGCAACTCTGCTAACAAGTGATAATACCTAGTAATTAGTTGATCTAAGTTTTCACTTCTTAACCCGTTGAATACATTATACTGATGCTTTAAAAGGTCTCTACGATTCTTTTTAAGTGTTTCATCCCCTTCACAATGATTCTTTAATGCTAACCAAAGTTCTTTAGATGTATTGAATCCGTTAAATAAATGTAATATTTCTTGAGGTAATGACATTTTTAAACATGATAGTACCTTTTTCTCTGCCTCATAAATTTTTTTATTAGATTCAGTCATGTCTTGATAAGCATATACTTTGTTAACACCACTATCCTCATATGTTGGGGCACTATATCCTTCTGTCATACAAGTCCATATTCTAATATCCGTGAATTGCATAAAGGATTCGAATCGGCCTTTCCAAGAAAAGTATTGGTCTATGATCATCAATTTGGGTGGTGAATTACCCTTACCGGTCTCATGGTCAATTAGTATCAATTGGTTAAGATAATTTGCTGACATTGTATATGTGGTTCAACTAATAAACACACAAATCCACAAGAACACGCAAATCTGGGAACACTCAAATGAAACACACAAGATGTAGGAACACGCAAACGAGAACACTCAAAACTAAAACCTCTCAAACTTGAGAACACTCAAACAGAATACGCAAACCACTAGAACGCGCAAACTATTTGGAAATCACGCAGATCTGAGATGCACTGAAACACGCAAAGTACTGTACTTTAAGAACGCGCAAAAAGTACTGTACCAGAACACGCAAAACGAGTTGTTCTTCAATCTTTCTCAGATCTTGAACCCGATATTTTTCCTTGATCATCAAAACCTTGAGAAAATAGTTTTAGGATTGAGATGTGACTTATTTTGGTGTCAAGTTTGAACCTTTCTTTCAAACGCACCCGAAAACTATCTCCACCTATGAACACGCAAAAAAGTGTGATAACCAAACCGAAATCAATCTCGAACCAAGGTATTGAAACCTTTGGCTCTGATACCAGTTGTAAGTTCAGGTCGCCCTCGTTTGTCGGACCGTCGAAATGAGATTGACTAAGGATATGTCGAGGTGCGGAATCCCTCGAGATAATCCACGGTTTCTATATCACCTTTTGTAAGATATATATATATCACTATATATATATATATATATCTATGCGTGAACATAAACACTCGTATTTGGTTAATATAGTAAGGCGGCTTTCCGGACAAACAATACCCACTTGGTAACTTAAGTCCTAAACCAACCAACCACGAGTGTGTGTTTTGCGGTTCGTGCGTGAGACGAGTGACACCACAAGATCTACTAGATTTGTGTGTTCTTAGCTCTAGTAGTTTCTCTCTCAAGATTTTGCTCGTTTCTCTCTCTACACTCTTGTCTCTGAACACGCAAACCACACACCCATATATATAGGCAAGGGCAGGAACACGCAAAACCCTATGGGTTTGCGTGTTTCCATGTCAGCCCAAGGCCCATTAGGGTTTGGCCATATGCGTGTTTCCCTGAACACGCATATTGTTTGAGTGTTCTTGTGAACAAGCAAACTTTTGCTTGTTTCTCAAGAACTCTCAAACCATTTGAGTGTTCTTCTGAACAAGCAAACTTTTGCTTGTTCCCAAGAACTCTAAAATGACACTTAGGAATATTTGAGTTAATGTTCCTACTGCTGTAAACGCAGAACCAACATTAACTCAGCCAATGTTCCTAGTGATGTAAACGCAGAACCAACATTGACTAGATTACCTTTAGAAGTATTTAAGTTAATGATCTTACTGCTGTAAACGCAGAACCAACATTAACTTAATTACCCTTTACATGTATTGTTTACATTCATGTCAAGTACCTGCAAAACACAAATAATAAACCAACATATAAACATATATAAAGACCCCAATATGATCACAATATATGCCAAGGTAATTTCATTGACAAACGGTAATTTACAAGATAAATTACAAGACTTGAATATAAAATACATAACACATCTAGAATGCTTTTGTCACCGAGAAACATGCACCAACAAGAGCTCGAAGCTTCGTCAGTGTACAACTTCCACATGCTCGACCCTTCGTTCTCCATGACACTTAAAGAAGCTTATTTATCTGGTTCCTCACTTTCTTGTGTTTCATCTATGATATCAGCTAGTACTGGTCCCCTTATAGCGTGCCTTCTTCAGAATTCAATATCATGTTCGCCCAGCTCTATCGCCCATTTGGCTACTCTTCCCGACTTTTCTAGTTTAAGTAAGATTTGCTTTATAGGTTTATCAGTCAGCGCTATGATTGGATGTGCTTGGAAGTACCTTTGTAACCTTCGGGCAACATGAATTAGAGCTAAGGTTAGTTTCTCTAGCTCCGGGTAGTTTACCTCAGATCCTTGCAGGATTTTACAAAATAAATCGGGACTCCTTTCCGATCCTTTTCTGTTAAGAGGACAGCACTGACAAACTCAAAAGATGCTTCTAGGTACATATAGAGTGTCTCTCCCGGAATAGGCGAGGTAAGCGTAGGTAGTTGCGCTATGTATCATTTCATTTGCTCGAAAGATTCATCCGCTTCTTTTGTCCAGGTAAAGTTCTTCTTGTCCAAACATCCCTTGAGTATTTTAAAAAATGGGAGTTGTTTGTCTGCTCCTCGCGAGAGGAAACGACTGAGTGCTACAAGCTTTCCGTTGAGGCTTTGAACTTCTTTGATGGATTTGGGAGGAGATAGCTGTGAAAGTTTATCAACTTTCGAGGGGTTTGCCTGTATTCCTTTGCTTGATATGTAGTACCCCAGGAATTTTCCTTCTTCAACTCCGAAGGAGCACTTTTTCGGATTTAGCTTCATATTGATGGATCGGAGGGTATCGAAGGTCTCCTGGATATCTGTAACACCCGTGACTTTTGACCGTTTGACTTTACGTGTAAATTTACTAACAATTGTATTTGTTATGCAATTTAACTCATTTTGTGATTTGATGACATGTATTATATGATAGACGAGTTTGATTGACCGTTTAACTTGTGAAACGACGCTAGACGATGCTAAACAATGTTTAATTGACTAGAATTAGAAAATGGGTCAACCCATGGGTCTAACCCTAACCCATGACCCAACTCTTACACCCAACCCCATCCACCCTCCCCACCTTATCCATTCACTCATCCATTCATTCATCTCTTCTCTCTCTCTTACTTATTGCAAGACTACACACACAAACTCACTCTCTCTCTAGAAATTCTTCACATTTATTGCCTCTTGAAGCTAGATTTATACAAGAAACATTAACATCTTCATTAAATCTATAACATATCAAAAATTTGGGTTTTGAAGTGCAAGAAACATCACATTCGGGTCAAATTCGGGTTTGAACACTAGAAGAAGGTTTTGGTAAACTAAACTCATCCCATATTCATCATTTTATGTCTATTTACTTGTTTCTAGTTGTATCAAAGTAAATTCGGGTCACAAATCGAGCCAAAACACAATTTAGGGTTTGTCTAGGGTTTTTGATGAATTAAAACCGATTTTTGATCTTGAATTTAGTGTTTGAAACGGATTTGTGATGAGGGTTGAGTTTAAATATGTTTATGTATGTGTATTTATGTTTAAAATCAAGTTAGAAAGGTCCCTTGGTCGATCTTGGAGTCAAAATGGTGTTGGATGTGTCACAAAACCGTTTTTGGGTGTTGATGGATTGTTGAGCAGTAGCAGATCACACGGCGACCAGCCAGCCTCACGTCGCGAGTTTTGGGTCTCGAGCAAGGAAAGTGGTAAGTAGTTTTTGTCGCGCCGCGATCCCAGGCCCTCGCGCCGGGATGGTTTTGTTCTTGTCGCGTCGTGATTGGTCTCCTTCGCGCCGCGATCCTTGAGTCATTTCATGTCATATTTTCAAACGCTTATAACTTTTGATCCGTAAGTCCAATTGAGTCATATGACCTATCGTTGGAATCGTATGAGAGTCTAATTTCTTGTAGTAACATTCGTTTGGTATGAATCTTCCTTCATTTCTAAAAATGTCGAGTCAAAGTGTCTTGTTCTTACTCGGGAAAGTTGTTAAAGCGTTTGTGGGTTTATGACTCGACTTAAACTTGCTAGACCGACTTGTTTAGGGTTTTAAAGTTAACATTGATGATATTGTGATATACATTGATAGTTTGTGGACATGTAGCGGTTGTTGAGCGTTTATAACCCTTGTTAACTCATTATTGTTTCTTGGAAACCAAGGTGAGTTCCGTAGCTCCCTACTCGCTTGAGATTCGGGCTGGAAAGTGTACACTACTTGTTTGATTGTTTGATTGAATGTTTTGATTGATTTATTGGTTTGATTGTTTGTTTGATTGATTGATGGATTTTATTGATGGTTTGATGGATTACACATACGATTGTGATATTGTGATTTATTTAGGATAGTGGTGCATACATGGAAGTCGATTATGCCTTCAAAGGGTTGTAGATGTGGTGGGAAGGCAGCGGGTGACCCTATATATAAGCATCTATGATTCATTGAAAGTAGAATCCTCCGAAATGTATGTATGTGTTGTTTGGGTTGATTTGATAGACGTATGGACTTGTGATGGATTTGGTTACACTTGAGACGTTAGGCCTTGATGAGAAATGGACATGGACACCCAAGTATATAGATGTATATGGTTGATGATTTTGAGATGCCATGATGGTCCGGTCGACGACATCATGAGTATCGTTGCATTGATGAAACGGACATGGACACCAGAGTATATAGACATATATATCTCGATGATTTAGAGATGCCATATTGGTCATGGTGATGACATGTGAGTATCGTTGCATAGTTGACTTGAGAGTCACACTTATGATGTATGTTATGACATTGATATGCTTACGGCACATAACTTGATATTGACATCATTTATGCTCATTCATTACACGTATTTACTTTACATCGTGTAATCTTGTTGTGATTGATATTGTGATTATTGACAATGGTTCCTTGTGAACCATTACTACGAACTTACCAACCTCGTGTTGACTTGTTTAGTACACTTTTCAGGTAACCAGGTCAATCAAGGACATGTTGTTTGATTGATGCTTGCTTTTGGACCCGGGCATGGACTTTCATGGATCAAGGATTCATTTGCCCTAGATACTCTATGCTTAGGATCGCCTGCCATCTTTTGACCTTGTTTTGTAAACTCTTGATGGCTTCTTGCTCCTTATGCATTTGTATTCGTATTGACTTGACTTGTTGGATTCACTGAATTCATTTATGTTCATTTAGTTTGCCTATGATAATTCCACTGTGTGCTATTTAATTTCCGTGACTTTCCGAGCTCTAGCTCGGGGTGTTACAATATCACTTAGTAAATCTTCTTCAGTCCTGCTCTTTATTACCATATCATCAACATAGGCTTCGAGGTTTCGTCCAATTTACTTTCTGAAGACTTTGTCCACCACTCGTTGGTAAGTGGCTCCAGCGTTCTTTAAACCGAAGGGCATCTTTTGATAGCAATAAGTCCCCTTGCTGGTGTAGAATGCCGTTTTGTCTTCGTCTTCCTTGGCCATCTGAATCTGATGATATCCTTTGTAAGCGTCTAGAAAACACTTCAACTTGTATTCTGTCAATGATTCGACCTTCCAGTCTATTTCGGGTAGAGGGTAGCAATCTTTGGGACATACTTTGTTGATGTTGGTGAAGTCTACACACATCCTACATCCCCCATCGCTCTTCCTGACCATGACTGGATTAGCTATCCAAGTGGGATACGTGGACTTTCCTATGATCCCAGCCTTAGCCAATTCTTCCACTTCATTACATGCGGCTTCATCCCTTTCAGCCGCTAGGCTGCGCTTCTTTTGATGGAAGGGAGGGACATCCTTTCTTTCATTAAGCCTGTGTTCTGTTACGAATCTCTCCCCTTCGACCTCGATAGTTCGAGGTATGCCTGCCATGTTCGAGTATTCCCATGCAAATATATCTACATTACGTTGCAGCAGCTTGAGGAGCTTCTTCTTCATACCTTCGGGAAGCTGCTTTCCTATTGATATTGGTTGTTCCGGGTATCCTGGGTTGACAATAATCTTTTCTTGGTGATCAGGCACCTTCGTGGCATCCACCGGTGCTTCGGCTGTCTCCTTAACTTTCTTTACTCTGTGTACCTTCGTTTGGTCAAATTCCGAGTTTATGGTTCCTACTCCTCCGGGTGTCAGATGTTTGATCATAGAGTGGATCGTGGAGGCAATCATCTCCAATCGCCGCATGGCTAGTCTCCCTAGCAATATGTTATATGTTGAGTGAGATCTGACCACGATGAAGTCCAGAGTCTCCGTTCTTTCATAGGTAGGCTCCCCTATTGTTACGTCTAGGTCGATCTCCCCTAACGGGCTAACCCTTTCTCCTGCAAACCCTATGAGTGGGGTTCGTGGGGGAGTAAGACGAGCCCTTATTGCCTTCGGAAGCTGTAGGAAACAATGCTCGTATATGATGTCACATTCGCTCCCGCCATCAACATAGACTCTATAGACCCTTGTGTTGAATACTAATATCTGTATTACGATAGGGTTTTCTGACAGAGGTAGCCTTAACACAGGAAAGTGGAAAGCTAAAGGAGTCCACTGAATGAGATCTTTTCTCTTGTTAGGTGATCTTTCATTCGGATCATTAGATCCGCGATGTGATACATCCTCATCTGCCATATTCGGCTGTGTTGCGTTCGGGAATCAAGGTCGTGGTGATTTTTTATGGGTTGCCTGAGTTATGGTCCCACGGATGGCGCCAAATGATTGTGCACCGAACCGCGTAAGCCTTATGGGGTTTGAGGGTCAAGTGGGATTTGGATTTATGTGTTGGTGATTCCCCAAAAGTAGGGCAATGCCTCTTTACGCCAATTATAATTGTTTGTGTGATCGGCTAATGATGTGATGATGCCGAATTAATGAGAAGTCCCTCTCCTTTTCTAGGAGAGAGTTTTCTTGGGGGAGAAGATTAGGGTTTAATCTTTTGCCCATAAATTTATTTGCTATGCTTATCCGATTTCTTTCTTAAGATAATGATTAATATCTTCTTATATTTGGAAGGGATATATCTTAACTAATTAATTAAATACCTCCGAGCTTATGACCTTCGCTATTATGCTTCGTATACACGCTCGAAGGGGTATATCATCATCACATAACAAGTATTGGATTCCAGTTGTCGGTTCGAAGATTTTTTTTTTGAACAGCCGGTTCGAAGATTTTATGTCGTCAATAAATGAGCATATTATGGGTAATAACAAATCTACACATCCATAATAAATGTATGTTGTATCTATAATATATAACTGTATAAATCATGTATTGTTGTGGATAGTTAAACGTTGTTAATTTATCACTTTCCATATATTATGATTCCAAATAAAATATTTTTGAATGTGAAGATAATAATAATAATAATAATATTTTATGTTCGTAAACTATTATCATGTTTGTAATGGTAGCACCATCACACCAAGTTGGTGTAACACATCAACACCACCTACCAACCACCCAATAACAATATCTATCAATTACAATAATCGCACGTTATTTTTATTTATTTTTTATGTTAAAATACAATATCTCTTTCTCTGACTAACATAAAGTGCTCGTGTGGCACAATATGAGCCTGTTATGTCAACATTTCTCTATGTGGTGTCACCGTATTTATCAGAGTGGCACGTCAACAACCACATAAGCGTCGAAGTGTTCCACATAAACAATCACATGGGATTCTATCATAGTTGTAAAAATTAGTGAAATCCAGCTAAATACTAGCTTCAAACATCGGCGGCGAACGAACCTGCTAGTTAAGATACACTTAGCTATTAATAGCCACTATGAATTAATTAATTAATAAAATATATTAGGAGACTTCATTTATCCACGTACTCCGTTATGCAGCTAGCCTGCAACAAAGTAATCGGCTATCCACGTAATCCATATAGCCTAGCCGTATGATATATATTACCTTCTTTATTAAGAGAAGAACTAGACGAGTAGACGTGAATATATAGTGAATTATTTTTGGATGAGGATCCTCTAAAGTTATTTATAACTTTATTGGTAAAGTTGGTGATCCTAACCCTTGAATTAAAATCAAGGGTCAAGATTCAAAGATGATATTTGAATCTTGACCATTGATTTCAATCCAAAGGTTAAGATGCTTCCAACTTTACTAGTAAAGTTGAAAGCAACTTTAGAGGATCCTCATCCATTATTTTTCACAAGACAGTACAACCAAAGAAACTAACAATATATATATATATTTAATATTTAATTTCAATACATAAAGCATAAATTGAAAAGTTTAATTTCAAAAAAATAAAAAATTTATTGAATATGAGTAAGAGATTGAATTTTATTTAAATGATGAAAAGAAAAAAAAAATTCACTATATCATATTTAATTCAATGCTAAAATAATTCGATATAATTGATATGTAATTATTACTATAGATAATAACTTTAATAAGTACGCGACGAAGTTTAAAATTTGAAAGTTTTTATTCATTATATAATCCTTAAATAATAAATTTGACTAAGTATTTCTTTTAATTAATATCACAAAATATTAATTTAGAGAAAAAAATGACAAATAAGCAAAAAACTTAGTTGACACTCAAAGACTTAAGTCATATTAAGCCTGAGTTATTCATATTAAATATAATAAAAAGATTAAATAATTCACTATAGATACATATTATATATATAATTATATAATTATTTTATATCTTTATCTTTTATTATACTAAAACACAGTTGCTCTAATAATTTATCGACCAATCACACTCTAGATTTCTTAAAGTTGACTTTATTATTTCTAATAGTGTAAAATAAGAATGTAATACACCATGTGTAACAATAAAGCAAATAAAATGATAGTGACCTATTATGATTTTTTAATGTTCAAATATCGCTAAATATATCACAATTTACAACTTTGATAGACATATTATATTTTGTAATATTCAAATATCGTTAAGAATGTCACAGTGAACAACTTCGATGAACATATTTTTTAAAAATTTCTAATATAAAACTCAAAGTGTTGATATATAGATCAATTTTTATATTACTTAAAATAGTATATTAAATTTTAAACTACAATAAATTAATATCTAATATTGATAATGCCATAAGCCCCGTGTATTAGACACGAGCCTAGTATCTAGTATATACTAAAAGACAACTGAACTAATAGTTTATTAACCAATCATAGCTTTCGATTTTAACAAATTGAAAATTGCTGATGTCTATAAAACTTATAATTTACAATTTACGAATCTATATACAATACAATTAATTAATCAATAAATATCTAAATGATGATGATGAAGGATACATATAAATCTGGATAACTTACTAAACCCAGCTAAGAAGGATAGGCCCAACTATTTAACAAAATAATGATTTACGGATAAAAAAAATACAGTGAATTATTGATATTGAAAAAAATACAGCTAAATAATCTTATAATATTAAATGAAGAATAAAAACTTTATTAACTAATGCTTTACTAATAAATATCAATTTTCATTTATTTGTATCTTAAACTCTATCTTTTGTTTTGGTCATAGTTTTCAAATATTGTTTTTCAATCATTATATTTGGTTTAAATTTTGAGTTTAAGAATTCATTTTTTTTCAACAAATTGATACATTGTATTGAATAAGAGCCCATGCAAATTGTTATCAGCTATTTTTGTTTTTATCAGAAGTTGGTTTGTACGTATAGAACGTTCAGTTTCTAAGTACGGACAATTGTGCATTGCGACATCTCGAGTTAAATCAAAAAATATCTTAAGGTGATGATAAGCAAAAAATGTCAGATCAAAAAATATAAACTAATATTGTCTAAAAAATATATTACAAAAGATAAATATATATACATACATACATACATATATATATATATATATATATATATAGGGGTTGGGTATTGTAAAACAAGTATTAAAGTAAAACAAATAGGACAAGATCTTGACCCTTAGATCATGGTTAAATTGATTCACGAAGATTCACGAAGCAATTGATGCACGATGATTTTCAGTGAAGAGAAACCTATTGTTTTATTTGTTTTACTTTAATACTTGTTTTATTTTACCTAAAACATATATATATATATATATATATATGATATTTTAAAATTATATTATTTTAATTTGATTTTACCTATTTTTTTACATATTTAACAATTTATTTTATTAAAAAATATCATAAATAATCCGTGTATTTGACACGGGCATAAATCTAGTTAATAATCTACATGGTACGAATAAAATACCAAATATTTGAAAAAATCACAACTAAGCAAAAATCATATTTGTAATCTAAATAAATGTGTCACGATTTTTCATATCCTCTCTTATAAAGTTATCAATATCAATTTGTTTATTTACTATACTACCATATAATGATTTTATATATATATATATATAAAAGAGTAATATTCCATATAAGAGATATATAAAGATATTAATATCAATTTTTTATTTTCTATAATATCGTATATAACGATTTTATAAGAAATAGAGGGAACGGAAGGAAACCCGAATCTTTCACTAGCACTTGAAGATGATGGTCACTTTGCTTCTACTTTCAAAAGGAACTAGGCCCTGTTCTTTCCCACCTTGCTAACTACGGATCACGCTAAGCTGTTCCAACTCTGGCAGGCACGCAGTCACTCGAGCGAAAAAGTCTTTCCTTCTACTCCGTAAATAGTCTCAAGCAGCTTTAACGCATGCATACATGATTGAACTTCGATGCCCTTTTCTATGTAACCACAAGGTCCGTTCAACATACCTGAGGAGAGAAAGAAGTCCGCCTTTATTCATCTATACCAGCTGCCACGCACGAGCCCATTGAAAGGATTTCAGCGCCGCTCTGTATTCTAATGGTGTAAAAACCATTTTCTGACCTTGTTAAAATCTTAACTCAAAATATGTTTTCAAAATACGTGCATCATTTCCATAGTAATTTTAAATCATTGGAGTAATATAACTATGAGCTAAGGAACGTATTTTCAACACAGTGTTGCGTTATGTAACACCCGTCATTTAAAAACCTGGATTTTTCAAAACTTTTCCAAACGGCGTTTAAACTTTGCGGAAACAAACATTTAAAAACTGCCCCATCCGTAACGGATGGTACCTTGCATAAAATTGGTGTTACCAAGTGCATCATCAAAACAATGAAAGTAAAATCCAAGTCATGGCACCAACATAAATGTCATCATTATTACATGCATCATAATCATAAATAAAGTAGCCAAACGAATGGCTCAAGGTGAAATCTAAGCAATTAGGAACTAATGCTAATCTTCTTTATTCTTCTACCCATCTCACCGAGCTAAACCTTGCACTAGCTCAAACTTGCTTCTCCTGAAGGCACAACATTTTCAAAAGACAAGTGTTAGCTTAAAAAGCTAAGTAAGATGACATGAATTTAAAAACAATTGACAATTCATAATATATTAACAAAACATGAATTAAGTGTTAATATCACATACATATCATAGCACACCATAAGCATATCACATTAGGATCATCATATTCCTAATAGTGCCTAACTTTACTTTCTAATCTTTCTTTACATATTAACTTTGCCTAGACGTAGGCCAAGTGACTTATGCCACTTACATAGGGATGTGAGGTTTGTGTGCAGGCGGTCATAGACCATACATGGAGTCCTCACACACCCGACATGATGGGTAAAGCATAAGGTGGTCCATCGGCGTCGTTAAGGAAAGACAATGTCTATCAACTAGATAAACCGTTTATGCCTTGATGCACGATGATTTTCAGTGAAGAGAAACCTATTGTTTTATTTGTTTTACTTTAATACTTGTTTTATTTTACCTAAAACATATATATATATATAG
>CM067169.1:32031430-32046451 GCA_034093135.1 Erigeron breviscapus | reverse complement strand
TAATATCTTCGTGAGTGACAAAATCCAAACGAAATTAGCAACTATCTTCGTGAGTACAATTCCAAACGAAGTTAGTAACTATCTTCGTGAGTACAATTTTGTACTTAGAAAAATTCTGCAAGATTCGTCATCACAAAATTTTCAACAATGCAACCCCTTTGACCTAAACCTGTACATAGCAACAACTTGTTAAAAACAACTTGTTCATGCCTTGTATCAAAAAGAACCACCATCTAAACTCATCATTTATAATGTAAGTATTTTACAAACATTACAATCTTGAATAGAAACAAAACCCCATGATCTAAAATCAACCATTAACAAACCTGAAAATAATCAATCGTCATACAAACAGAGTTACCAACCATGACCATGAGACGGAGAACAGTTCACTAATCACTGAGTTGCTTGACGGCAAACCATCTTGAAACACTTAAGTCCCATACCAGATGCCGTCTACAAAACTAACAAACAATGAGTAGTCCAAAATTCAATGAAGAACTTTATAAAATTTCCGGAGTCATGTCATAAGTCAAGGTACGGGAATCAAAAGAAACATGTATCAACACTGATTATTTTCACTAAATACATGAAATGTAAAGTAAATAAATACTCTAAAGACAGATTCATGTATTCTTTCTTCACGTGCTTATTATTGCATCACAACATTGTCATTTCACACCAAAGATCTTATCTCAACGATATCATCAGTATGATTAACACTGTGTTGTAATCAAGGATCAGCACCCCAACTTTATCTTCTTAACCTGAGCACTGCATACTTACCACAAACTCATTAACGCATTAAAAGCAAAGGCATAATAATGCAGAAAAGTTAAGCTAAAACACACAAAATTAGGATTAACAATTATGAACTAATCAAGATTTTAACATAAGATCAAGGTAGGTCATTCCATTGTCAAACCCTAAAATGTCACCAAGTTATAAATTAAATTCTTAACTTGTAACAACTGAAAATTTGTGAGATTTCAAATAACTTTGACTTTTCACAAAACACTTAAAATATCATTTTCTATTATCCCGCCAAATTGAAGACACCAATTTCAAATGCGCACATCACAGTAAAGAGCTCGAAATGGAAAACCACAAGGAGACTCCTACCCTCGAAGAAAATCCAAAGGCCTATGAGAGGGACACACCCAGAAAACCAGTAGAATTCGCAGTGGCAAGACAATAAAAGATCATTTTCTAAACTTAAACAAATTAATGTTCATATCAGAAAATCTTCTTTTGACACAAACCACACAACCTCATCAAGAATTCTCATGAATGAATTCAGTAAATCATATACTCAGAATTGGAATAGGATCTCTCGTGCAATAAGAACTTATAAAAATACTATTTTGACTCAATATAAAGAAAAATAAATTAGAATTAAAATAACCGAATAATAAACTAAGCTATACACTAATTAACTTGAATTTATTCATCATTTATTCATTATTTACATGATGCTTGGTTACTGCTGATTAGATCAGTTTAGCATGTTACATAAACCTGTGGGTGAGAAATAATTCTCTTATTATTAGTTATGAACAGTGACCCAACAACGATTACCGGTATGTTTGTCCTCTTAAACACTCGGTACTTCCAGTTTCCTTTATGGTTTGTGACACTTTCGTATTACTTGAGCCAAGGACAGTCACCATGTAACTTAGTAAGTTACTCATGCCACAATTATAGGTTTGCGAACTTATGTGACCCACAGTCAAGCATACACTTAAAATCGACAGAGCATTAAAGTCCTTAACCAGATGTGTTTATAAGCGTTACAACTTAGAAGTCACCATGGTTAATGATCTTTCGATCAAGAGTCAGAACAAACACATTTGATGCTTAGTGCATGATTCGAATTGGCTATTCTTCATTGCTTCCTTGACATTAACTTCATTGATGTGCATCAATTTGATACTTCAGAAATATTCTTCATTATTTCTTTATTCTTCGGTATTTTGTTTTAGCCAATCGAGATCATGATGGTTTTAATAGTTGCTTTAGAAGCTAAAACCCATTTTGTTCTGTTTAGATTGACATACACGAATGCATGCGAATCCCCCCTATGGTTTACAAACACATCCAATCGCAAACCAAATGCTAAATCTTTCTCAAGTTTTAAGGATGGCACAATTCACTTGAAAAGTCCATATTCAAGGCCATATGCTGACGTGTTTCCCACAAGAACATTGTATAAATTAAGTTCAGATTGAAGGAAACCTTGGTACTTTGTGCCTACCGATATATCCTTAATTGTAATCACTGAACTGAGCAGTTATGTTACGATTAAACAGGCTTAAAAGCTAAGTATCGTCACGTCTAATCATTTAGTGCAGTGACCGTACTTCATTTATTATATTTTTGGATTTTCCAATTTTTTTTTTTTTTTTTTTTTTTTTTTTTTTTTTTTTTTTTTTTTTTTTTTTTTTTTTTTTTTTTTTTTTTTTTTTTTTTTTTTTTTTTTTTTTTTTTTTTTTTTTTTTTTTTTTTTTTTTTTTTTTTTTTTTTTTTTTTTTTTTTTTTTTTTTTTTTTTTTTTTTTTTTTTTTTTTTTTTTTTTTTTTTTTTTTTTTTTTTTTTTTTTTTTTTTTTTTTTTTTTTTTTTTTTTTTTTTTTTTTTTTTTTTTTTTTTTTTTTTTTTTTTTTTTTTTTTTTTTTTTTTTTTTTTTTTTTTTTTTTTTTTTTTTTTTTTTTTTTTTTTTTTTTTTTTTTTTTTTTTTTTTTTTTTTTTTTTTTTTTTTTTTTTTTTTTTTTTTTTTTTTTTTTTTTTTTTTTTTTTTTTTTTTTTTTTTTTTTTTTTTTTTTTTTTTTTTTTTTTTTTTTTTTTTTTTTTTTTTTTTTTTTTTTTTTTTTTTTTTTTTTTTTTTTTTTTTTTTTTTTTTTTTTTTTTTTTTTTTTTTTTTTTTTTTTTTTTTTTTTTTTTTTTTTTTTTTTTTTTTTTTTTTTTTTTTTTTTTTTTTTTTTTTTTTTTTTTTTTTTTTTTTTTTTTTTTTTTTTTTTTTTTTTTTTTTTTTTTTTTTTTTTTTTTTTTTTTTTTTTTTTTTTTTTTTTTTTTTTTTTTTTTTTTTTTTTTTTTTTTTTTTTTTTTTTTTTTTTTTTTTTTTTTTTTTTTTTTTTTTTTTTTTTTTTTTTTTTTTTTTTTTTTTTTTTTTTTTTTTTTTTTTTTTTTTTTTTTTTTTTTTTTTTTTTTTTTTTTTTTTTTTTTTTTTTTTTTTTTTTTTTTTTTTTTTTTTTTTTTTTTTTTTTTTTTTTTTTTTTTTTTTTTTTTTTTTTTTTTTTTTTTTTTTTTTTTTTTTTTTTTTTTTTTTTTTTTTTTTTTTTTTTTTTTTTTTTTTTTTTTTTTTTTTTTTTTTTTTTTTTTTTTTTTTTTTTTTTTTTTTTTTTTTTTTTTTTTTTTTTTTTTTTTTTTTTTTTTTTTTTTTTTTTTTTTTTTTTTTTTTTTTTTTTTTTTTTTTTTTTTTTTTTTTTTTTTTTTTTTTTTTTTTTTTTTTTTTTTTTTTTTTTTTTTTTTTTTTTTTTTTTTTTTTTTTTTTTTTTTTTTTTTTTTTTTTTTTTTTTTTTTTTTTTTTTTTTTTTTTTTTTTTTTTTTTTTTTTTTTTTTTTTTTTTTTTTTTTTTTTTTTTTTTTTTTTTTTTTTTTTTTTTTTTTTTTTTTTTTTTTTTTTTTTTTTTTTTTTTTTTTTTTTTTTTTTTTTTTTTTTTTTTTTTTTTTTTTTTTTTTTTTTTTTTTTTTTTTTTTTTTTTTTTTTTTTTTTTTTTTTTTTTTTTTTTTTTTTTTTTTTTTTTTTTTTTTTTTTTTTTTTTTTTTTTTTTTTTTTTTTTTTTTTTTTTTTTGTTTTTTTTTTTTTTTTTTTTTTTTTTTTTTTTTTTTTTTTTTTTTTTTTTTTTTTTTTTTTTTTGCACTGCCACGATATAATTCTCCCCCCTAAAAGTTGACATCCACCTGACGTTGATTTCCTATCCGAACTGCAGCCACCATAATCCGAATCAGTATAAGCTTTGAATTCAAAGGAACCATGCATGGGATACCAAAGCCCTAGACGAGGCTTGGCCTTCACATAACGAAGAATCCTTTTCGCAGCTTTCATATGTGACTCTTTCGGATTAGCCTGATATCTAGCACACATGCAAACAGCAAAGGTAATGTCTGGACGTGAAGCCGTCAGATACATCAAGGAACCAATAATAGCCCGATATTGAGTTGCATCGACTTCTGGATCATTAGTCTTATCAGGACACAGCCCATGATTAGTCTGAATGGGAGTAATTGCATCTTTAGCATCGGTCATTCGAAACCTTGTGAGAAGATCCTGAACATACTTGCTCTGATGAATAAAGAACCCATCCTTCAGTTGATCCACCTGTAATCCAAGGAAGAAAGTTAATTCCCCCATAGCACTCATTTCGAACTTAGCCTTCATGCTCTGCTCAAACTCCTTGCACATGGTCTTATCAGATGAACCAAAAATGATATCATCAACGTAAACCTGTACAAGCAAGTAGTCCTTCCCTTTCCATTTGATGAACAACGTGCTGTCAATAGAACCTCGAGTAAAACCATTTTCATGCAAATGAGTAGACAGTTTTTCATACCATGATCGAGGAGCCTGATGTAAACCATATAGAGCCTTATCAAGACGATATACTCTATTGGGAAAATCTGGATCCTCAAACCCCTGAGGTTGATCTACATACACTTCTTCTCTAATTTCTCCATACAAAAAGGCACTCTTTACGTCAAGTTGATACACCTTTATACCTTGATAGCTAGCAAATGCCAGAAATAATCGAATAGCTTCTAGTCTAGCTACAGGTGCAAAAGTCTCATCGTAATCAAAACCTTCTTGTTGCTCAAATCCTCTAACTACCAACCGAGCCTTATTGCGAGTGACAACACCTTTGTCATCCTTTTTACAACGAAAAACCCATCGCGTAGACAAAGGAGATTCACCATGAGGTAAGTCAACTAACTTCCATACATCAAGCTTCCGAAACTGAGCCAATTCTTCTTGCATCGCCTCAACCCATGACGGATCTTTAAGAGCCATACCAACATTCTTAGGCTCAACCTGAGAGATGAAGCAATAGTACAAGTACCAAGTAATCGCCCCAGTATCCTTAACCTCAGCAAACATACTTGACATTTTCTTATGCTGATTCCTCGTGAGAGTAGAGGCAGAGGCATCACCAATAATTTGATCTACTGGATGATCCTTGTTGACTCTTGTCTGAGGAACCTTATCGACCGTAAGATCACTTCCCAAGTTTGTCTGCACATGATGTTCTGGAGTTTTAGGCTCTTCCTGATTTTCACCTTCCGTGTCATCAGTATCATAGAAAGGATCATCAGGTAGCGGTATATGTAAAGGATCAGTAAGATTTTTAGGAGCAGTATCTAAAGTAGAGTCTGCTTCTTTGGTCCCACTTGATTCACCAGATTTAGAAGCAGGCTCAACGAATGGTGAGGAAACAGGAGTGGAAACTGGAACCGGCCCACCATCAATTGGATCATGTAGAGTAACTACATCTTCCACAATCGGAACACCTGTAAAAGAAACAGGACCACGAAAAGAAGTGAAAACACCATCATAATCAAAGTCATTAGCAGGACCAATGTGCACAGCAGGTTTATGACTGACAATTACGACATTTGTACCAAAATCGACTTTGCCAGTTTTCTGATTGTACACACGCCGAATCGGTGTACTTGGCACATAACCTAAAAAGAATCCCTCCTCAGATTTAGGATCAAATTTCCCTTGAGGAAGAACTTTCAGAAAAGTACACGGAACACCAAACGGCTCAACATTCTGCAAATTGGGCTTTTTGTTGTGCAACAGCTCATAACAAGTCTTCTTAAACCGTTTAACTGTTAAAACCCGATTCAAAATGTGGCAAGCTGTATTCACCGCCTCTCCCCAGAAAGTAATAGGAAGCCCTGAATCAGCAAGCATCGTCCTGGCTGTTTCTATCAATGTCCTGTTCTTCCTTTCAGCTACTCCATTCTGTTGTGGCTCATAAGGTGCACTGAATTGATGTTGAATTCCTTTGGTCAAGCAAAATGCAGTAATAGTATTATTCTTGAACTCAGTGCCATTGTCACTCCTGATTCTCTTCACTTTAATCTCATGGACATTCTCGACTTGTTTAATGAAATCCATAAATCGAGCAGCAGTCTCATCCTTGGTCTTCAAAAAGAATACCCATGAGAATCTTGAGTAATCATCAGTGATCACCAAACAGTAAGACATCCCTCCAATGCTTCTTATGTTCACAGGACCAAAGAGATCCATATGAAGTAACTCGAATGGTTTGGATATAGAATTTTGCACCTTTGATTTATGGGGATTCTTATGTTGCTTCCCTTTCAAACACGGTACACATTTATCTTCCATCCCAAACTTCTTTACCGGAACACCTTCAACTAATTCAAGACTGACAAGTTCATTCATCTTCCGAAAGTTGATATGTCCCATTCTTCGATGCCATAAGAGAGATTCCGACTCATTGGCCTTGCTCAACAAACAAAGGGACTCCTTTGGATTATCAACACCTAAAACTAAACCATAGATGTCTCTCTTCCTAGGAGCTCTGAGCATAATCCATTCTTCAGGAATAACAAAACCCGGCTTCAAGATGAATGCCTCCTTTTCTGTGAAATGAACATTGTTGCCTTTGTCACAGATCTGTGAGACACTCATAAGATTATGAGTAAGTTGTTCCACAAAGTTTACTCGTTCTAGAGTAAGTTGTCCATTGACGACATCTCCTTGACCGGTGATGTTACCGCCCTTGGATCCAGCAAAACTAACATATGACCCATGTATATCAACATAATTGGACAAAAGCTTCTTGTCCCCTGTCATGTGCCTGGAGCATCCACTGTCAAGGTACCACAAATGAATTGGTTTCCTAGGAACTCCCTGCACATAAAATGAGATAAGTTAGTTTTCGTGTGGGACCCAAACCTTCATTGGTTTGGGTCGTCCCTTCTCATCCTTGAGAAGAAGTTCAGTCCAATATCCATTGCTAGAAGCCTTGGATGGAACACGTTTCTCATCTTGTCTTCTCACTGGAGAAGTCTTCGGACCTCTCGTTGGAGAAGTTCTAGGAGAATGAGGGCCAAAAGAAGGTCGAACACTTGAGTGAACCCGGTCATAAAATGAATTACAACTTGGAGATGTTTGAGACTGACTCGAACTCCCAGTGGGGGTCGTGAATCTATCTTCTCTAGGTGATATACTCCTAGATTCAGGAGAT
This sequence comes from Erigeron breviscapus, assembly GCA_034093135.1. NCBI lineage: Eukaryota > Viridiplantae > Streptophyta > Magnoliopsida > Asterales > Asteraceae > Erigeron > Erigeron breviscapus. The sequence continues at coordinate 32,039,178 of CM067169.1, read as the reverse complement.
ACTTTCCTTTTTTGAGTTGAATTCCTATGAACATTTCCTGTAAAACCTTTTGGTGAAGATTCTCTTCGTTGAGGTATAGTAAACGGTTTTGGAGAAGATTGAACTTTAGTCTCATTAACCAGTTTATCATTACCCAACCCTCTTTTTCCTTCCGAGGTTGAAACCTTTGAAGGAGAACCTGATCTCCGAGGTCTATTAGGACAAACACTGTAAACATGACCTTTTTCATGACACGCAAAACAAGAAAGGACCTTGACCTTTTTCTTTGTATCTACCTTTTTATCGGTACCTACAGAATCAATTTTAGTCCTAGTGTCCACTGTCTTACTTGTTTTTCTAGTATCATCAAAGTCACGTTTAATTGGTGAATTCCTAGACTTTCTAGCATCATCTATCTCATCCTTACCTATTGGAGACTTCTTAAGTGCAGGCATAAGGATTTGCTTCAAAGTCCTAGTAGCTACTTCATCAACAGCTGATCTATCCTCAGATTTTCTAGTTTTAGTCTGCCTAGCCAAAGGAGTGAGACGTGACTGACTTAATTTCTTCATGTCCTCAACAGTCACATCCCAGACTTTATCAATCCTTTTAGGGTCAATAGATTCTAAAGGGAATTCTAACTCAGTGTATACCCTATGACTCTTGTGAAGAGTAAAGTGTGTAACACTATCTTTCTGACCAAAAGAATTAGACTTATTTTGAACAATACCTTTCAATTTCTGTTCCTTTTTAGGTTGAGAAGAACCTCCTACAGACTCTTTTGTTTCCTTAGACAACTTGGCTTCGGGAATTGAGTCTTTTGGTTTACTAGCTTCAGTACTAGATTGAAGTAGAACTTCAGGAATGTTGGGTTCAACGGAGGTATAATTGTTGTTGAAAGGTGGAGGAACATCGTTATAAGAGATCTTAACTGGGTCTAGACTCTTAGTGGAAGAATCCTCAAATTTGTTCATATGCATTAACAGTTCAGAATGCCTAGCAGAATCTAATTTAGCATTTAAATCCAAAATCTCTATCTTAGCATCAGCTAGTTCTTTTTCGATAGTGGCACACTTCTTTGCTAACAACGAGTAAGCTTCACCACCTACTCTTTCTACAGCTACCGACTGTTTGACTTTGTCCTTCATTGCACTTAGATCAGACTCTAAGGACTTAATCTTTTCCTTAAAAAATCTTTCTTTATCATTGACTGTTAAATCCTTTTTAATTAGCCTATCTCTCTCTGATTGTGCAGCATTAACAATAGATTCTAAATTCCTAATTTGATTATTCTTCGATTCAATTTCATCATACATTTTATTCACAATTTTACAAACATGAACAATAGTATGTAAGGAATAAGATACCTGTTGGTCAGCTTCTTTACAATCGGCCATGTAGGCAACAAAGTCATCTACAGTCATCCCTTCAGGAATCTCAAAATCTTTCATCTGCTCTTCAATTGTCTTCTCGACCTTTTCAGCAGCAGAATCTTCATTAACTTCAGTAGCTTTTACCTCTGCAGTAGCTTTCACTTCCTCTTGGTTCTTATCATCTTCGAACTCATCTTCAGATTCGGAATCAGTATCATAAACACCCTCAGCATAACTTTCCACTTTCGAACTTTGAACATTTTCATACAAATGCTCATCATTATGGTAAACTGTGGTGTCAAGAAAGTCATCAGGAGAGTCCACAATATGAGCCATATCATCAACAATTTCAGCCAAATAAGCATTATTGGCCTCGTCCTGTGGAAGATTCCAGACATAAGAACCATCAGATTGAACAGCTACGATGGCCTTGTCATTTGCAGCAGTATCTTCAGTCAACACAAGTGCTCTATTTGCATTCTGATTATATGGACGATTACCACTTCTGTCTTGTCGCGTAGGGGTAGTATTGACATCCCTCTTTGGTCGTTGACACTCTCTAGCGAAGTGTCCAAATCCATCACAGTTGTAACACTTAACCTTTGACTTGTCAAAGCCCTGAGTGCCTCCAGTAAGAGGTCGTCCTGTCCTTTTCATGAATTTCTGCACTCTTCTTGTGATCATAGCCAATTGCCATTTTAGGTCCATCTCTTCAACATCATCTGGATCAATTTGGTCATAATCTTCATCTATGAGTGCAGGATCTGTGATTCTTCCTGCAACAAACGCTTCATGAGCAGCACACATTGCAGCAAAGACATTCATCCGACCCTCAGCTGATTTCATATCCATTGGCATGGACTTGTAACCAGCAGCAGAAGATGTAATGTTACCGAACTTTAAACTTCCAGTCTTTACACCTTCAGCAGTCTTCTTACCTTTGTTCCCAGCATCCGAAGCAATGAAACCAACAAAATCATCTCCATCAGTATTCTCTGTTGTACCAGAACTACCAACTCCCGAAAAGAATGCATTTACATCAGCTAGTTCTTTTTCGATAGTGGCACACTTCTTTGCTAACAACGAGTAAGCTTCACCACCTACTCTTTCTACAGCTACCGACTGTTTGACTTTGTCCTTCATTGCACTTAGATCAGACTCTAAGGACTTAATCTTTTCCTTGAAAAATCTTTCTTTATCATTTTAATTCTGTTTTTCTTCAGTAGTGGATCTCCTTCACAATGTGCTTCAATAGCATCGAACAGCTGCTTTGAAGTTTTGTATTCTTGTTTGGGAAACAAATGCACTAACTCTTGTGGAATGCACATCCGAAGAGTCGAAAGAGCCTTTACTTCGATTGCATATGCAGTCTTTTCTTCTCCTTTTAATTCTGCCATCTTGTATGTCGAAGTAACGCCATTGACTGTAAGAGTAGGCCACTCATATCCTTCAGTAATCATAATCCACATATTCAAGTCTTCTCTTTGAATAAAATCCTCGAATCGACCTCTCCACGCCCAGAAATCAGCTAATGAGACTAACTTCGGTGGAGAATTAGTCCTTCCGACTAGATGATCATGATAAACCAGAGAATTCAGATATTGTGCAACAGCACTGTTGACAGACGATGTGGAAGCCATGAGCTAATATAGCAAAAACCTTAAAGGAACGAAGATAAGTTATAAACGAAAAGTCTAACGAAGATACTTAATTCTGTTTTTCTTCAGTAGTGGATCTCCTTCACAATGTGCTTCAATAGCATCGAACAGCTGCTTTGAAGTTTTGTATTCTTGTTTGGGAAACAAATGCACTAACTCTTGTGGAATGCACATCCGAAGAGTCGAAAGAGCCTTTACTTCGATTGCATATGCAGTCTTTTCTTCTCCTTTTAATTCTGCTCTTCTTGTGATCATAGCCAATTGCCATTTTAGGTCCATCTCTTCAACATCATCTGGATCAATTTGGTCATAATCTTCATCTATGAGTGCAGGATCTGTGATTCTTCCTGCAACAAACGCTTCATGAGCAGCACACATTGCAGCAAAGACATTCATCCGACCCTCAGCTGATTTCATATCCATTGGCATGGACTTGTAACCAGCAGCAGAAGATGTAATGTTACCGAACTTTAAACTTCCAGTCTTTACACCTTCAGCAGTCTTCTTACCTTTGTTCCCAGCATCCGAAGCAATGAAACCAACAAAATCATCTCCATCAGTATTCTCTGTTGTACCAGAACTACCAACTCCCGAAAAGAATGCATTTACATCAGCTGTTGGGTTCTTCATGGTGGCATGATACAGAGAAGGATCTTGAGTGTAATTATCTTGGAGATCCTTTGCTTTGTCTTTCATCACTCTGTTCCTAAGAGTAGATATAACTCCATCTATACGCAAAGATGCATAATCATCTCTTTCTTGTAGTCCATGACAAAACTCTTTATAGGCCTTCGGTAAACCATCCAAGAATTTATCCACAATTTCAATTGGAGAATACTTAAGATCAAAATACGCTAACTCGGCAAGCAGATGTTGATATCTCAGAATAAGATCTTCAACTTGTTCGTTCTTGGTAGCGTTGAAACAGTCAAATTGTTTCTTAAGCATTTTAATTCTGTTTTTCTTCAGTAGTGGATCTCCTTCACAATGTGCTTCAATAGCATCGAACAGCTGCTTTGAAGTTTTGTATTCTTGTTTGGGAAACAAATGCACTAACTCTTGTGGAATGCACATCCGAAGAGTCGAAAGAGCCTTTACTTCGATTGCATATGCAGTCTTTTCTTCTCCTTTTAATTCTGCCATCTTGTATGTCGAAGTAACGCCATTGACTGTAAGAGTAGGCCACTCATATCCTTCAGTAATCATAATCCACATATTCAAGTCTTCTCTTTGAATAAAATCCTCGAATCGACCTCTCCACGCCCAGAAATCAGCTAATGAGACTAACTTCGGTGGAGAATTAGTCCTTCCGACTAGATGATCATGATAAACCAGAGAATTCAGATATTGTGCAACAGCACTGTTGACAGACGATGTGGAAGCCATGAGCTAATATAGCAAAAACCTTAAAGGAACGAAGATAAGTTATATTCGTGGACAAAGATCTGAACGAAGATAAGATAAATGATCAAACGAAGATAAGGTTGGAACGAAGATAGAACTACAAACGAAGATAAATCTAAGTTCGTAAGAAGTTCTAAGTTCGTAAGGTGAAACAGAACGAAGATAAATTTAACTTCGTAAAGAGAGTTCAAAACGAAGATGGCCTAAATTCGTAGACAAAGATCTGAACGAAGATAAGTTAAATTCGTGGACAAAGATCTGAACGAAGATAAGTTAAATTCGTGGACAAAATTCGTTTGAAATAGATTCAAAACGAAAATGAAGATAACTTCGTTTGATGAAATTTTGAACGAAATTGAGTTAACTTCGTTTCCTATCTTCGTTGAGCAACTTCGTTTCACTAAGTTCGTAGAGCCAACGAACTTAACGACAGAAAAGTGTTCGGGAGGCTTTTGAGAGAATAACCACCAAACAAACGATCTCAAACCCTTCGATAAGATATCGAAAGGCTCTGATACCACTTGTGAGTCCCTCGATAGCTATGGATCGCTCTCGAGATCGTCTATGGTTATGTCGTGAGTGCGGAATCCTCACGAGATAACTGTTTGATTAGTTATCTATATTATTGCTAATTAACAAGAGTGTAATCAGCCTTAATTGCACTATATTCGTTTGCTATTGATTACAAACGAACTTAGATGCTTTAGGTGTGTGTGATATATCGACTGGTTCCTCATTTTAGGGTTTCCAATCGTTTATATACGTTTATAATCGATATTGGGCCTGCTGGGCTTTGTTCTTACGAACTTAGCAGCCCAGCCCTTAGAACGAAGATAATCTTCGTTCGTTCCTAACGAAGATCATCTTCGTTAGTACTAAAAACCATCAACATCTTATGCTTAGTTATTTTCCTAGTACTTTATGTACAAGAACCTAACATATATTATGATTGTACTTGTATGACATACATAACAACCATCATATATAAACATATATAAAACACCAAAACATGTAATCAATCATTACTAAAACACAAAGTCCATAATCTATCAATTACATATAAATGAATAAGACATAATCAAATCTAAGTTGCTGTTGTCACATCAACATGCATCAACACAATTAACCCGTTTAAAAGCATGTCTAGTCGTCATAGTACTTGGCCGGCTTAAACACCAAACTTGTCCAATTTAAAATAAAATAAAATAAGGTAATTGGATGGAAACCCCCTGATCCCATGTATCATTTGGTATCCACTAATCCCCCAGCCAGGCTAGTGTCCAGGTGATTCTCAACCACTTAATAATCCTCTGATTATCTCAAGTTTGCCTTTGGCAAGACTCGAACCCAAAACCTCCTCTGGAAAGTGACGGCTGGTGGCCAATGGGTTAGGTTTACACTAAAATGGATCAAACTTAATTAACCTTTATAGTTAAACCTCAACTTCTATAACATATTTGGGGCTCTTTCTAGTATTTAACATCAAATAATCAACAACATCATTAATATTAATGTAACACCCCAAGCCAAGTCTCGAAATATCACGGAAATCATATAGCACAAGGTGGAATTAATGTAGAACATGAACTAAATGCAAATAAAGGATTCAGTGAATCCTTACAGAACGATAAACAAGTATCAAAATACATAAAGAACAAGTCGTCATCAAAGATTACAATAGAACATCAACAGATGGTTAACGGTTCTAAGTACAATGCAAAAGAAGGCAAATGGATTCTTGATCCATATATGTCCAAGTCCGGGTTCAACAGCAAGCTAATAAATCGATCATACTTCAATGCCTTGGAATAACCTGATTGCCTGAAAAGTGTACTAAGCATAGTCAACACAAGGTTGGTGAGTTCGTAGTAATGGTCCACAAGGAACCATAGACAGAAATCATAAAGTATGAGTGGAGGCTAAACATGACTTACAGTGAGCCTCTAAGAAACACAATAATGTCCAACAACAAGATTACACAAGTACAAAAAGCGTGTAATAAGAAATACATAAATGATATGAGTATCAATGCAATGCCATATGCGTAAGTAAGCCAAAATGCCTATCCTATGCGTGATCTCCGGTCACCTATGCAACGATACTCGCTTGTCATCACCATGAACAAAGCGGCATCTCAAAAACATGGAGATATATATGTCTATATACTCGGGGTCAAGATCTACATCCAAAATGGGTGCATACATCTATACACCAGGATGTCGGCAATCCCCTGCCGAGGGCTCATCAGCAATGTATGCAATGCTTACAATCAATTGTAAATGCATCAATCATAAACCAACAATCAATATACGATGAACCTGAGCCAACAATCAATATTCGACAAACATAAGCCAACGATCAATATTCAACAAACATAAGCCAACGATCAATATTCAACAAACATAAGCCACTAACCACAATTTAAACCAACTATACGTACATACACTTAAGAGGGTTATCCATTCTTCGAATCCCAGATGCTTATATATAGGGTCATCCGCAGCCTTCCCACCACATCTAAAGACCTAATGAAGGGATAACCGACTTCCATGTATGTACGTCTCTCCTAATATTAATGAAATCCTTAACCAACACATAAACCAAGTCAATCAAACGAAAAGAACCATCACATCAATCCAACAATCAAGAACAATCAATCAATCAATCAACGAATGCAAGCAAACACGCATGTTTACACTTTTCAGCCCGAATCTCAAGCGAGTAGGGAGATACGAAACTCACCTTGTCCGGCAAAGAAGCTAGTATAAGATTACAAACGAGTAATTAGGATCCATACGTCCACAACCTATAATTATACATCATAATACCGTAATGTCAACTCTACAATCATAAACAAGTTGGTTTAGCACAATTAAGTCAAGTCACAAACCCTAAACACCTTTACAACTTTAACGAGTAGGAACAAGACGCATTCGACTCGACCTTTTTAGAAATGAGATAAGATCCAAACAAAAGAGTGTTACTACTAGAAACTAAACTCTCTTACGATTCCAACGGTAGGTCATAGGACTTAATTGGAGTCACGGATCAAAAGTTATTAACATTTGAAAATTGACGCGCATACTTTCACAGAAACTATCCACTGCGTCGCAGTGAGCCAGAACCATGCTCACTGCGCCGCAGTGGCTAAAATGAACCAGGACCAGAAACAAGGCACTGCCGCAGTGAGCAAGGGTAGAGCTCACTGCGCCGCAGTGGCCACTCCCTGCAGACAGCACCTGCAGTTTATGCAGGAAAAGATGAACCAAAACCCTTAAAACTCGACCCAAACCCATCCACAACGATTTGTAGGAACTCGTAACTTGTTTTGAAG
>CM067169.1:31966648-32030430 GCA_034093135.1 Erigeron breviscapus | reverse complement strand
ACGACACGAAACGATTGATTCTTGGAGAAAACTTGTCTTGAGAGGGAGGGGATCTGTTCCTAGGGCTTAATCACGAAAATTAGCAGCTATTGGGGTCTTACTAGACCTTAAACTTCTGACCATAAGCTTCCTTTAGTGCCCATAGGCCCCTCGACTTCCTAAACTTTACTTTCGTAGCATAATTAACTTACCGGGATACTTAACGATCTAACAAGCACTTAACTTTCATACTTTACTTTAAATTACTTTCATTTAATTCATTTTACTTCATATCATATTAAACACATAAGCATTTAATCACATAATCCCTTATAGGGCACATAAACATAACGGACCTAACGTTAATTAACGGAAAGTCAAATAGTCAAACATAAAACGTTTGGGATGTTACAGTATAGCGGTGACTACTTCGCAAATTCAGATTATTCGAGGAAACATATACACAAATTTACTCTAGCCTTTCCTAAACAAATTTGCTTATGTTAAGATCAATTTGATTTTGATCCTCATAGTATAAGAGGATTGTTCATATGAATCCTTAATTTTTGGTGAAACCCAAGGACCAAATCTTGGCCTTTGATTTATCTTCATCAATGGATGAGATTAATCCTCTTTCTCCCCTCTCCTCTCCTTTTTTTTTCCGGCCACCGCCTTCTTCTTCTTTTCCGGCGATACAGCCGCCGGTCACCACCTGCTTCTTCTTCTCCGCCGATACAGCCGCCGCCGCCACCTCCTCCTCCTTCTCCTTCTTCTTCTCCGCCGATACAGCCGCCGCCACCACCTCCTCCTCCTTCTCCGGCGAGAAAACCACGGCGCCGGCTCCGGCATAAAGGGCGGAGCCCGTACCGTATCAAACCGCCACCATCTCTTGGATTGCCGCCCATCAAATCCATACGATTCCCATATGCGTCCCTTGACGGTCAGCTTAGAACGGATAAGAGTCACTCGCCCGTACCGTATCCACCCGAAAACGACGCCGGAGTAATTCGCCGGAGTTTTTCGACGGCGGTGATGATTACCAATCAAATTTGATTGGATACTGGTTCGCCGGAGTAGATCGCCGGAGTTATTAGACGGCGGTGACCGGAATAATTTCGTCGGAGATGAAGGGATCGCCGGAGATGACGACGGAAAACGACCGGAGATGAAGATTTCCCTTTAATCTTGAATATTCATTAGATTTGATCCAAGGGCTGAGATTGAGCCCTTGGGTTTCACCAATTTTGGTGGTTTCACATGAATACAACTCCATTGTATAATCATGAGCTAAAGGTTAAATTTCAAAAATCAGTTTATTATTTTGTTAAAAAGTACCAGCTATAGCGACTAAAGAGGATATGTGACATACTTTTCCACGTTTGCAATGTATCAAAACAGGTTGATTTCTGGCATCTGCAAAGTTACAAATAGCTCGTAAATAATTCGTGTGATGAAGACAAAATGAAAAAGGGTAAAGAATTTACGTTAACACGTGTTTAGGTTGCCGGTCCATTACCAAAAAAAACTTCAGAGTTTCTGTGATGATATTATTGGGAATGGGCGCCTCCTGCACGAAAAAACCATAACTTTTCGTTTTAAAGGATGTCATGAAGCCAAAAATCATTATTAGTTTGTTTTATTCATTGCCCAATCGGCATATATATATGATAAGAGTCGACAATTTCATACAAATGACAAACATCTAAAGACACATAAGCAATCCTCATAAATTGGTACCTTAATTTGTCATCAGCCTATCATTCCTTATTTTCCAGAATTTAAGAAAGGGCAAGTCATACAAATGTAGAGAACAACAATCAAACGACTCTAAACCCTAACAATACTTCATGTTATTTTTGTTTCGACCTAGAAAGAAAATAAATCTGTAGTAAATCTATAGTCCACATTGTGTGACAAAATGCTTGTTTCAACATATCGATAGGAAAAAGTAACAACGCTCGCGAACTATAGTTAAAACTTTTTTACCTTTAATTGTCATCCATCCATCTTTTTGCACGCCGACCATCATTGTTGAATTCTGAGAATATATTAATATAAACAAGGTGAATCTAAAAGTCACAAATAAAATCAACCAATATAAATTAACATTAAAGTAGTAGTAAAAATTGGAAGCCTAGATCGTATAGAATATAAATCAAATGAATATAAAACTCACAAATAAAATCAATCAATAACATAATTTAATGGATCTTGAACTTGGAGAATGAGCAAAAGATTCTTAAAATATATAGAATATAAATCAAATGATTCAAGAGGTTCTTAACGGTTCTTGCTTTTTTAAAGGTTCTTAAAATATATATATTGAAAATGCAAGTCCCAGCAAGAATGAGCATCACCACATGTAATGATGACAGAAAGAATCTCGATGCTCAGCTTCGAATCGCAGCTCCCTCCCATAAAACATACAAGAACTAATATTCCATGCAACCTCATGCCCATAACCAATGCTACTTGACTAGTAGAGAAACAAACAAAGCTCTTCAAAGTAAAAATAAACCACTTTTTCAACACGAGACAATACCAACAGCCAATCTCCAGCTTCATCGGTGATTGTGCACCAAGTCGTGTCGAGAGACTTCCTAATTCAGAGGTAAAACCATAAAGGGTTTTTAAGATTTGTTGGCAATTCCCCGAAGGTAGGAACGGTGTTCCTTTATGCCAACGAAGGTGGATGAAGGTGATAGTCGAATGGTATTCGACTTTAGGGGTTTTAGTTTAGGGTTTCGATTTGTCCCTGTTTATGTGAAAGATCGATATTGTGTGATAAAAAGTATCCCGATTGTGGGAAAATCCTCCACCTTTTATAGGAGGAGGTTGCTTGGGGAAGAAGGTTAGGGTTTTCCCTAGTCTTTCTTTGATACAAACTCTACTTACCATTTTTATCCGATCTAGTTTCCTTTGGGAGTTAATCCCTTAGAGAGATCGAACTAGGCAAGGATTGTATTTATTATTTGGAAAGGATTTATATTAATCCTTTTAGCCTTTTGTCTGAGTTAGGCGCCTTCGTGCTTGTGCCCTTCGTAAGGGTGCTTCGTGTGGTGGTTCAAATAGTAACTCGAAGGGGTACATCGTCAAGCCCCCAGTCTTTAATGTTATTGGCTTCCAAGGCTATAATTTTAGACTCTACCTATCGTCCTTTTCCCAAAAAATACTGAACCTTATTACGGAGGACCAAAGGAGACCTCATATTCGTCATCTAGGGGGTAAAGAGCGGTGACCATATGTGCAGGGACCGTTCTTGACAATTTCAAGAAGATAATGGAGTCCTTTTTGTCTTCTTTTGCGTGGAGATCGAAGTGGTAGGTGGGAGCTTTTTAAAGCTTGTGCCGTCTTTATTTATTATCTTCTTCTTTTTGTCTTTTTGATCCTGGTTAATATCCTCTGCTTATTGTTGAGAGGGACTGGATGTATACGCTTCGCAATCAACGAGGGTCGAAGATCGGTGACTTTTCATTCGGGGGGGCGAAAGTGAAATACTTGGATTAAATTGCTAAGGAAGTTTTGAGCGGCACAATTCAAAATTCAAAAAGATTCTACTTTCCTTATTTTTCTCTTACGCCCCTTTATTTCGCCTCTTCTCCTCCTCATTTCTTCATTTTAGGTCTTCAAATTTCCCTTCTTCAATCGCCGTCGTCGTCCTAATTATTTACTTCAGGTAATATTTCTTCCGAAACTCTTTTTGGTTCAATGTCAAAAGTAGGCATAGAGACGACTTATTCAATCGTTACTCGGAATCAATTTGATGATTTTGTAAGTAGGTTCTTTCCGAATCATATCGAGTCTTGTAGGCTGCCTGATCGTAATCAAAACATTCTTTCTCCCCCCGATGGTTTTATCGGTGTATATCTGAAATCCTTTACCTATGGTAGTGTTAGGTATCCATTTACCCCTTTCTTTTTGTCCGTTCTTAAACACTATGGGAACCACTTGTCCCGCTGGCATCCTCAGGGCCATTCAAAGATTATGGCCTTCGAGGTTTTATGCCGTGCTTATGGTGGTGAGCCATCATTGGAACTATTTAGGAAATTTGCGTATGCTTGTGACGCAGGGCAATGGGTTACCATAGCAACTAGATCTAAGGAAAATTCTTGTTTCCTTAAGGGTTCTGGTAGTGTAGATATAAGGGATTGGAAGGACAAATTTATTTTCATAAGTGTCGATCTTTTGCCCCAAAATTGTGATGTGTTGCTAAATAGGGAGAATTTGAAAGTGTTGAAGAAGAGTGTAGACCCGGTTCCTGATAGTGGGTATCCTGAGGTGTTGTTTGAGGAAATTGTTAAACACCCTGTTTTAGTTGTGTCGTACCCTGATAGTGTCTTGTTCAAGGCCAAAGTGATTGATTCATTGCCTGCTGGGGAAGATGAGTTGGATGGTGAGTTGCGTAGATTTTCTTTTCCTTTGATTATAGTATCCGTTACTGATCTTTCTTTTCACCTGTTCTTCAGATATGTCTTTCCAGAACTTTGTTAGAAAGGGTGGACGTACTAGCGAGGAACCATCGGGTTCTTCCTCTCATGCCCCTCCGAGTGCTGATCGTACCCCAAAAGTTGGGGAGAGCGTTCCTTTTAACCTTTGGCTCTGTATCTGAAACTCCTATCCCTCCTAAGGGGGACATTGCTACACTTCTTGATCAAGATGAAGAGGTTGTTGTGACCGGAGGTCGAAAGGGGAAAGCTAGTGTTGCTATCGGAGGTGTGGCCTCCCGTCTTCGTAAGAGGGGTAAGGAAGCACCTTCGAATGTCAGCACCTCTCGGAAGAAGAAGAAAGTTGCATAGGAGGAAACTAGTGCCACGAGTAATGCTCTGTCTTTTTCCCTTTCGTTATTATTCTTATACATATGTTTTTTGCTGGATCCTGAAATGTTCTTATCCTTGCAGTTGATATTTGTCGAATGGAGACTAGAGCTTTTGCTCAATTTTATAAAGAGCGTTTGAATGAGAGAAACATGATGGATTCTGAGATGTTTGTTCGTTTGAATCATCTGCTGGGTGTGCATGCTGAGACTGAAGAGTTGCTAGAGGAGAAGAAAACGGAATGTGCCTTACTTCAAGAATCGATGAATGATACCATTAAAGACCTAGGGGATGTAAAGTCGTTGAAGGAGAAGCTTATGGAGGCGGAGGCTAAAGTGAAGATTCAGGAAGACGAACTTGCCGATTTGAGGTCAAAATTATCAAAGACCATGGCTGGGTTTAATATGGAGAAAGAAGTCTCACAGAATCTTTCAGCCTCTGTCAGGAAGCATGAGTCGCAGCGATCTGGTCTGGTGACTGAAGTGATTCCATTTGCGTGCCGTAGCCTGATTGATAGTGAGGAATTTGGTAAGCTGCTGGCAGAGGTGATTTCTGCAAATAGGGATGATGAAAGAGCTTCGGTGCTTCACGTATTGAGCGAAGAAGGTTTGATTGACTTGTCCACACGCTCGGAGTATAAAGAAAATACTACGGATGCTATTAATGTTGCGATAGAAAATTATCGAAGCGCCAGTTTTCCTTTCATTGAGAAGCTTACTGCAGATCCCATGGCATCATTTGAATCACTTCTTAACATCCAACCAGATAAAATTGCTGCTGCCCCTGATGCTGTCCTTCGTTCTGCGCCAGATGCTTCTGCTGTTGATACATCCCAGTCTCATCCCGAAGGTACTTCTGCTTCTTAAATGCTCCGTTTGATAATTTGTGGAACATGTCTTTAAACAATTCCTTGGTTGGCCTGCGTGCCTTTGAACAATATTTTAATAATCTTTCTATTGATTGGTGGTTTATGTTGGCCACTCGTACTTTCTTTGTTTCAAGGTGTGAAACAATAATTGCTTTTATTTTGTCTGTGTTGCCAAGGGTCCCTTTGGGAGCCATTGCATGGTTTCAAGGGCTCCGCCACTTGATCGTTCCATGTCTTGATATTTGCATGGTGTCGAAGGTAGTTTCCTTCGTTCATTCCATGTCTTTTTTCTTTTGGTGCATGTTTTTTGTGATAGATAGTAATCTTTTCACAATTTTAGCTTCATGTTGTGTAGGCGTCCCCATCACACATTTTAGCTTTGAGTAACATGTCTTAATATGGATATGCATGCGGTAAATAAATATAATACGGTAGGGAGCGACCCTTCGTAATTGTGAGTAATGACAATTTATGTAATGTCCTAAAAAATAAAAATCAAATTAACCACAATGTGATTACATTGGTTCCTGAAAGGAAAGCTTTTTATTCATCTAAGGGGGTAACCTGTTACATTCATTGTTATGAGAGTAGCTTCTAAGTTACCCCGAAGCGATCCTTGTATCATTAAGGGGTATTCTTCAACTCGCTCCTGGGGGTTTGGGTGACTTCTTTTTCCCATTCTCGGACTCCTTGTCTCTGATGACAACTCCCTTAGATAAGGGAGCGTTTGCTGCTTCGTTAATTGATTCCAGAGTCTTTCTTGGTCCTTCGTCTACCATGATTCCCTTTCCTTTATCATTCGACCGAGGTCTAGCTTTTTTCTCTTCGGTGTTACCCCTATGTGTGTAAGAATCTTCTTTATCCGATAACCTCCCGGAGAGTGTCTTGGTTACTTTTACCTGGTCACGATTAGGGAAAAGCTTAGAAAGTTCTACTTCCTTTTTTCCTTCGTAAAACCAGTGTTCGTCCGAGCTTTCTCTGGGCAAAAGGACATTTTGCTTCTTATTCCTAGGGGTTCCTTCATAAGAGCGTGCCCTAGCTTCGGTACTTCCCTTCATCATTTCTTTAGTATCCAACCATGTGTATGCCCTGACTCGCGCTTCTTCGTATGTTTTTGGGAGCCCACTGACCAAGTATTCGATTATTGTGGGGCTTCGGAACCCATGAATAAGGCCTGAAATCCTATGTGTCTCTGGTAACATAGGTATTCTCTGTATTTCCCTAGTGTACCTTGATATGTAGTCTCCGACATCTTCACCTTCTCCTTGTTTTATGTTATGAACAGTGATACAAGATCTTACCCGGGCCTCCTTTTGGCCAAAGTATAGTTTGAACTTTTCCTTCAATTCTGAGAAGTTTGAGATTGAACCTTTTGGGAGGCTGTGAAACCATTCTCTTGCATCTCCCTTGAGTACCCATTCAAAAGCTTTACAGGCTAAAGGGTCATTCCATTGGTTCATAGCAGCAGCTCCTGCGAATGATTGTAAAAAGTCATCCGGGTCATCCTTCCCTCGAGTTCTATGTTGGTTGGATACTTCATACCACTAGGTACGGGGTATTTCTGTATCCATTCGGCCAGGGGTGAATTATCTACCTTGCTTTCCATTGGGAAAATTTGTTCCCTTGCCGCTAGACTAAATTTAGGGGTAGCTAATGGAGTGACACTTTGGTCCACATACTTTTTTCATGGTGAGGATACCATGGGGACTGCGGTATGTATGGGGCGGTACTACCCAATTCATAGGCGGAGTATCCTTCGGTAGCGCCATACGGAGATCCTGGATACCACGCAGGTGGTATGGGGCCATATCCGAAGGGCATCGGAGGTCCCCAAGGTGTGTAGTGGCTATGGAAGCGTGACCAACCATCTGCAGCCCCTTCGTATGAGTTAGTCGAAGGTCTGCCTTGCACCTTTGAAAGATATTCTGGCGTTTAAGGGGTATACCGCTTGCTTTCCGAAGTAAGCCCTTTAAAGAAGCAAGGGAGGTTTTCGGGGTTCTGCACGCTTCGTCCTCATCCTCTTCGTCAAAGTTCAACGCCTTAGCAGATATCTGGATTGCTTTTCGCTTGCTGAGGTATTTAAGGGCTTCCTTCAACAGCTCTGGATCTTCTAACATGTGTCCTTCATCAATGGCCTTTGATTGTCTAGATAAGGCCTTCTGTTTCTTGCTTCTTTCCACGGGGGAAACCTTACCCTTGTCGATACTTTTTAGATCATAACTTGGCCCGTGACTTTCCTCAAGCCTCCGTTGAATTCTGTCCATAGGAGTGATAAACGTAGGGGACGACAATTCCTGCAAAGAGACTGGTGGATTTGTCCCAAAAGTGATTTTCTGATGAGACACGGGTTCAAGGGTTTCAGCATTTGCGCGGGAAATTTCCATATTGTTTTGACTGGGATTCGACATGGTATTTGGTGAATCAATGTAGTGGTTTAGCGGTGGGTTTTTTCTTATTGATCGGTCCCACGGATGGCACCAAATGATTGTGCACCAAATCGTGTGAGGCTTTATGATTCGAGAGGTAAAACCCTAAAGGGTTTTTAAGATTTGTTGGTGATTCCCCGAAGGTAGGAACGGTGTTCCTTTACGCCAACGAGGTGGATGAAGGTGATAGTCGAATGGTATTCGACTTTAGGGGTTTTAGTTTAGGGTTTCGATTTGTCCCTGTTTATGTGAAAGATCGATATTGTGTGATAAAAAGTATCCCGATTGTGGGAAAATCCTCCACCTTTTATAGGAGGAGGTTGCTTGGGGAAGAAGGTTAGGGTTTTCCCTAGTCCTTCTTTGATACAAACTCTACTTACCATCTTTATTCGATCTAGTTTCCTTTGGGAGTTAATCCCTTAGAGAGATCGAACTAGGCAAGGATTGTATTTATTATTTGGAAAGGATTTATATTAATCCTTTTAGCCTTTTGTCTGAGTTAGGCGCCTTCGTGCTTGTGCCCTTCGTAAGGGTGCTTCGTGTGGTGGTTCAAATAGTAACTCGAAGGGATTCCCAAACCAAAGTTATAACACATACAAAAACATTCCTAAAGCGATAGATATGTATTTAAACATTATTTCTTTTAATTTCTTTAAAAGGGCAAGAGAAATTATATTATATTAATAATTAAAAGCTATTCATCAAGATATTAGTGTACAGAGTTCAAGTGTTCCAAATATACAACGAAAAGCACAAACTAGATAGAACTTAGAACATTATGATTATAAACTAATAACAACCTTTAATTATATTGTAGACCACCCATTAGTTTTATTGTTACATTTTTAACTTTTGTAAAATCATCAATTGTTGGTATAGATCTTTTGTGAGGAAACAAGCCTCTTTGCCACTAGACTTTTTAATGGTGATGGACTATCTTCCGCAGATAACCATATGGGTCCGAAAGAATATTATTGACATGTTCGTCATGTTTTCTTAGAATTTTTTTTAAAAAATAATAATAATACCCTATTTAAGTGGTAATACCCAATTTGAGTGTGATCTCCTAACATTAAATTATTCTAATTTTTTTTAACCAGATGGTTCTACTTCTATCTCAACTAGATGGATCATTTTAAGGTTAAAGATATTACCAATAGGTTACTAACCCCATTGGTTAAATTACTAAAATTTATTTTACATAATAATAAAATAAAATAGATTAAAAAAATTGATGTGTGTTGTTTCACACATTTCCTTTCCCAAGTATAACAAACAACCAATGTAGGGTTATATTATTTGGTAGTTTTTGTCTTTTGGAATAAAAACTAAAGTTTTAACTTCGATAATGACACAATGTACGAAATTTGTGTATTTACTTGTAAAAATTGAATGGGTGTAATGTCACACATTTTCTTTCCCAAATAATCTAATAACAAATTGCCAATGCGAGACTATTCTACTTGGTAGAAGTTTTTGCCTATGGAGCAAAGATTAAAATTTTATCTTTTCTAATGACTAGCTAATAAACCCGGGTTCAACCTGGATTAACTGATAAACGCTTTGCAAATAAACCGAATGATGCCCGGTAGCTTTAAAAAATGTTGTCATATTAAAATGTATAATAACAGCGTCAATTAAATAAGTTGAAAAGTTGTGATAAATTTTTATGTGAAAAACAAAAATAAACGGAAACAAAAGTTGTGTAGTTGTGGATACACGTTAAAACACATTCGGTTGGCAAAAAAAAAAAATACCATAGTTTTCGGCCTATTATAACGAAAAAATAAGGTGATTAAAATCTTACATAATAATGTGGACATTTAATAAAAATCTATATTAATGATACATATTGAAAAAAAGATATTTTGAATTTTAAATAAAAAAGTATGATGAAGTCATAATTAAATTAAAAGAATGTGTGGTAATACAACTTTTAAAAAATCTTATGTTATCACAATCTTTCTTTATTAATATAATAGATTTAGTAGATAAATATTTGTGTATTTAGTTATAAAAGGTCTGTTGATAAAAAAAAATAAAAATCTAATAACAAGTATCGTATATATTCATTTTCATACACAAAACCAACTAGATTAGATCGATTGGAGCCCTTTCCTTTAAAGAAAAAAAGTCAAAATTTTATTCTCATAACAATGTAAAATAGGATAATGATAAATCTACCTAATTGGTATGTCTAAACATATGCCTAATAATAAGATGATACATGTGTCATCTTTTAAAGTTTTTAGGTTGATTTTTAAGCATATTTTTAGATTTATGGATGTCATTTTTTTTTTGGGATGATATTTGTACCATTTGTTTTGATACTTTTGTTGAAATTGTGTGAACTTTCGTAGACCCGACTAACCGTATGTCTTCGGATTCTTTGAGCCGTAGGGTCATACACAATAGAACATCTATAATGTTTAACCATAAAGCTACGGAATGATATTTGATCATTTACGCATTTAATTAAATAAACATTTAATTAAATTATCCGTTTATAAATTAACGCAAGTTAATTAACGATAAATGGATTAACCGACGAATATTATTTATAGTAGTCAATTAAAGTTTACTTTAATTGATTGACAAATAAATATATTAATTAAAAGTAGTTTAATTAATTATCTGGGTTAACGAGTTGGATAATTAATAGTTGAGAAGTCCATAATTAATTAATAGTTGATTAATTAAAATAAGGAAAGTCCGGTCCATCTCTCCTAAGGCCTCATAGCCGAAATTTTTAAGGAAAGGGGAGGGAGGGTCAAAATTCCCATGCAAGGGAATTATATGGTTTTAGTTTCCTAATCTAATTAGGATTCCATGCCTATATAAACTCCTTGAAAACCCTCATAATTCATTCATAAGTGAAAACCCTTACAAACACACAAAGGGGTAAAATTTTCTCTCTTTGTGTGGGTCGAACTACACTTCCCAAAAGAACCAAAATCCCAAATTGTTTTAGATTTAATTATTTAGGGTTTTAGTTAAACCCTAAATTAGTTTCAACAAAAGGTTTCTCACCTTTGTGTTTGGTTGGGTCGAAAATCAAGAAACCCCACAAGGGTTTCGAATTTCGACTTCCTTGTTCTAAGGAAGGTCGAATTCGAACTTAGGGTTCTTCCGGAGGGTTTCGTTCGGTTGCGGTCGTAAGCTTAAAGGTGTCTAGCAGGTCCTTGGTTAAGACATTGTTCGTGTACGCACTTACGGAGGGTTTCTATTTTGGAATCTTGTTTCCGGAATCTTCTACGTCATGGAGGAGCTCGTCTATCGCAACGTGGTTAGTTTTCTTGTATTTACTTTAAGTTACTTATATTGCATTGCATGGAGATTCTGACCGGACGTTAGAATTATTAAATGTTTTCTTAATGATACCACACGTGTTTTAATAATTGCTAACGGTTCATTAACACGCTTCCGCTGCTTATTCTGTTTATGTTTTGTAAAAGTTAAAATGATTTGTCACTCAAACCGGGTCGGACACCCGACCCATTTTATGTTATTCGGTTAATGAAATCCCAACAGTGGTATCAGAGCGGTCCATGCATGGTATAAGTACTTACCTTGATTTTTAGTCTTGAATAAAGTCGCTTACGTTTAACTTCGTATATGTATTATATATATGTATATATATTTTCGTATATATATATACGTATTTATATCTGTTTAAGTGAATCACTGTTTGATCAAATAATCGCACTATGACTCAACCGGAGGTGTGAGTGGGTTTGGTGGTATTTTGCTAGAGATTCCCTTCCGGTCAGAGGGTCGAAGACCGCTTTACGCCTATTGTTTGTTGATCCTAAGCCGTTGTATGCGACTTAGGGTTTAGGGATTTAATTTAGGGTTTATTCGGAGGTCGAATAAACGGTGATGATTGAGGGGTTTTATGTATATTGTATATGATGATGTGCCGTATGGCTTCTTCCTCTATTTATAGAGGGTAGGAAGCTTTGGAGAGGAGGGTAAGAGAATTAGGGTAAATCTCTTCCTCCATTGTGAATATCTTATTTCCTTCTTGAGGAGATTTATGGTAATCTTGTTACGAAACGTGTCAGATATATTCGGAGCCATATATATGTTATTAAGATCGGATAATCATAGAAAGTATCTATACCCGATGTTCTTGATGTATTTTGGTTTAGAACTGGGTATTGTTACCACGGGAGTTCTGGAGTGATTGTACTCGACGGAGGTCGAGCTCCGTTCTGGGTAAGTAATTTTACCTGTACGAAGGTGTCTTCGTATTCGCTTCGGGTACGGAGCTAGAGCTCCGTATAGGGTATATCATCAAGCCCCCCAGTCTGATGGGAGGTTCTATCTGTAGAATATCACATTAGACTTCAAAAAATAAAATAAATAAAAGCATACCAGCGTAACTTGGGCTCCGAAAAAGCAAGGGTTTCGCATGCTTCGTTTTTCTCCGGACCTCTTTTAACGAGGGTAAAGTGGTAATTTTTCTGTGCCGCGTATTTATCCCATCAAGGGATTAATGCGTGCACGCTTATCCCGGGGAAAACCAATCGACGGTTTAAGTGGGTTATGCGCCGGTTATTCAAACCATCTTTTTTGTCCCCTATTTAATCTTTTGACGGCTCCGGAGATTGTTTTTCTTATCTTTTCTAACTGTTCCCCTTTCTTCTTACGCCTTCTTTTCATCATCAGTCATCAGTCTCTTTTGCCGGTCTTTATCGTTATTATGGATCGCAATCATTAGCACTACGTATTCGGAGATGACTGAGGATGATGTCGCCTGGTTTCGCCAGTACTTCTGCCGCTCTGATGATCATGAGATTAGGGTTTCGGGGTGATCGGAATCCATTCTTGATGCGCCTACTGAATTCGTAGGTATGTACACCTCTCCCTTCTCTGGTGGTAATCTTAGGTTTCCCCTGTCTCCTTGGTTATTAGGGTTACTTGATTACCATAGTCTTCATATATCTATGGTCCATCCTTTAGCGATTACTATGATAGTGTGGTTCATCATTGTTGTCGTGCATTTGAGATAGAGCCCCGGATAAGTTTGTTTGGATATTTTTTCAGGTTTGGTGTTCGTGATGGTTGGGTTGTGGTTGAGGAGAGACCCGGTAGGTTGTTTTTCGATATAGGGGATTCTGATATGTTGAACTGGAGGTCGGGTTTTTTGTTTTTTAGTGAGGAATATATTCATCCGATGTTTAGGGGTGTGTTGGATAGAAGTAGGTTGGTGCCAAGGGTGGCGTTTGAGGATAATGATCTGGTTTGGCGCTCCCTTGACAATGAATTGATTCATCAAGTGCGTGTTTCTCCATTTTCGTTGATTGCGTATCCCTCTGTGATTCTATATCTTGCTGGGATTACTCTGTCATGGGAGGGTTCTCCTGATATGCCTGTCTTGATTTGGTGTTGCGAAGGTACTGTTTTTCTCTTTATTTTAACAGATGCGTTGTGTTGCTTTCATGTTTGATGTTTTCCACATTGTGTTTGTAGAGTTGACACTTAGGGATGTTATCATCATGAATCCCCGGGGAATGGTGGTTGGTAGGAGGCCCTTGGTTCCCTCTGATGGTGAGGGTCCTTCATTTGCTGGTGTGCAGCTACCTCCTCCAAAAAGACAGAGGACTGATGAGGGCCCTGCTACTGTAGCGGGCCGTGTGGGTACTGAGACTCCTGTGATTATCCTTGATTCACCTACGAGGGGTGAAACTGATGCAACTACTACTCCTCCAACTGCGGGTGTTGATCAGGGTATGCAGTTATCCTCTGCATTTTGTTGTCTTTGTCTTGCGCGTTTCTGATGTTTATATATGTATTTCTTCTCTTTAAGTTGGAACTTCTGAGCCTGGACGAAGACCTGAAAAGGAGCCAGTTGATGAAACTGGAGCAACTACAACTAGAGCTACCACAACTGGAGCTACCACGTCGGGAGTTGTTACAACAGGTGCTACCACAGTTGATAAATGTTCACCAATTGTCTCAGCTGCTATTGTTTTCTTTGTGCCTCTTTAATTGGATTTTTTTTATATATAGGGCTTCCTCTTTTTGGTGACTTGCCTGACCCGCAGCTCTGCCGGCAGAGTTTGAACATGATGGTTCCTGGTCATTTGAGGGCCATGCTGGATTCAATGCCTGCTCAGAGGCTTGCTGAGATGACTGATCAAGCTCCGTTTGCTGCTGGTATGATTAGTTCAGCTACTGCTGCCAGAATGCGCTATTTGGAGGAGAGTCTGCAGAGGCATAGGGCAGAATTAGCTTCCCTCAGCGATGCCCCATGTCCGTGGGTAGCTCTGCATCAGTGGTCTTTGAGAGGAATTAGCTGAATCTCAAGACCTGTCTGGCTACGCAGAGTTTGGATGCTGCTCATGAGCGCATTGCGTCTCTTATTTCTGGTTGTCCTGATGCGTTGAACAACAGGTTGGAGTCGGAGCTTCAGGATGCCCGGAATGCTAATCGCCAGATTATTTTTGGTGTCATACCTCATGTTTTCCGTATGCTTATGGCGAGTCCTGAGTTTGACGAGAGTTTGGATGAGTTGATTGAGGCTAACCGGGCTGATGCACGATCCTTGTTTGCTTTGCTTCTGGAGTGTGATGGAGTGATTGCTCTGGGAGGGAATAGGGAGAGGTTTCTTGGAAGGGAGTTAAGGATTAATGCTGCTGAAGAGGCTCTAAGGAGTATTACTTATCCTTATATTCAGCAGGTTGCGTCAAATCCTGATGCTTCTGTATCCGATTTGTATAGCATTAGGCCTCGTGGAATGTAAACTATTTATACTTTATTTTTGTACGTACAGTTCTCACTTCCATGGGTTGATCATGACATGCTTTATCTTTGCTTTTATGCTATTCATCCTTGCCTGCTGCCTCGCTTGATGCTCCATTGTTTGCACAAAAATGTGTCATTCCTTTTTTTATTGGGAGAATGATGGCCCTTGCATTCTTCAAGAGAATGTCCTTTGGTCTAATCGCTTGTGCACTACAATCATAAAGAGGGAGTGCTTATGCATTAGACTTCATGGGTTATTACCTCATGATTTGTTATTTGAAAAGTCTTATGGGCGTCCCCTTAACAATTCAAAAAATTTGGAATAATTTTATGCGCATTTATAATATTATTACGATCGTTTATTTATTTGGGAGCTTGTAAGTACATGGCAGGAGGATTTTACAAAATACTTTGTATTTATTCCTAGCTGCTACTTTTATGCTGCCCTATTTGTTCCGTTAATTTGGCTTATCCCGGGGGAAAATTATGCTCCAACCAGTCTTTTGCCTGATGTCTGCTGCATCCTCCGTTTCTACGGAGCTGACTGCATTTTCTTCTTTCGAAGGATCCTTCTTCTGCAGTTCCCAGCTGTCCTCTGGGTCCCTTCTGAATTATTCTTCTGTTGCGTTTGTACCATGGTACGGAGCTTTCCCCTTTTGTATCTGGAGTAGTTAGGAGAGTATTGTTTGCATTCCTCCGTGAGATTTATTGTGAGTCCCTTAATTAACGAGATGGTTAACCAATAGAAAGTGTAAAATACAACAAGTCTAATAATCACTAGAATTGGACTAGTATTACTTGTAAATAAAGATGCAAGATATATAAACAAAGTAATACAAGACTTAAAGCAATAAACAAATAAAGTGGACCATTATGTATGTTTCATGGGTATTTCATTTATTGATGTTTAAATAAAATACAAGGTTGTTGCGGAATCAAGATAACACAATTAAGTGAGTATCCTAACAACCTATGAGTTACAATATGATCTATGTTTGTCAAATAACTCTTTGGGATCGAGAATACTTAAAGTTGTGAAGTATCCCTGTTTAAGATCGAGAGTATTTGGACAAATTCACTTAAATGCAAAAGGAATGCTTAAAAGTATTTTTCTCAAGGAATGACTTAGTATTTATAGGCAACAATTCACCAGTGAATTTGTGCCGTACAAATATGGTTGGCATACATTTAATGATCCGACAAGAACATTAAATGTATTAGATAAGAATAAGGATAAAGTCACATCAAGTGCAAGTGTATCCTATTATCCAACCACCTTAACAAACGTATACTTTGTTAAAGAACAAGTGGATTGTTCTTTGGAAAGTGTGTTAAAGGCATAAGTCAAACCTCTATATTAGTGTTCAGACTTGCAGGATCTAGAACACTAACAATCCTCCAGTGTGCAGATCTAGTAAGACTTTCCAGTGGACTCCGCCATTTGTTAAGTCTTCTTCCTTCAGACTTCAGTCTTTGACTTCAGTCAGAATGTCTTCAGTAGAGTAGATCTGGACTGGGGTGGAGTCTTCAGTGAGCTAATCTGGAGAATGCTCCAGATTACCTGTACAAGTAAATGCTCACTAGTCTTCAATTATTTCTGGACAAATCTTCAGAGGGACTCCAGATTCCAAGTCTGGAGTAGGTCCAGTAGAAATGTTTTCTGGTCAGATCTTCAGTGAGGCTCCAGTAGTCGGGTCTGGAGCGAGACCAGCAAAACAAGTTTCTTAACAAACCTAAATAAGGTTCCAGTAGTCCAGTCTGGAGCCAGTCCAGTAAGTCTGGAATAAATCTGGACCTAACAAATTCCCCCTATTTGTTTAGAAATAATGCAAGTATTTTTCAGACTTATAGATATACAAATTTGTATGTCTGGAAAACACTTGGTCGATTTAAGTCTAATCTAAGTTACTAGAAAACACTTTATAGATCATGAGTGTTTTCAGTTTCATCTTTTAAGTTCTAACTTAGACTAAATCTGGTCATTCTACTTGTAAAAATAAAAACTTGCAACTATTATTACTTTCATCAAAAAGGAAAATAATTACAACTTTCATAAACAAATAATTACAACAAGTACAATGATATAAGATTCAGGCCCTTCTTCTTGATGTCCTTTCTGGTGCATCTTCAGTAGCCTTCCTCTTAGGAGATGGAGATGATGGAACAGACACTGGTGGTCTCAGACCCAACACAGCTTCCATTTGTTGAATTCTCTTCCAGATTTTCTCAATTCTTTTCATAAAAGCTTTCTCATCTGGAGAGAGATCAATCTTACCTTTGAAAGTTAATCCAATCTCCTTTAGTTCAGTCCATCCAAATGCTTGGACTGAAGTATCCTTCCTCTCATCTGTAAAGTTACCCTCTCTGGTCAACTTCACATTAAACCTGGTCATACCTTGATGATGTTCAGCCAGTGTGATTTCAGCATTAATAATCTTTCTTGTATTGGCCCTGAACGTCATCATTTCATCATATTTAGCCCTTTGCTTTGCCAACTGGACCATCTCTTCAGTATCCCTGGATACACCACTCTGCTGTCCTTCAGTGGACTGATATTCTTGTCTATTGATTCTATGAGTGGTATCCAGAGGAATAAAGGTGCTCAGATCACCATCTTTGATAGCTTTCAGTTGCTTGGCTGTTAGCATGGGTAGACCAGTTATCCTCTTTCTGTATTCCAATTCCAGAGCACCAGCATTTTTTCTGATCTTTTTCTGGAGGCTTACCAGCTCCTCCTTTCTCTGTCTGATCAACTCTGGAATGGTTACTGTAACACCCGTCGTTTAAATATATGGGTTTTCAAAAACTTTTCACCTAACGGTGTTATATTGCGGAAGTAAAGACTGTAAAAGTCAAAACCGATAAAAACATTTCGGTTTCTGCATTTATTTGGTGTTACATGCCATATCAAAACATAGTTCAAATGAAAACCCAACGGTTGCCCAACATAAAACAACCGTTCACACATCACTACATAAATTCGACATTAAATACGAAATGTAACAAATGTCTAAAGTAAGCATCGTCTAAGGGTAGCTAAGGCTCCTGCATTGCATCTACCCAAGCTCACACGTCCTGCATCTAGATTCCATCAAGCTAAACCTGAGGGAACAACCACATTAAGAAACAAGTGTTAGCTATAAGAATAGCTAAGTAAGATAACACTTAATTTAAAAGCAATTGTCCAATTAAAACAATCTTCATTATTAGACAAGTTTTATTAGGCACAACACACATCACACCTTCACACATATACTGCATTTCAACTTCGTTTCAATTAGGATAATCATCCTAAATGTGCCTATCCTGCATTAGTTCCCACATTATCACACATATCTTCGTTATCTGCTTTATTAGTTCACACATTGTCACACGTATCTTCGTTAACTGCATATAAGTGTGCCCTGCATCACACCCGACTGGATGGTTAGTCAAAAGACTACTCATCTTACGTCGTTAAGGAATGGCAAGCCAATCCTTGAGTAATCCGTATGTGAGGTTGGTCAAATCTCTCGTATTACTCGCCCTGCGTTATAAAGACCATGTTGCGAGGAGCCACCCAAGCAACAACTGCATCTACGCACTCGCCCGGCTAAGGCTAGTACGGGTTAAGCTTAACACTTTTCACTGCATCTGTTTTATGAGCTCAATTTCACACATATAGATTGGGTCCCTGCATTCCCAAACATTCACACACATATAGTCTAGGTAACACACATTCCTAGACATTCACACACTTTAACTCATTACGTTTGGATCCTTAAACGTGCAAGTGACATAGCAACCTAGCAAGTCTAGTGAACTAGGCGTACAAGTCAAACATGCATATCACACATCAACTTCATTTCTATATATCATGCATATCAGATACTACATTAAACTACATCAACTGCATAGCTACATACTACATTAAGCAATACTGCATTACACTACAATAGGGACTGCATCTCAGGTCTCATGGTCAACTGCATAACCCATAATACCTCCCAAGTAACCCATATGCCCACATGCAATAATAAGGTACCGAATGGAAGTGTTTACGATTTGAAACCAGCTTTTAGTTGATCCCCCAGCGTGACAAAGTAGTGTATCTTACCTGGTTGTAGTACACGCGCACAAACAAACAGCTAATATTGCTTATCAGTAATCTCCGACACCTATCGTTCATTAACATATAAAGTATAAGTCATTTAGGACCTTAAATGGACCCTCATACGAACTTAATACTGACTATGTAAAGTTCCAGAATTACACCTAACGAACTTAGTTCTTATCTTCGTTTCAATTGTTCTTACGAACTTAAGTATTAACTTCGTTACTTTACAACTTACGAATTTAGACCATAACTTCGTTTGGCTTCCTTTTACGAAAATAGATTACGAACTTAATTTTCATACGAACTTCATCTTCGTTCAATATACTTTACGAAAATAGCTTCTTTACGAATTTAACCAACGAATTTAATAAAACTCCTTCTTACGAACTTGGCCAACGAAAATAGTATTAGAACGATCTTAATCATAACTTACGAAGATAGTCATAAACGAAGATTAACTTCGTTCGAACGCTGGTTCGACTGCTTTTCAAAAACGACTAAGTTCTTCGATTTTCCAATAACCGACTCATCAAAACTTCTTCCAAAACATGTATTTGACACCAGTAAACACATTTTGATCATCCGGATCGATTACAAACTCGTTTAACATCGTTTGAATGTTAATTAACCAAAACACCATTAAAACTCTAACTCTTTGAAAACTTCTTTAAAATCAGATTTAATTCATAATTACACAACCTCTAAATCTGGAAAATACATTCAATGATTCAATAATTACCTGCTTGACTCGATGATCGACCAATTACAACACCAAATCGTTGATCAAATGCTCTAATAACTGCTTTAGGATTAAAGAAAGGGTTAATTACTTTATTATTTGCTAATGACTGCCAATTAACTCTAGATTAGGGTAATCCTAACCTAAACCCGTTTTTCAATTTCCACCTATGTCAAAATCAGCCCTCGGGCTTCTATATCCTTCATTATTGGTCACAAACTGCATTATTGACCATATACAACATTAACCCTTCATTAGATGTCACTACTTAGACATAAACCTTCATATTTCACACATTTTTACCACATTAATATTTAGGCTTCCAAGCCTCACACATAACACACATTAACTACGTATATGCATATAATCACACTAGACTTTTCGACACACACAAAGTTGACTTAACGGCGTTAGTCAAATCTTAAAGAAAAGTTTGGGATGTTACAATTACCTCCCCCTTAAGAGGATTCCGTCCCCGGAATCTCATCAGATAGGAACAACTCGGGATATTTCTCCTTCATTACTGCTTCAGTTTCCCAAGTCAAGCTTTCTCCATGATTATGCTTCCACTTTATCAAGACAAGTTCAATCACCTTTCTGCGTAACTTCTTTTGCTTTCTTCCAAGTATCGCTACCGGTTCGTCTACTATTCTCTTCATTGGGTCAATACTCACGTCTTTAATAGGAATCACACTCGGCTCCTCAGCTAAACATTTCCTCAAGTAGGATACATGGAAGGTGTTGTGAATTCCATCCAATTCTGGAGGTAATTCCAACTGATATGCCACATCTTTAATGCGCTTCACCACTTTAAAAGGTCCAATAAATCTTGGACTCAACTTTCCCTTCTTTCCAAATCGGATAACTCCTTTCCAAGGTGATACTTTCAGCATCACTAAATCACCAACATTAAACTCAATCGGTCTCCTTTTCTTATCTGCATATGTTTTCTGCCTTTCTCTTGCCACACGTAAGGCTTCTTTAGCTACATTAACCTTTTCAGAGGTAATTTCAATAATTTCGGGACCGGTCAACTGCTTTTCACCGGGCTCCATCCAACAACTTGGAGTCCTACATCTCCTTCCATATAACATTTCAAATGGTGGCATCCCAATACTTGCATGGTGACTATTATTATAAGCGAATTCAATCAACTTCAAGTGTTCATCCCATGCTCCACCATATTCAAGTACACACGTTCTCAACATATCCTCCAAGGTTTGAATAGTTCTCTCACTTTGCCCATCGGTTTGGGGATGATAGGCGGTACTCAAATTTATTCTACTACCCAACTCCCGTTGAAGACCCTTCCAAAAGTTTGACACAAACCTCGAGTCTCGATCCGAAACAATAGATAAGGGAACTCCATGTTTCGCTACTACTTCATCAATGTACATCTTTGCCATCTTCGTTAAAGGCACATCTTGTCGGGTAGCTAGAAAATGAGCACTCTTCGTCAATCTATCTACAATCACCCATATCATATCATTCCCTTTCGGCGTTTTAGGTAGCTTCGTTACAAAGTCCATCGTAATATGATCCCATTTCCACTCGGGAATTTCTAATTGATGCAACAAACCATACGGCTTTTGATGGTCCGTCTTCACTCTTGCACACGTCAAACACTTTGCTACAAAATGAGCTACTTCACCTTTAATATCCGGCCACCAATAAATCGGCTTCAAATCTGCATACATTTTGGTGACACCGGGATGCATCGAATACCTACTTCTATGGACCTCTTCAAGGATCAACTCTCGGTTACCACCAAGCAGCGGCACCCAAATGCGACCCTTGTATGTTTTAAACCCACGGCTATTAGTCTCCATCACAAGTCGTTTCTTCTTCCCAATACTCTCGTTATCAATATTATCCTTCATTAATGCCATCTCTTGTGCTTCTTTAATTCGATCTAATAGACCCGACTTGGCCTTAAACTTGCATGCTCATCAACTTACAAGAAGAGCTTTGCACTTTCCTACTTAGTGCGTCCGCCACTACATTGGCTTTACCCGGATGGTATTTGATTTCACAATCATAGTCTTTAAGTAATTCCATCCACCTTCTTTGTCTCACATTCATCTCCTTTTGAGTAAACATATATTGTAAACTCTTATGGTCGGTGTAAAGTGTGCATTTAGTACCATATAAGTAATGTCTCCATAATTTCAATGCAAACACAACCGCCGCTAACTCAAGATCATGGGTAGGGTAATTCTTCTCATGAGGCTTCAACTGACGTGAAGCATAAGCAATCACTTTGTCTCTCTGCATTAAGACACAACCCAGACCCGTAATAGAAGCATCGCTATATACCACTAAATCATCAGTACCTTCAGGCAAGGCAAGGATAGGAGCTTCACACAACTTCTTTTTCAACGTCTGGAATGCATTTTCCTGCTTTTCAGTCCACTCGTACTTCACACCCTTCTTTGTTAATTCCGTCATAGGCTTGGCTATTCGAGAAAAATCCTGAATAAACCTTCTATAATACCCAGCCAAACCAAGAAAACTCTTAATCTCGGTAGGTGTCTTTGGCTGCTCCCACTTTGAAACAGCTTCAATCTTTGAAGGATCTACTTTAATACCTTCCGATGTAATAACATGACCAAGAAACTGCACTTCTCGGAGCCAAAACTCACATTTAGAAAACTTTGCATACAACTTCTTCTCCCTCAACACCTCCAAAACTGCTTTCAAATGCTCACGGTGTTCATCCTCTGACTTAGAGTAGATCAAAATATCGTCAATAAACACAATAACAAAATGATCTAGAAAGGGGCGGCATACCCGATTCATTAAGTCCATAAACGCGGCTGGAGCATTGGTCAACCCAAATGGCATGACCAAGAACTCATAATGACCATATCTAGTCCGGAAAGCTGTCTTTGCTACATCTTCCTTCTTTACCTTTAACTGATGATAACCGGACCGCAAATCAATCTTTGAAAAATACGAAGCACCATGTAGTTGATCAAAAGATCATCAATTCTCGGGAGAGGATACTTATTCTTGACCGTTCGTTTGTTCAACTCACGGTAGTCAATACACATGCGCATTGATCCATCCTTCTTCTTAACAAAGAGAACCGGAGCTCCCCAAGGCGAGGAACTAGGTTGTATGAACCCTTTGTCAAGTAACTCCTGTAGTTGCGTCATTAATTCCTTCATTTCTGTAGGAGCTAATCGATAAGGTGCTTTAGCAACGGGTGTAGCACCGGGAATAAGATCTATCTGAAAAGTAACTTCACGATCGGGAGGAATACCGGGAAGATCATCGGGAAACACATCGGGGAAATTGGATACTACCTCAACACTAGCGATTGGAGACTTCTCTTTTCTTGCATCAATGACATAAGCCAAGAAATGGCTCTTGTTTTTCCTTATACATTTAATAGCTTTCATCATACTAATAATCTTTATTCCTCCTCTCTTCTTGTCTCCATACACCGTTATCACTTTACCCTCGGATATAGGTAATCGAATTATCTTTTGGGAACATAAGATACTAGCTTCATTCCTAGCCAACCAATCCATACCAATCACTACATCAAAACCACCTAAGGTAGTAGGTAATAGTCGAACCGGAAAAGAACAACCTTCAATCTCAATCTCACAATCGTCATAACCCACACGTATATTATTAACCGTACCATTAGCAATTTCTACCTCTAATGAACAATCTAAGGGAGTAGTGACTCTTTCTAGCTTAGGAGCAAATAATGTGGACACAAACGACCTATTTGCACCTGAATCAAATAAAACAGAGGCAGGCTTTGAGTTAACAAGGAAAGTACCACTTACCACTTCATCGTTGTTCCTTGCGTCATCAACCGTCATTTGAAGAGCTCTCACTTTGTTGCTGTCGTGGCGGTCTTCTTTCCAGCATTCTTCATCTGTGGACAATCGGCAATGAGATGACCCGTTTCTTGGCACTTGTAGCAACGAGTCTTGTCCCTACATTCAGTGGCAAGATGTCCCGACTTCCCACACTTGTGGCACCTTCTTGTCTTGTCGGTACAATGCCCTTCATGAATTGTCTTGCAAAATGTACACCATGAACCATTCTTCTTTTTATCCTTGTCACCACTCGAACTACCACTTCCACGGAACTTCTTATTATTATTCTTATTGGATGACCAATTTGACCTTCTTTTAAATCCCACTTTCTTGTCGTCGACTTTCTCAACTACTTTCTTGTCCGAAGCAAAATCATCATCAAGCTTTTTAGACTCCTTGATTGCTTCAGTCAGAGTCTTGTGCTGCCTGCAGATACCTCGATAACTCGGAGGCAAACCATCAACATAGCAAGCAACCTGATCCGCATCAGTACGGAACAGATGGCCTACGAACTTCATCTTCTCCAGAAAGGAACGAGCATAATCATTAATTTTGCCAACTTCAGCTGTCAAAGCACGGAACTCTTTTTCCATTTTACGCTGCTCATGTACCCCAATATATTCCTCAATGAATTTCTGCTTAAAGTCAGCCCACGTAATAGCAGTTACCATAGCCGGAGTCATCGAAATAGTAATGCTCTTCCACCAATCTCGAGCACCTTCTTTCAACATCCTACTAGCACACAACACTTTCTTATCCTCGGGACAATCACAAGCTTCAAAAACCATCTCAGTATCATCAAGCCATTCCATGCAACCCACTGCATTAAGTGTTCCATAGAATTTCTGAGCTCCACACTTCTGGAAACTTTCAAACTTGAATCGAGGGGCGCGAACATCATTAGGAGGAACCACATTAACATTAGCATGAGGGATAACAACATCATCGACTGGTGGCTCAGTGTGGTGAGAAGGCACAGAGTGACTGTTACCAGTTCCTTCTGCGTTAGCTGCCAACGCCTGATTCAACTGTTCCTGTGTTTGGGCCAACTGGGCCTGAAGAGTTAGCACAAGATTATACATCTCCATCTGATTGGGAATCTGATCCACAGCTACATCGTTAACTCTCGGAGGATTGCCAGGTGGTGGAGGCATCGGACCCAATGAGCCTGGTTGATTAACACGGCGGGGGTTCACACGATTCACATTAGCATTAGCAGCAGCATTAGCAGCACCTGCACCCGGATGGACAGGTGGAGTAACGCTAGCAGTAGCTCCGTCGCGTTGGATGTTGCGGTTGCGAGTGTTTACCATTTTCCTTCAATAAAATGGTGGAGTCGATAAGCGCAAAATAAAACAAAAAGCTCGTCGAGATAAGGCTAAAACATATCTTCGTAACATAAACATCTCGTAAGCCCTACTACACTCGCACTCATCCCAACCCATCCTACATCGCATGTCATCTCTAGCTAAGGCATCCTACGAGTACCTAGCATGCACACCTTAAGTTTAAGTCCAAATCCTATGGTCAATAGGCCTTGGTTCACTTAAACTACTTCTCTGATACCAACTTGTAACACCCGTCGTTTAAAAATATGGGTTTTCAAAAACTTTTCACCTAACGGTGTTATATTGCGGAAGTAAAGACTGTAAAAGTCAAAACCGATAAAAACATTTCGGTTTCTGCATTTATTTGGTGTTACATGCCATATCAAACAATAGTTCAAATGAAAACCCAACGGTTGCCCAACATAAAACAACCGTTCACACATCACTACATAAATTCGACATTAAATACGAAATGTAACAAATGTCTAAAGAAAGCATCGTCTAAGGGTAGCTAAGGCTCCTGCATTGCATCTACCCAAGCTCACACGTCCTGCATCTAGATTCCATCAAGCTAAACCTGAGGGAACAACCACATTAAGAAACAAGTGTTAGCTATAAGAATAGCTAAGTAAGATAACACTTAATTTAAAAGCAATTGTCCAATTAAAACAATCTTCATTATTAGACAAGTTTTATTAGGCACAACACACATCACACCTTCACACATATACTGCATTTCAACTTCGTTTCAATTAGGATAATCATCCTAAATGTGCCTATCCTGCATTAGTTCCCACATTATCACACATATCTTCGTTATCTGCTTTATTAGTTCACACATTGTCACACGTATCTTCGTTAACTGCATATAAGTGTGCCCTGCATCACACCCGACTGGATGGTTAGTCAAAAGACTACTCATCTTACGTCGTTAAGGAATGGCAAGCCAATCCTTGAGTAATCCGTATGTGGAGGTTGGTCAAATCTCTCGTATTACTCGCCCTGCGTTATAAAGACCATGTTGCGAGGAGCCACCCAAGCAACAACTGCATCTACGCACTCGCCCGGCTAAGGCTAGTACGGGTTAAGCTTAACACTTTTCACTGCATCTGTTTTATGAGCTCAATTTCACACATATAGATTGGGTCCCTGCATTCCCAAACATTCACACACATATAGTCTAGGTAACACACATTCCTAGACATTCACACACTTTAACTTCATTACGTTTGGATCCTTAAACGTGCAAGTGACATAGCAACCTAGCAAGTCTAGTGAACTAGGCGTACAAGTCAAACATGCATATCACACATCAACTTCATTTCTATATATCATGCATATCAAGATACTACATTAAACTACATCAACTGCATAGCTACATACTACATTAAGCAATACTGCATTACACTACAATAGGGACTGCATCTCAGGTCTCATGGTCAACTGCATAACCCATAATACCTCCCAAGTAACCCATATGCCCACATGCAATAATAAGGTACCGAATGGAAGTGTTTACGATTTGAAACCAGCTTTTAGTTGATCCCCCAGCGTGACAAAGTAGTGTATCTTACCTGGTTGTAGTACACGCGCACAAACAAACAGCTAATATTGCTTATCAGTAATCTCCGACACCTATCGTTCATTAACATATAAAGTATAAGTCATTTAGGACCTTAAATGGACCCTCATACGAACTTAATACTGACTATGTAAAGTTCCAGAATTACACCTAACGAACTTAGTTCTTATCTTCGTTTCAATTGTTCTTACGAACTTAAGTATTAACTTCGTTACTTTACAACTTACGAATTTAGACCATAACTTCGTTTGGCTTCCTTTTACGAAAATAGATTACGAACTTAATTTTCATACGAACTTCATCTTCGTTCAATATACTTTACGAAAATAGCTTCTTTACGAATTTAACCAACGAATTTAATAAAACTCCTTCTTACGAACTTGGCCAACGAAAATAGTATTAGAACGATCTTAATCATAACTTACGAAGATAGTCATAAACGAAGATTAACTTCGTTCGAACGCTGGTTCGACTGCTTTTCAAAAACGACTAAGTTCTTCGATTTTCCAATAACCGACTCATCAAAACTTCTTCCAAAACATGTATTTGACACCAGTAAACACATTTTGATCATCCGGATCGATTACAAACTCGTTTAACATCGTTTGAATGTTAATTAACCAAAACACCATTAAAACTCTAACTCTTTGAAAACTTCTTTAAATTCAGATTTAATTCATAATTACACAACCTCTAAATCTGGAAAATACATTCAATGATTCAATAATTACCTGCTTGACTCGATGATCGACCAATTACAACACCAAATCGTTGATCAAATGCTCTAATAACTGCTTTAGGATTAAAGAAAGGGTTAATTACTTTATTATTTGCTAATGACTGCCAATTAACTCTAGATTAGGGTAATCCTAACCTAAACCCGTTTTTCAATTTCCACCTATGTCAAAATCAGCCCTCGGGCTTCTATATCCTTCATTATTGGTCACAAACTGCATTATTGACCATATACAACATTAACCCTTCATTAGATGTCACTACTTAGACATAAACCTTCATATTTCACACATTTTTACCACATTAATATTTAGGCTTCCAAGCCTCACACATAACACACATTAACTACGTATATGCATATAATCACACTAGACTTTTCGACACACACAAAGTTGACTTAACGGCGTTAGTCAAATCTTAAAGAAAAGTTTGGGATGTTACAGTTACACCATAAATCAACGAGTCATATACCTGCTCTTCTTCAGCATAGAACGAGCGTATATGGACATCGTCCAGTGCATCAAGACATTGTTGAACTCTGGGATCCTCCTTCATCCTTTAAAAACTTCAATGTTTACGCCTAACCTGCCAGCGTTGTAGGAGTCCAGAGTACCCATTGTAGCCATATCCCTATGATGGGCCAGCAGTTCATTTCTTTGATTATCCTTGAAGATTTTGATCATGATACACTGTTGTTGCAACTTCCTTGAAGTTTCGTTGTCAACATCTTCAACTTGTTCTTCTTCTTCACCAGCCACTACCTTTTCTTTTCCTTTTACTGCCTTCAGTGTGGTAGGAATGTCTGGGAAGCTTTCGAACTGGGGCTCACTGGCTTCAGTACCAGTAGCTTCTTGTGTTCTTTCAATCATACGTGCACTGGCATCAGTACCAGTCACTTGTCTCTGCTGCACGACGCTTTCAGTAGCGACTGCTCTGGCAACTTCTCTCTTTCTCCTTATTAACCCTTCTTGTTCACCAGTAGATGGAACTGAACGTTTTCCCCCTTGGAATGATCTCTAGTCCTTGACTTCAGATCATTCCACAACTCTTCCATCATATGTCTATCTAAGGAACCAAAGGTTCTTCCTTGTTCTGGCAATGAAGCAGCCATACCAGTTTTGAGTGCCTGGACTTCCCTTTTAATACTTTCAATTGATTCTGGTAAGTCCTTGGGCAGCTCAACTTCAACCATCTTTACAACTTCTGGCAACATAACCTCCTGAAATGATCTAAGGATTGATCCAGATATTTCATCTGAGATCTCTTTCAGCATATCACCCTTGAATTTTCTGACAACTTCGTCACTGAGGGTGTTGACCAGATCAGTCTGGTCAAATGTAGGCCTGCTCTCCAGAGCACCAACTCTTGTAACAATCTTCTCAACCTCATCTTTAAGACCTGCCAGTGGTTGTACAACCTTATTCTCTACTGCAGTCTCAACAGAATTCACAATCTTTCCTTCCAACCCTTGTACTGCCACCCTTATATTTTGAGAATTAACATTCGTGGCCAGTACCAGTTCATCCAACTTATCAAACACCATCTTTTCATTTCCAGCAAAAAGGTTCATTTCTGACGCTATATTATTTGACAACATTGATTTAAAGTCAGAAATGACCTGGGAAGATGACTGGAGTGATCTCTCCAGGTCCGCCACCCTACTAAGAAGGCCTTGGACCTCGGTGGAAGAAGAAGTGGAGAGACCACTGGGTTGTTCCAGGCGAGAAGTCACTCTGGTCATCAATGGTACTTGTGCCCAGTCCTCTTCAGTTTCAACATGTGAGACTGGCACACTTTGTTCGGTTTGGTGTACTGGTGATTGAGTTTGTGTTGGTTGAATGAATGGTGTGAAGTATGGAGTTGATTGAGGAATTGATGGTGGTGGTGGTGGCATTGAAGGTTCTGGTGGTGGCATATCTGGTGTAGGAAGTGGTATTTCTGGTTGAGGTGTTTCGGTTTCTGGTGGAGGAGGTGGCATTTCTGGTGAAGTTTCAAACTGTACATCTTCGCCCAAAAAATCCATATTAACATCCAAATTCTGACCTCCAGAAATAGGAGAGTCAGCCTCGTCCCAAAAAGAAGCACCAACCACATCTATCTGTTCACCAGCTTCCACATTTAAATCCAGTGAAGCATCTTGCTCACCAGAAGCTTGTTCTTCAGTCTGAACAACTTCAACAACCTCTTCTCGTACAACAGCCTGGACTTCAGTGTCCACTCTCTGTTCAGATTGTACAGAAGGATCAATATTTTCCTCTTCAAAGATGGGAGACCCATCAATATTCATAATATCACCAGGATGGGTTAATGGGTTTACCTGGACTCCTCCCCGCATCAGACGCCTATAAGATCTTGGTCGTCTGGAAAGTTCAACAGTTGCTTGACTTGAACTTTCTGGAGCCACTTGACTAATTGGTTGTATCATTTCAACAATCTGAACATCTTCACTACCAGTAGGTACATCAACAACTTGTACCCTTACTGGTGCCACATTCTCTTCAATTCTTTGAAGTGTCAGCATTGCTGGAGGAATATCTACCTCTCCATCTCTGGACCTTAAATTTTCCAGGTCTCTCATATACTCACTCATTGAAAATGAGTAGTTTCAAAGTCATACTGGGCTCCAAGGGCATTTTTGAATATAAGAGAAAGAAAGCGAATATATGGCACGAATGGCTTTCTCCCCTTTGCCTTTATACGTTCCACCAGATCATCAAAGAATATCTGGGCGAAATCAACCCTTAGCCCAAACCATAAGCAATAGGCAATCTGGAGGTGTGTTTGATTGATTTGATCCAATCCTCCAGAACTGCCTCCAAGACACTCGACGATGTGTGTGAAGAAGTATCTCCATGAATCCGTCAGTCTACTCATATAAATGGTCCCTTTCCTCAACAACTGACCATTTTCATCAACTATCTCTGTATGCCCCATTAATCTGCATACCTCCCTGAAGTTAATACCAGAAGGGAGTGGTATTGCCAGCTCATTCTCATCCAGATAATTTAACTGAAGAGCCATTCTGAGAGAATGTACAGACATATTCAAGGGTCTGGTCCCTTGCTCAAGAGAATAGGCAATACAGGAATTTGCCTCATTGTATTCGGCTGTATACCAGAATTCACAAAGATAATCGTGATACATCTTTTCTGGATTTAAAGTTAGGGCACCATACAGTGGACATGAGAGAAAAAAGGTGTTTAATCTCCCAATTATGGATTGTGGATCATGGACACTGGATAACGTGAGTTTTGCCATCCAGTTATTCATATTCATCCTTAAAGCCCTAGCTTCAAGGTTGATATGAGGTGCTCTAACCACATCTGCAGCCGGAGCATATTCAGCAGATAGTAGATTTCGTGGTGAATTTGATTGTCTAGGAGCCATTGGATATATAGAAGAAGATGAAATTGAATGATTTTAAGGTTTATGAAGAAGAATTTAATGAATATGCAGTTAATATGAGAAATTTAAGAATGAAATTGAATGAAGAATTTACGAATTGAATGAAGGAATTTTTGAAGATTTGGGAGTAAATGTTCGAAGTAAATGAAATTGAAAGTGAAAGTGGGTATATATAGGAGAGATAATGTGGATTTCAAACGTTCAATTTGAATTTATCAAATAACATTTTTGATTGTGTTCTGAGATCCGCATTAATTACATCACATCACCCATAAATGGTTGATGGTTCACCGCCCACAAAAACAAGCAAATTTGTACTTTTTGTGTTCCCAAAGTAAAAAGACCATCATTAGTTTTGAAAAATATCCATGCCACATAGGATTTATAAGATAAATATCTTTGAAAAGTTTGCTTACGTGGCACATACAAAGATCAAGTATTTTGAAAATATTATGACATTATTCAGTGCATCTGGAGGTTGACAGGACCGTCCAGTATCACTGGTGGATTAGTCCAGTGAACATGTACTGATGGTACACTGGAGGGACACTCCAGTAAAGTACCAGTGAAAACCATATTTGAAAGACTGGAAACCTCAAACTTGCACGTCAACTAATACAGACAAATGAGAGGGACACATTTACAAGAAGACATAAGTCAACTCAAACACGCACTTCAACCTGTCCAGTTACCAGTGAGAGGGACATATTTACAAAGCACCAGTAATATTTTCTGAAGAATTTATCCAGTGAGAAAATTAATTCCCCCTGAACTTAAACATTTTTAAGAGAAAATATTTTTCAAGTCTTCCCTGGAATGTTGATCCAGAAATAAATTTTTGAATCTTTAAATCAAAGATCCTTAGTAGTACACAATGGCGTTCAATACCAAGGTTCCAGATTTAAGGGTTTAACATTCCCAACTCACCAACAAGATATTCAAAAGTTTTTACATCCAGTGGTTTAGTAAAAATGTCAGCGAGTTGTTTGTCAGTGGGAATAAAATGGAGTTCAATGTTGTTTTTCATAATATGATCGCGAATGAAATGGTACCTTAGATCGATGTGTTTGGTTCTGGAGTGCATGACTGGATTGTTGGAGATAGCGATGGCACTGGTATTATCACAAAAGATTGGAGTTTTTGAGTATTTAATACCATAATCAAGCAACTGGTTCTTCATCCAGAGTATCTGAGCACAACAACTGGCTGCAGACACGTATTCAGCTTCAGCAGTGGATAATGAAACTGAAGTTTGCTTCTTACTGGTCCAGCTGACCAGTTTGCCACCTAGGAAATGACATCCACCAGTTGTGGATTTCCTATCTATCTTACAACCTGCATGATCTGAATCTGAATAACCCATTAGATCCATTCCAGAGCCTTTGGGGTACCAAAGACCTAGACTGGGAGCACCTTTAAGGTACTTCAGTATGCGCTTTACAACGAGCATATGAGATTCCTTTGGATTAGACTGATATCTGGCACATAAACATGTTGAAAACATAATATCTGGTCTACTGGCCGTTAAATACATCAGTGAACCAACCATGCCTCTATATACAGTGGTGTTCACTGGTTTGCCATCTGGATCCGAGTCCAGTGTCAGTGGTGCAGAAATTGGAGTTGGTTTAGATGGTGAAGAATTCATATCGAATTTCTTTAAAAGATCTCTAACATATTTTTCCTGATTAATAAAAATTCCATCTTTGTTTTGCTTAATCTGGAGTCCAAGAAAATATGTTAATTCACCCATCAAACTCATTTCATATTCAGTGGACATGATTTTAGAAAATTTCTTGCACATGTTTTCATCAGTAGACCCAAAAATTATATCATCAACATAAATTTGTACCATTAACAGATTACCTTTCTCATGAAGAATGAACAAGGTATTGTCAATTGCACCTCGTTTAAAACCATTTTTCAACAAATGTTTAGTCAGAGTATCATACCAGGCACGTGGGGCTTGTCTGAGGCCATATAGCGCTTTGTCCAGACGATATACCCAATGTGGATGCTTGTCATCAACGAAACCTGGAGGTTGTCTGACGTAAACTTCTTCTTCAAGCTTCCCATTCAAGAAAGCACTCTTTACATCCATCTGGTAGACCTTGAACTGGTGATTAGCAGCGAATGCTAAGAAAATTCTGATCGCTTCAAGTCTAGCCACTGGAGCAAAAGATTCATCAAAGTCGACATCTGACTGGCAGTAGCCTTGTGCTACCAGTCTGGCCTTGTTTCTTATTACGTGGCCATCTTCATCTACTTTGTTTCTGAAGACCCATCTTGTTCCAATTGGTTCTTTCTTTCCAACTGGGAAAGGAACTAGATACCATACTTTGTTCCTTTCAAACTGGTGAAGCTCTTCTTGCATAGCAGTCACCCAGTTTGGATCTTCCAGAGCCTCGTCAATCTTCTTAGGTTCTATCAAGGATAGAAAACTGACGTATAAGCATTGATTACTGGAGGCTCTTCTGGTCTGAACACCATGACTGGAGTCACCTAAGATCTGATCAATAGGGTGAGCTTTTGTCCATCTGGAGTACTGACCAGGATTGTTACTGACAACAATATCAGTGCAAGAATTCAGTTGAGTCTCCTCTGGAGTTGATTCTGGAGGAGGGTCTTGCCAAATTACTTCAGTATCTTCATCTGAGTCATTTAGATCACGATTTGCATCATGAAATTCTTCATTTGAAGGCATTTCCTGGAGTACTGGTTCAGTATGAAATTCTTCACCAGAAGACATTCTGGTAAATTCTCAACTGACACTGATACTGGAGGAGTAGTACGCACATCTGAACCAATATTAATTTCAGAGGGTAGTTTGAAAATAATAGAGGGATAGAATGGAGTACTACTGGAGAGTTTCTTTTTCTGAACAGGTTCCAGATCAGGATGACTGGAAACTGTGTCTGGTGAATCTTCAAATTTGTCGTTTATAGGATCAGATTCACAAAAGACAATTGGTGTTACTGGGGGAGTAACAGGGACTAGCTTTTTGTTGATTGATGCATTTGATTCATCAAATGTTACATGAATTGACTCATGGACCTTCTCCAGTCTCTTGTTGTAGACTCTGAAGGCCTTGCGAATGGCTGAATAGCCTAAGAAATACCCTTCATCAGCTTTGGCATCAAATTTGCCTAGCTGACTGGAGTCGTTCAGGATGTAAACTGGACATCCAAAAACGTGAAAATAACCAATGTTTGGTTTTCTATTTCTTAAGACTTCATAGGCTGTCTTTTTGTGTCTTTTAATGTACACTGATCGATTCTGGGTGTGGCAAGCAGTTGCAATTGCTTCCGCCCAGAAACTGGTAGACAGTCCAGATTCAACAAGCATACTCCTGGCAGCTTCTATCAGCGTTCGATTTTTCCTTTCCACAACTCCATTTTGCTCTGGAGAGCGGGCTGAAGAGAAGTTCTGGGAGATGCCAGTGTCAGTACAGAATGACTCCAGAGTTGCATTCTGGAATTCTGTTCCATTGTCACTTCTTAACTGACACACTTTTCGACTGTACTTGAGCTCAATTTGCTTGATAAGACTGATGATTTCAGCAGCAGCTTCACTTTTGGACCTCAGAAAGATCACCCAACAATATCTGGAGAACTCATCTATGATCACCAGGGTGTATCTTTTACTAGCACGAGTCTGAACGTTCACTGGACCAAAAAGGTCCATATGAAGCATGTGAAGAGGTTCAGTAATGCTGAAATTCTGTCTGGTCTTGAAACTGGTACGCTTTTGCTTACCCATCTCACATCCTGGACATGGTCTTTCCTTTTTGAAGGAGACTGAAGGTATCCCATCTGCAAGTTGTTTTCTGGACAACTTGTTAATGTTTTTGAAGTTTAAATGGGATAACCTTTTGTGCCATAACCAGTTTGTGTCTTCATCAGCTTGAGTATAGAAACACTGCTCTGAAGGAGAGCTTTCCATATCCATCACGTACACATTCCCTTTTCTGGGAGCAATCAACACTACCTTCCAGTCCTTGTTGAATACGATGCCCTGAGCAACATTGAATAAGACTTGATAGCCATCGTCACACAGTTGACTTACACTGATCAAGTTATATTTCAAACCATTCACAAATGCAACTCGTCTGAACTTGACTTGTCCATTGTTCAGAACACCATATCCCTCAGTCTTCCCACAACCATCATTTCCAAACGTGATGGAGGGTCCATCAGAAATGGTGAACTCCTCCAGTAGGGTCTTACATCCGGTCATCGTCCTGCCAGCTGCACTGTCAAGATACCAGATAAGCTTTTTTCGATCGCCCTACACATACACCAGATATTGATCAGTTAGATTTGGGAACCCATCGACTGATGGGTTCACTGGACCCTCCTTTATAGGTCCCTGGGGCAATCTGGTCTAGTTCACTTTGTTCAATAGTGGTCTTAGAAGAGAAGACCACTGGGGTTGATGGTTTTAAAACCTTTTCATTTTTCTCAACTGGAGAAATAAATTTGTCTTTCTTTGAAAAAGGTTTTGTATTTTGTCTAGGGCCAGATGAAGTACCCTCAAGAAAGTTTAATCTTGCATTAAAACTTTGTGATTGACGAGTCAGAATTTGAATCTGGCTCTCTATCCTGGACAAAATATTTTCTTCAGATGATACCTTAGCCTTTCCAGTCAAAGGCTTTGGTAAGGGATTGGTCTGAGGTAAAGGTCTATTCTGCTTCACCTTTTTAACTGGAGCAGTCATCTGGACAGCTCCAGTCTTAACCTCTGGGGATTGAACTGGGTCTAAATTGGTCTTGGGTATTTCAGGCATATCATAAACAGTTGTGGGCCTTAACACCTCTGGTAATCGATCGATTACTGGTATTAATGATGCAACATTAGTATTTCCATCTAAATATGCACGTTTTTGAGCAGGAAATTGTTTAACTGAAGCATCATATGGCTTTTTAGTTTCTAGCCATGACTTTATTACCAGTTTTTCTTTCTCTAGAATGATCTCAAGATCTTGCTTTTCTTGAATCAATTGTTCAGTTACCAGAACCTGGGCTTGAAATGCCAGTTCAATGTCTTGAAGCTCTTTTAATTTTGATTTTAAGGCATTTATTTCAGAAGAATCTGTTTCTAGACCATTTACACAATCAGATCTAACAGTTTCTACAAAAATCAAATCAGAATTAAAGCTTCAGCAATGTCCAGTTTTAGTTCTTGGTCAGTTGCATTATCATAATCACTAACCTTTTTAATAACAATGTCCACCCATCGTCCAGATGTGACATCTTCCTTCACCAGGTGCTCATCAACTTCCAGAGCCATGTAACAGCAATCTCTTTCTTCTTCTTCATCAACAGATGAGTCATCAGAAGGAACCCACTTCTCTTCAGTTGTAGCAATCATGCACTTATTATTGTTTCCATTTGTTGTGCCATGAGAGCATTTGGGCCTTAAGCTTTTTATATTTCAATTTATAGCTATCATCAGGCTTATTATTAGAAGAGAATGGACCAGGCTTGGATGCAAACTGGTTGGACCTGCACTCTTTCATGAAATGACCCTTTTTGCCACACTTAAAGCATGTCAAATTGGTCTTGTCAGTGGAAGAACTGGATGCAAATTGTCCAGATAGCTTATTTGCTCTTGCTTTGAAACGGTTAAACGTTTTAGCAATCATTGCAATAAGGGCATCATCTTCAGTTTCATCACAACAGTCTGGAGAGATTTGACTGGACTCTCCAGAATCCATAAGTTCAGACACCATCTTCTTCATAGAAAATACATTCTCAGAAGATATCAGTGCTGTACTTGGTGGTTCAGAATAACTAACCACTTTAGGAGTACTGGAGGCATGGTTAAAAGCATCTTGTTCTGCAACCACTCTCTGAGCTTGATTTTCTTTAGTGTACCTGAAGGCTCCATATAGAGTTGAGAGAGTGTGTGTGTGCAGAGTTTACCTTGTCGTAAAACAAGTATCATGTGAGACCATTTGGTGGGCAGAATGTCACAAAATTTCTCCAGAAGTATATCCTTGTCCTTCTCAACCCCAAGACCTCTCAATTGGTTTATGATACTCATAAATCTGGTGTAAGTACCAGTGAGAGACTCGTTAGGTTGAGCAAAAAATGA
Organism: Erigeron breviscapus; assembly: GCA_034093135.1. Classification (NCBI taxonomy): domain Eukaryota; kingdom Viridiplantae; phylum Streptophyta; class Magnoliopsida; order Asterales; family Asteraceae; genus Erigeron; species Erigeron breviscapus. The sequence continues at coordinate 31,993,773 of CM067169.1, read as the reverse complement.
CTTATACCTCTTGTTTAAGGAGACCTTTCTGGTGACAATGGTGTCATCTCCTCTTCATGTTGGTTAAGAAGCTCATCCCACATGGTTTTGGCACTAGGAAAAAGAACTAGTGTGGGAATTAGGGTTTCTGGAACGGCCCCGAGGATCATGTTTTTAAGGAGGGTGTCAAGATTCACCAATCTCCTCTCCTCTTCTGACCAATGTTCCTCCCTCTTTTCCCTTCCCCTTCTAGATCCAGAAGGATCAAGAAGTGGATTGAGAGGTGATGTAGGTACATAAGGACCTTCGTTTAAGATCTTCATCATGTTCCTCTCAATACCAGTGACATGCAAAACCATCCTAGCTTTCCACGTACCAAATTCATCACTGTTCCCACTGAATTTAGGAACAGGATTATTCGAGTAGTGCACATGCACGTGTGGAGAAGCAGGAGTAGGAGGAGGAGGTGGGGGATTAGTGTTATTAACGTTTTGTGGTTCATTTTGATCATGCATATTTACATTAGGATCGGGACCAAGACTAAAACCTTGTGTATTTTCTTGGTTAGCCATCAAGAACTGATCTAGGCAATGATTAGCCTTCTGCTCTGATACCAAATGTGAGTCCCTTAATTAATGAGATGGTTAACCAATAGAAAGTGTAAAATACAACAAGTCTAATAATCACTAGAATTGGACTAGTATTACTTGTAAATAAAGATGCAAGATATATAAACAAAAGTAATACAAGACTTAAAGCAATAAACAAATAAAGTGGACCATTATGTATGTTTCATGGGTATTTCATTTATTGATGTTTAAATAAAATACAAGGTTGTTGCGGAATCAAGATAACACAATTAAGTGAGTATCCTAACAACCTATGAGTTACAATATGATCTATGTTTGTCAAATAACTCTTGGGATCGAGATACTTAAAGTTGTGAAGTATCCCTGTTTAAGATCGAGAGTATTTGGACAAATTCACTTAAATGCAAAAGGAATGCTTAAAAAGTATTTTTCTCAAGGAATGACTTAGTATTTATAGGCAACAAATTCACCAGTGAATTTGTGCCGTACAAATATGGTTGGCATACATTTAATGATCCGACAAGAACATTAAATGTATTAGATAAGAATAAGGATAAAGTCACATCAAGTGCAAGTGTATCCTTTTATCCAACCACCTTAACACACGTATACTTTGTTAAAGAACAAGTGGATTGTTCTTTGGAAGTGTGTTAAAGGCATAAGTCAAACCTCGATATTAGTGTTCAGACTTGCAGGATCTAGAACACTAACAATCCTCCAGTGTGCAGATCTGGTAAGACTTTCCAGTGGACTCCGCCATTTGTTAGGTCTTCTTCCTTCAGACTTCAGTCTTTGACTTCAGTCAGAATGTCTTCAGTAGAGTAGATCTGGACTGGGGTGAAGTCTTCAGTGAGCTAATCTGGAGAATGCTCCAGATTACCTGTACACGTAAATGCTCACTAGTCTTCAATTATTTCTGGACAAATCTTCAGAGGGACTCCAGATTCCAAGTCTGGAGTAGGTCCAGTAGAACATGTTTTCTGGTCAGATCTTCAGTGAGGCTCCAGTAGTCGGGTCTGGAGCGAGACCAGCAAAACAAGTTTCTTAACAAACCTAAATAAGGTTCCAGTAGTCCAGTCTGGAGCCAGTCCAGTAAGTCTGGAATAAATCTGGACCTAACATTTATACTGTACGCAACCATGTATTGTGGATACTATCATGTGGAATTTCCTCAACCCTTCTCGGCCCAGGAACATGTCATAGGGTGAGTTTGCTTTTATCAAATTGCCAGAATTTTAGCAGTTCTGCGCCATGGGAATCCTCCGATAGTGGCATCTAGCCATATTTCTCCCAATGGGCGGATTCGCTCACTGGCGAATCCTACCACTTCTGTGTTTAGTGGCATGATTGTCTCTCGCAGTTTCTTCGGCAATTGGAGGAAACTTTTCTCATATATAACGTCTCTTCCACTTCCTGTGTCCACTTGTGTCTTTTTTAGGCATACATTACCTATGTTTACATTTATTAGCACCGGGTCTATCGAACCTTGATCGTCCAGACCTCCGAAGTGGTAGTGCTGGGATCCTTTCTTGACCAAGGTGTTCGATAGTATCCTCTTTCGGTGCTCTTCTGGCTCCGCTTCATCGAAGCTGGGTCTGGTTCTCTTTACCAGATGTGATAGCTTATTCTCCCTTGCAGCATCGTCTATTTGCCTTAATAGCTCCCTGCAGTAATCTGTGCTATGACCGTATCCGTTATGGAAACAACAGAACTTATCCAGGTTTCTGGTTCCTATTCCGGATAACGGCGCTGGCTTAACGAACGTTCTTGCTATTTCCTCCGATGACAGGATTTCTGACGGAGTTTTCCGGAGATTGGCAATTGTTCTTTTATAGCTATTGACCCTGTACACAGGGGAGGACTCCTCTGCTATGTCCTCCGTTATTTCTGTCCCTTTTTCGCTCTTTTTTACGATAGCCTTCCACTTGGCCATGGCTTTTACTGTTGTCTCCTCCGCAGCCTTCCACTCGTGGAATTTATTAACCAAATCTGAGTAACTGGTTGGCTTACCAAGGCACAGGTGCCGTATTAGTTCTTTTGACCGGAGCCCTTGTATAGCTCCGGATATTCTTTCTTCTTCGGATATACGCACCAGATTTCGCGTGCCGTCTCCGTACCATTTCAGAAAGTCTTCTGCCTCTTCGTCTTCCTCCTGCTTTATGTCATGTGCCCAAAGGTAACCTCCGGCTAACGGTAGCGCTCCCATGTGCTGTATTTGTAATGCTCCATATGGGTAGAAGCATCCCCCGTAGTAGTACGACGGGTGCAGCGGTTGGTACGCTGCTGCTTGTGCGCCGTCCGTTGTCGTTATTCTTGCTGGAGTTCCCTGGTAGATCGAGTATGGTGTGTAGGCGATCACCGGTCTGTTAGCCATACTGGGATCGTTATTGTGTTTGTTTTTTTATCTCTTTTTCGTCTGGGCTACTTTTGGGTGATCGTTGATTCGTCTCGTCTGCCTTTGCAGAGTCACTTTTTTCACCTTGGGCCTGGGCCCTGCTCTTCTCGAAGGATTCCTCTGTTGTTACTGTCGCAGTGACTTGCGTCATTTGCACAGGGATCCGTACAACATCTTCTTTTGGCTTGGGGGCCATATCTTTTTTGTCATCATACTCCTCCGTTTTGCGGTCGACGTTTGTCGCTCCACTTTTCGTTAGCGTTTGATGGGCTGACTCGTCTGTCGGCCGATCAACTGGACAGGGGTGGTTACTTTTAGCCCACTGTGTGCCTGAAGAGCTTACGCTTGCGACCGTGGGAGTTTCATCGTCATCCCCGTCTTGGCCGCAGGCGGCATTCGACCCGTCTAGTTTCGGAAAGGGATCAAGGTTTGGCATAATTCTATTCTTTTGATCGTGGTTAGGTTCGAATCTGAGAACAAATGTCCCACGGATGGCGCCAATTTGTTTGATCAAATAATCGCACTATGACTCAACCGGAGGTGTGAGTGGGTTTGGTGGTGTTTTGCTGGCGATTCCCTTCCGGTCAGAGGGTCGAAGACCGCTTTACGCCTATTGTTTGTTGATCCTAAGCCGTTGTATGCGACTTAGGGTTTAGGGATTTAATTCAGGGTTTATTCGGAGGTCGAATAAATGGTGATGATTGAGGGGTTTTATGTATATTGTATATGATGATGTGCCATATGGCTTCTTCCTCTATTTATAGAGGGTAGGAAGCTTGGAGAAGAGGGTAAGAGAATTAGGGTAAATCTCTTCCTCCCTTGTGAATATCTTATTTCCTTCTTGAGGAGATTTATGGTAATCTTGTTACGAAACGTGTCCGATATATTCGGAGCCATATATATGTTATTAAGATCGGATAATCATAGAAAGTATCTATACCCGATCTTCTTGATGTATTTTGGTTTAGAACTGGGTATTTGTTACCACGGGAGTTCTGGAGTGATTGTACTGGACGGAGGTCGAGCTCCTTTCTGGGTAAGTAATGTAACCTGTACGAAGGTGCCTTCGTATCTGCTTCAGAAACGGAGCTAGAGCTCCGTATAGGGTATATCATCAAAAACAATATAAGTTTGTTATATACTTAAGTGATTTTATTAATAAGAGAAATCAAGAAGGTTATTATAAATGGAAAGTTCACTAGTTCATTAATATGGATATATTTCTATTTTGATAAAATGTTTTATAAAACGATATCCATATAATGAATAAGTGATGGGTTCATTTATATATATTTTAAATAGAACTAGCCGTTAATTATTTAGTTGAAATAATTAGATCTTCGAATAAATACAAATATATGAGATGTGGATATATATATGTTTTATATATAAATTTTCGAAAATTATATATATATATCCATATAAATATTTTGTATTATTTAAAGATCAATTAGTTTCCTTGTATGCGATAAGTAGGTTTATATATATATTTGTTTATATATATTGCATGCGGATTTAATTGTTAGATTACATAAACTACTTGTTGTACGTATTTTGGTTTTATATATTTTGCATTAGGATTTAATGCATGTCTCTAAAATATATATTTGAAAATTAAAATACGAGAAAAAGGAAAGAGTTTTGTTTTTAATAAAACTCATTGAGTTTTTAAAAAATTGAAATTTTAAGATGAACTCAAAATGGTTACATTTTACGAAAATTAAAAGTGCTTTTAATTGATTAAGGACATGCATTAAGTTTTGATTAGGACGTTAGTCTTGCCTTGTTAGATGCCTTAGCCGTTTAACGAATTAGAACATTAATTGCATGTGCCTTTATGTAAAATAGAAAGTTAGAGACTTGTAGTGGAAATCTAGATAATGAAATGACTCGATCGTTGGATGAATTTAATATTAAAGGTTTTTAAAGTTAGATTAGAATTTCAATATTAAATAATAAATCCTAATTATCTAGATGGACACTATTTTTCGGCTAAGTTAAAAGTGGTTTAACGAGATGTTATTTTATTAACATTTCTAAGTTGAAAATAAACTGTCTTTTAAATAGTTTAAAACACGAATAGGAATGCTAGTAATTTCAGTCCATTCATTTATTGATGTTGATAGAGTTATTAGCGCATTATTTGAATTATCAAATAATTATATACCCACTTAAGTAGTCTTGCCATCCTGTAAGTCGAAGCACCTACATGCTACACTCCCTGTTGCCCTGGACTGTTGCCTAAGCCATAGTGTTTAGCCGTAGGGTGATGCTCTAGTATCTGCGAGCCCCGCACCAGAGAACTATCAGACACATGCTCCTTGTAGGACGACTAAGCTAGGTCGTCCGGACTGTTGCCGGATACTAGCTGGCTAAGATGAGATTAAATATACCTATAAGAGGAGAACTCCCCATCTCCCATGAATCTCATAAAGATCTAATAACCTTAATTGGTAAAGACCCGTTCTTACTCATTTATGACTATAACTAATTCCCTGTAGCCGCGAGCCCCGCACCGGATATATATGCCGTTGGGTCTAGATGAGTCTTAGCCTTAATTCATTAATATGTTTTGATTTTATGATTAAAACGTGGGTAGTTAATGATTAGGGATAAATGTCGATGATATTAATTGTGTTTTTGTGATTTTGTAGTTTGTTCTTTTAAATGATATTATTGAGCCAGATATTGTTGAATGGTATAAGAATACCTTGATGCAAAAGAAGCTAATACCGGGATGCTTTGCAACTTGGTATGAAGCGTTGAAAAACTACCTTATGTACAAGGGACTTTTCAACCAACTCACAGAGGATCGTTCCGTGGTTGTTGAAGATATTGATGAGCTTGGTAAGCTTCCTGAAAAGGCTTACGCAAGTTACCTTGCTAATTATGATGCACTAGGTGCAGTTGTTAGTTCCATTGATGATAGCTATGCTAGCAACATTCGTTGCAACAATGTCTATCGTCTTTTTGGAATGATAGTCAAAGAGAACCAACGTGCTGTGAATGTCATTGCAAGGAAAACTCTAGAAGAGGCAAGAGAGTACCTTAAGGAGAGGGAAAGATCGGTATCGGATCACGTGAAGATTATGAGAGGATACATCGATGAGTTGGCAGCCTTTAGGCAGCCTCTTACTCATGATGAGCAAGTTCTCTTAATACTTAACTCACTCAGTCAACACTTTGCGCATTTTGCCATGAATTATTTTATGACTTGCAAGCACAAGTCACTAGATGATCTTGAAAGAATGTTGGTTAGTGTTGAGATGAATTTACCGGAAAAGGCACTCATTCCGAGGCCTTACGACAAAAATTCATCGTGCACATTCTGTAAAAGTAATTCACACAATGCTCATAATTGTGAGAAGATTGATGAATGGCTTTGTGAGACTTATCCTTCGTGGGGCGGACGAGGAAGAAAGAATAAAGGAAAATTTGGAAGGAGAAAGATAGTCTTAAGATAAATGCTTCGGCATTCATCTTAGAGTTATCTTTTATTTAATGTTTTAGTTGAAAACATTATTACCCTTTTAGTTTTATTCTTGGATAATATATGGATTTTGAATATTCTATGTTTGGAATCTATTAGGCTTTATCTATATTCTTCCTTGATTAATTGGTTGTTTTAATTAAATGTTTTGTTTTATATCTTGCATGTAATTATAGTAATTATGGCTAAAGATAAAAGGTTTACAAAGTAATTTGTGAATTAATGAAACATTTGGAAATTTCACGGATTTAATTTGTGAGATAAAAGTCGTACATAAAGTAATTTACAAGAGAAATCCAAAGATGAACTTTTAGTATTTCTAAAAGGTTTTTGTTGTAAGCATTATTTGTCTTAAATATAAGAATCATTGTCTTCACCAAGTGTCACCACTTGAAAGGCTTAATTCGATAAAGCTAAAATGAAGCAAGATTCGTAATATTGAAAGACAAATAAAGAGTTATGATCTCCACCAAGTATCACTACTTGAAATACTCGATTCAAAGAGTAAGTGGGAGAGAAGTAAACTCGGGATTAAATTCTCTATCAAGTGTGTCATACTTGAAAAATACGGTTCTAGGAATCAGTGGGAGAATTTTTGGAAAGCAACAAAAGCAACATCTTTCACTAGTAACCCATTCTAAGATTTGATTAAATGATTGAATGCCTTGAGCATTTATCATTAAATTACAAATTAGATCATTTACCGAATGGTGGAATTCAATAAATTGGGGTTTTTAAAGTTACATGTCATTCATCCGAGGTAGATTGGATTGAAGACAAACTGAACTTAGTAAAACAAGGTTGAAATGGATTAAAGGATTTTAATACCATAACTAGTTGCATGATGTCTATTGGAGATATTCATAGCATGGATAGAGGTTGTAAATAAACGCATATTAAGGAAATATTGAGACACACTTGAAACTTCTTTTTTTAAAGAAGGTACTAATAAGTGTCTTAGTCATTATGGTCAAGTCTATGGCTTGATTAGAAGGGTTGTGCAAATTATACATTCATTGTATTAGTGCAAAGCCTTATGACTAAAGAAGATCCTTAATAAGAGAAATTTAAGATATACGTTGAGTTGCTCTTTTTGAGACAAGCTTGGATGATTATCTTAAATAAGGTCTAGGTCATTAAGATCAAATCTAGGATTTGATGGATTCTTGCAAGTTATGCAAGATAAAATGACTAGTAAGGATTCTTAAAGTAATTTAAGAATTAAACGTGCTCATAAGTGAGGAAACATTAGTTTCTTGAAATATCATTATTGCTACAAAATTAATTTAATATCTCTTTAGTGATTAAAGATTCCTTTTTCGTATCGGAACGAAAGGATCCCACTTTAAGGAATCTTGGTCAATTTTCAATAAAGAGAACAACTTAGGTTGTGATTAAGCAAAAACATTAGATTTCTAAATGTGAAAGAAGTTTAGAAATGTCAAGTTAAAATCTGGACATTCGGAACAGTTATTGTGGAAGTATTCGATAAGTAACATTATCCAATACATACCACGTTCCAATTTAGTATATTTTATCCATGAATGGTTTTTAGATCATTCTAAATTGCCATTGCCGGTCACACACATGGGAATGATTGTGTGAAAGAAAGGTAATTGTGAGAGAAAGGTTTCTATTAGCTTGGGAGCTAAGGTCATTAGCTTTTGGGTGATATAGATAGTTGGTCGTAAACGAGATACGAGCCTTACTCACAAGTATTTGATGAGTCGAATATTGGCTGACCCGCTCCGAGATCACTTCTTGGATTATAAGTCAATTAAGTGAATCTCGAAGTGATTCCATCCGTGAGTATCCTTTGACTTGTTAAATGCATAGGCGTAGGCCCGGACCATGTTGATCATTGATGATATACCCTATACGGAGCTCTAGCTCCTTATTCGAAGCAGATACGAAGGCACCTTCGTACAGGTTACATTACTTACCCAGAAAGGAGCTCGACCTCCGTCCAGTACAATCACTCCAGAACTCCCGTGGTAACAAATACCCAGTTCTAAACCAAAATACATCAAGAAGATCGGGTATAGATACTTTCTATGATTATCCGATCTTAATAACATATATATGGCTCGAATATATCGGACACGTTTCGTAACAAGATTACCATAAATCTCCTCAAGAAGGAAATAAGATATTCACAAGGGAGGAAGAGATTTACCCTAATTCTCTTACCCTCTTCTCCAAGCTTCCTACCCTCTATAAATAGAGGAAGAAGCCATACGGCACATCATCATATACAATATACATAAAACCCCTCAATCATCACCGTTTATTCGACCTCCGAATAAACCCTAAATTAAATCCCTAAACCCTAAGTCGCATACAACGGCTTAGGATCAACAAACAATAGGCGTAAAGCGGTCTTCGACCCTCTGACCGGAAGGGAATCGCCAGCAAAACACCACCAAACCCACTCACACCTCCTGTTGAGTCATAGTGCGATTATTTGATCAAACAATCATTTGCTTTGATTTAGTTCCGAACCGGATATCTTTACCGGCCGCAATAGGGCTATTTTGGGTAAATGTGAGATATGGAAAGGGCGTGTGCATTTAGTAATAGGAATTCGCTCCCAAGTTATGGTTTGATAGTAAACTCGGCCTATGACAGCTTGATGTAGTAGAGAAATGTATGGCCATACTGCGAATTGTTCGGAATGCTATCATCAAGAAAGTCATAAAGGGTTTAAATTCTATTTGGTAATTGACTTTATCCTCATGCCAAAATGGAATGCATCATTAAGAGTGAATGGGACATGGATGAACTTGCGCAAGTGAACGCATAAAAAAATCAAATTCTTTAAGGCAAGTTAAAGAAACCGTCATAGGTTGATGATGGAAGGTATTTTGGGGAAAAAACCTCAGAGGTCCTTGGGGGCATACTTTGGTGACGTTCACCCACTGACTTGAGGAGACTTGATCTCTTGTCAAAGCATCTCCATCAGCGAGCGCCATAAGGCACATGGCGTCAACATATTCTTCACTGTCTGAATCGTCTGATTCAGCCCAGTCGTGCTCTTCAGCTACCAGCCCTTTTGCTGGTGTTTTGGCCTCTTCCATTTCAGCAACCTTGGCCTTCAGCTGATAGTATTTATTCCTGTACTCATCAGCAGGTTTGGAAGGGTTAGTTTTAGGAGCAGCAGGAGTTGGTAGGGCAACTCTGCACTCCTTTTGGTAGTGGCCTTTTCTACCACATCTCCAGCACTCCTCTTGAGCTTTGTCAACAGGAGGCTTATATGGAGCAACCGACCTACGGTTGTTCCATTTACGGGAGTACCTCTTACCAGCGACTAAGGCAAAATCCATAAAGTCGCTGAACATCTCTTGTTTCTCTTCAACATCAAGATCATCAACAAGAGATTGAATAGGTTGTGGAAGAATAGAAGAGCTGGCACCAGTATTAAGATTACTGGGCTCAGCAGAGATAAGGGCCAAAGGGTCAATAGCAGAATGAGAAGAAGAAGGACCCGCACGATGCTGTGCATCAGCGGCAGCTCTAAGATTTTGAGCAAGAGCTCTTTCTTCGAACTGGAGCATGCCAAAGAGAGACTCAAGGTTAAGGCCATTGAGTCGCTCAGTAGTTCTGAGGATTTGTCTCAGACCTTGCCACTTGATAGGTAAACTATCAAGAAATTTGTGGCATACCTCAAAATCATCATGAGAGATACCAACAGTGGTCATGTCGTTCAGCAACCCTTTAAATTGGGTATATGAACCGTTTAGACCTTCGTTGGGGAGGGAAAAGAAATTTTCATAAGCTCTTTTTAAGTCTATCTTTTTAGTGGCAATGGTAGCAGCAGAGCCTTCATGCATGCTAACCAATCTATCCCAAACTTCTTTTGAAGAGGGATATCTAATAACCACTTTCATGAGGTCAGTGGGAAGAGTGCTGACAATCATGTTTTTGAGCCTTGCATCAAGATTAACAAGTCTCCTTTCATCGTCAGTCCATTGAACCTCTGGTTTGACGATGTCAATCACAATCTCAGGAGCATCAACAGTTGCTCCTGGTGTTCTTTGAACCAGAGTGGGGATATAAGGACCGACGGTCAGAATAGACATAAGATAGGGTTCCACACCCACTATATGTAGTAACATCTCCTTCCAAGACCCAAAGTCATCGGGCTCGAATCTTGGAGGGACGGATACGTAACCGAAGTCACGTGTGTTAACAAGGGTGGGAACAGCAGTCATGTTCTTGTTTAAAAAGGATTAAGAAAGAAAAAGAAAAGAGAATTTTTTGAAAGAAAGAAAAAGTATGCAAACGGATCTTGTTTCAATGATTTAGAAACGATGGCTCTGATACCACTTGACAGTCCAGATTTGCACACTTATAATATAATTTATCTAGACAAGAATATAAGAACAGAAAGTAAAGAACATGAACAAGAATAAGTTCAAATGCAAATATCTAGGCAAGTCTAATCATCTGTATCATTGATTAAACGATGAATACATGGTCGATATTACAACTTGTCTTACAAGACTACAAATGAACTATGTAATTGCTAAGTCTAGAAAGAAAGAAACTTAAACAATTACAAATAAAGTGACACACACTTTGTGGTGATAAAACACACAGTGTAAATGGTGCGGCTGTGTTGCTTTATATAGAAAGGAATTAGGGCAACACAGCCTTACAATGATAGTGATGTGATGGTGGTTGTCGACGTTCCATTGGCTCTAAGTACTTGGATCCAGAGCCTTTGTCTTCTTTACCAAAACGGGTGTGAGAGAGAAACCCTTGTGTTTTGGTCCACCTGCATCTTTTCCTTTTAGGGTAAAATACAGTTGGATGAACCACCATATGACTCTTGTCTTCTTTTGGTTTGAAATCTTCCCGCCTTGACCAACAATTTGGAAAGCAAACCACCCGCTGACGAGAGTCAATGACTCGCTGATAACTCACTGACGACCCACGTCAGCGACCAAGTCTGGTCAGCGAATCCTTGACTCAACAATCTCCCCCTATTCGCTGAGAAGACTTGTTGAGTGAAGACTTTAAAAAAATATAGAAGGATGAAAAGATGTCTTATATATTTGACTTTAAACATTACAAGCTGACTCATACAGCATTTATATTTGTAAGACATCTACATATTTTCAGCTTCAAATTCCCAAGCATGTTCTTGCTTGGCAATCTAAACTGCTGGGTCATTGTATCTATGAGGCTTAACCAGCTCCTCATCCAGTTTGCTGATAAACCATCGGTTGTTGGTCGTTTCAGCACACCTTCTTCTTATGCTCAGGATGAACCCAGTGGACGCCTTTTCAAGTTCAGATAGACGAAAGAACAGCTGGGTATTTTGAAAATTTGTGAAGAAAATACCAGCTGGATTCTCTATCACTCTCCCTTCCTCAAAGACACTTCTTGGAGGAAGTCTGGTGTTTAAAGCAGCATCACCAGAGATAGGTGGAAGGTCAACAGTCGATGTTCGATGCTTCATCTTCCTCTTTCTTTGAACTTGCCTTCCAGCTTAGGAAAAGATGGCTGCTGGAGTACCGAACACTTGCCTCAGCATGGGCAAGTCCACCTTGAACTTTGTTTCAAACTCCAGTGCTTTCTTGAAGTATTCTTTCAGCATGCTTTGGAGCTGCTGGTAGCTGGCAGCCTTTTTATCTTTCACCAGCATGTACACTTCCACCCATTCTAAAGCACCTAAGTTGGTTACTTTGACCCCTTCCAACTTGGTTGGCTTGCCAGCGCCTTCTCTTAAGATCTTCAGGTTGGTCTTTAGGCCCATTTCAGCTTTAAAGGCCTCAGCGGCAATAATTCTTTGAGGCCTGACTCGATCATCCATCAGCTTAGCCACTTAGCTTTCTCTTCTTCAAATTTGGCTCTTTTCTCGCTGAGTTGCTTCTCAACTTCCTTATGTTTCTTCTGCCTGTACAAGGCTTCAGCACCACCTGATTTCAGCAGCATTCTTTGCTCACCATCAAGCTGATCCTTTTCAAGTAGAGGTAGCTGCCTGATAAACTCAAGATTTTTCTTTTCATTTTCTTCATTTTGCTTGATCCTATCTAACTCTTTGATAGCATCTTCTTGAGTTTTTCCATCAGCAGTTAGTGCCAATACATCAATCAATTGATGCTGATGGCCTGCTGATGATTGAATAGATAGTTGAGCAGCAGGAAGAGCAGTAGTAGATCTCTTGAAGAATCCAGACTCACTGAGCTGTCTTCGACGATCATCAGAGAGAGGAGTGATTTCAGCATTTCCCATGAAGCGATTGTGAAAGATAGGGAGTATTTCCTTGGATCTATCAGTAGCCATTTCAGCATCAAATCCAACCTTCCATGCTGTTTCAAGCTCTTTAGGGTTAAATATAACCACTTGTTGCTCCCCCTCAATACTAGCTGGGGGACTTCATCATTTTCATTTTTTCATTCTCCCCCTCAACACCAGCAGGGGAATTTTCAACACTTGCTTCCTTTTCTAACTCCCCCTCAGCACCAGCAGGGGGAACATCATCAGCTGTTGTTGTGTCGTCCATTTCTAGTACACCTTCAGCAGAGTCTTCATAAATTTGGGCAACTACCTTGTTGACTGCTTCAGTTACCAGATCTAGAACAGCAGCATCAACTTTCTCCCCCTTGGAAGTTGTATTGTTAATAACAACTTCCACAGTCGCTGGCTGTTTAGGTTGTTGGTTCACAAGCTGCACCAACATTTTCTTAATCTCATCAACTTCTGACTCCAGTTTGATTTGCCTCTGGCGATCTTCCTCAGTAAAGGATGGAGAAGAGATTGGAAGATTAGCCACTTGCTTTTCCAAGGCATGAATTGCCTTAGTGTTGTTGTTGACGTGAGTGGACAGCTTCTTGATACTAGCAGCAACAGCCTTGCTGGTAGAGGCTGCCTTCATTGCTGAGTAGCTGGTGGAGTTGGCACATTTCACCAGCGACAAAGCCTTAGATCGAAGGACCTGCTGATCATGTTTGATAGCTTTGGTGGCTTCATTGATGTTGTGTTGATCAGCAGCCATGGAGATGAATTTTTCTTTAATCATCTCTACTTCTGAGCAGTTTTCAACTTGCTTATTGTACCAGCAAAGCTCTACTTCTGAGCAGTTTTCAACTTGCTTATTGTCAGAGTAGAGATTAGTCTTTCGGACTCATTTTCTTTCACATCTACAGCAATCTCCGCATATTTGGTGAGATCATTCAGCAGATGCTCCACCCTTCAGCAATTTTCAACTTTCTTTAATCATCTCTACTTCTGAGCAGTTTTCAACTTGCTTATTGTCAGAGTAGAGATTAGTCTTTCGGACTCATTTTCTTTCACATCTACAGCAATCTCCGCATATTTGGTGAGATCATTCAGCTGATGCTCCACCCTTCAGCAATTTTCAACTTTCTTTAATCATCTCTACTTCTGAGCAGTTTTCAACTTGCTTATTGTCAGAGTAGAGATTAGTCTTTCGGACTCATTTTCTTTCACATCTACAGCAATCTCCGCATATTTGGTGAGATCATTCAGCTGATGCTCCACCCTTTCCAACCTATCAGCAGAGTAGGTGGAGTATGAAATGCCCAGATCTTTAGCAGTTTGAGGTTCGATTTCAGAGGGAATCGAGGATGAACAGCCAGGAACACTTGAGAAGGAAGAAGGCATGCCAAGAGAGAGCATGGTGTTCACTGGTCGCATTGGAGGAGTCTTGGGTCTTGCAGTACTTTCACTAGTCACTGCAGCGTCAATAGCAATATTTTCATTAGTGGCTGCTATTTCACCAGCAACAGCAGCATCATTATTTTTATCTTCCTCCATGTCACTTGCTTCCAATTCATCAGCATGACTGGAATCTAGTTGAAAGTCATCAATATTACCCAACTCAAAATCACTTTCCTTATCAATAGTTATTACATCATCCATTTCTTTATCACCAGCACCTTCAGCTTCACCCAAATCAACAATGCTGGCATCCACCTCAGCATGCTCACTCAAACCAACTCTTTCAATTTCACCAACTTGCTCCTGCCTTTCCAAAGAGAAATTTAAAGGGTTTGGAGAATTTGGTGCCTCTGTTTCAGTTTGTTGCTGCACTACATTTTCAGCAGCAGCAGGGGTTTCTTCTTCATCGATGAGAGGGAGTTGAGAGGGTTCCACCCTTCTTAATATTTTCTTCCTTTTAGGAATAACTTGACTTTTCTTGGCCACTTTGGGAGTTTTGGAGGATGCTGGAGGGGTTATCAGCATACCAGCTCCAGCAGGGTTTTGTTTATATATATCAGGGTACATGGTGAAAAGTACCTGCTTCATTGCTGGAGTAAGCGCAACATACTTTGAATCGAAGTGCTCAGGGTCGCAAGCATGAATTTTATAGACAGAGCTTGCAACCCTTGGAGAGAGAATGAATTGAGCACCATTTGGCATGTACTTTTCTTTCAGCTCATGTCTGAATATCAACGTCAGAAAGCGTGTAAAGGGCACAGAGCTTGAGCGATTTCTTACAGTGATCTTTGACTTCAAATCTTCAAATATCACATTTGCAAAGTCAATGTTTCTACCATTTGCCAGTGCATAAATCATTTGCATCTGGGCAGCAGTGGCTTGATCAAAGGATCCACTGTTCCCACCTAGGCATTGAATAACATGTGTGAACAGCAACCTCCATACACCAGGAATATACTTCTTTTGAGGATTACTGTGCACAGATAGTGCTGGTACCATGTTTGTCCCATACCCAATGGTCAATAACCATTCTTTCCATACTGAGGTAGGGACCAAATCTACAAAGGGCCTGTTTGTGGACTGTTTAGGAAGCCTAAGAACATCTCTTAATAAATTTGCAGAGATGGTGATGGTGTGCTTCCCTTTCATGACAGTGCCTTTAATGGTGCTACTGGACACATCATAATCACAAGTCCACCAGAATTCCCTCAAGAGATGAAGACACATCTCATGGGGATTTTTATAGATTGCTCTTCTAACTGGACATCCTTTGATGAAGTCCAGCATAGAATAATATCCTTTAACCTTGGAAGGGATTTCTTCAGATCCCAAGTAGTTATTTGCTTTGACAACTAGTTTCTGGGCTTGAAAAGAAACTTTGTCAGAAGGACGAATGCCTTCATTATCGAAGACTTTAGAAGTGAGATAAGTGGGAATGTTTTCAGGGTTTTCTTGAATTTGTTGTGGTGATTGTTGTTGTTCAGGAATTTGTTCAGATTTAGAAGCCATTTTATATCAAGATGATAAGAAAGAAGATGAGAGGAAATAGCAGGGATTTGAAGAGGTTTGAGAGATTTTAAGAATTTTGAGAGATTTGAAAGAGAAGAGAAATATGAGAGTATGAAAATGGTGATTGAAGAGGATTAGAATATATATATAGCATGGATATGGGACCCATAACTATGATAGTGAAGTCACCAATACTCTCTTTCATACGTAATTTATACATATACATATACGTATATGAGTAACGTATAAAAGTGGTTTGATGTGACAGCTTGTACCCTTATTTCAAAAGTACTCGAGTTTTACGGCGGATACAGTGTACAAGTTGTCCGTTTGGGAGAAAATCGAGGTAACCGTTTGATATTCTTATTAAAATATTATTATAAGCGGATATGCTCAAATGAAAGAAAAGTTGAGATCTAAGTATATCCACTGACAAAGTTAGAAAATCTGGTTACATTTTTAAGAAGCAAATTTCAATCAGCGACTTTTCGACAATCGATGGTCGCTGATGAATAAGAATTACAATTTTTAGCAAATTGTCAGCTATAAACGGATTTGATATGTCTTTACCAGAAGCCGTTTGCTGCTGGACTAGATAGAGACTTTTAGCTCTCTATTACTTTTATTTGCTTTTTCCCAAAGCAACAGGGATCAACGGTTTTGATAAGTCTTTACCAGCAGCCGTTTGCTGCTGGACTAGATAGAGATTTTCAGCTCTCTATTACTTTTATTTGCTTTTTCCCAAAGCAACAGGGATCAACGGTTTTGAGTAGTCTTTACCAGCAGCCGTTTGCTGCTGGACTAGATAGAGACTTTTAGCTCTCTATTGCTTTTGTTTTGCTTTTTCCCAAAGCAACAGGGATCAACGGTTTTGAGTAGTCTTTACCAGCAGCCGTTTGCTGCTGGACTAGATAGAGACTTTTAGCTCTCTATTGCTTTTTATGTTCAGCGAGTAAGATACTCTTGAGCTCGCTGAAAGATATTTTTGACCATAAGGTCACCTTTCAACATATAAGAGAGATGTATGTTGAAGCATCAGCAGATATGACAAGTCATGTTGCTGATTCACCATTCAGCATTCCCAACTTGCTGACCAGATATTTAAACCTGGTTTCATCTAAAGGTTTAGTAAAGATATCAGCAAGTTGGTCATCAGTGGGTATGAAATAGATTTCCACATCCCCTTTCATGACATGGTCACGAATGAAGTGGTACCTAATGTCTATGTGTTTGGTCTTAGAATGCTGAACAGGATTATGTGTGATTTCAATAGCACTTGTATTGTCACACATAATAGGGATTTTAGAGAATTCTAAGTCATAGTCAGCGAGTTGGTTTTTCATCCATAGGACTTGTGCACAACAACTCGCTGCTGATACATATTCTGCTTCAGCAGTGGAGATGGAAACTGTATGTTGTTTCTTACTAGACCAACTAGTCAGCTTCCCCCCTAACAGTTGACATCCACCACTGGTACTTTTCCTATCTAACATGCAGCCAGCATAGTCAGAGTCAGAATATGCAACTAGGTCAAAATTGGAGTCTTTGGGATACCAGAGACCCAATGTTGAAGTACTTTTTAGGTACTTGAAAATTCGCTTAACAGCGAGAAGATGGGATTCTCTAGGTGAGGCTTGATATCTTGCACATAAGCATGTAGCGAACGTGATATCAGGACGACTCGCTGTGAGATACATCAGCGAGCCAATCATTCCTCGATAGAGAGTGGGATTCACATGCTTGCCCTCAGGATCAGCATGAAGATTATTGGGAGGAGACATGGGAGTGGCCTTAGTAGTGACATTAGACATGTCAAATTTGGCCAGCATGTCTCGAATGTATTTTTCCTGATTTAGGAAAATCCCATTTGGAAGTTGACGAATTTGAAGACCAAGAAAGAAGGTCAGCTCACCCATCATGCTCATCTCAAAATGAGAGGACATCAGTGAGCTGAACTTGGTACAAAGTTTCTTGCTGGAGGACCCAAAAATGATGTCATCTACATATATCTGAACATATAGGACATCAGCACCCTTTCTATAAATGAAGAGGGTGCTGTCAATGGATCCTCGCTGAAACTTATTAGAAAGAAGAAATTCAGAGAGAGTGTCATACCAAGATCTGGGAGCTTGTTTAAGACCATAGAGTGCCTTATAGAGGCGATAGACATGGTGTGGCTTGGCTGGATCTTCAAAACCAGGTGGCTGCTCAACATAAACTTCCTCATCGAGTTTTCCATTTAGGAAAGCACTCTTTACATCCATTTGATATACTGTGAAGTTTCTGTAAGCAGCATGTGCCAGGAATAAGCGAATTGCTTCTAATCGGGCCACTGGTGCAAAGGTTTCATCGTAATCAATACCTTCTTCTTGAAGGTAACCTTGTGCAACCAGCCTGGCCTTGTTACGAGTAACAACACCATCTTCGTCCATTTTATTCCTATACACCCATTTAGTTCCAATGGGTTCTTTTCCAGGAGGTAGAGGAACCAAAAACCAGACATTCTGTCTTTTGAATTGGGTTAGTTCCTCTTGCATGGCAGCAACCCATGAGGGGTCAACCATTGCTTCTCCTATATTTTTGGGAGTGATCATAGATAAGAAGTTTACATACAGACATGTATTTCTTGTCGCTGATCGAGTAATAATCCCTTGCTGAGGGTCACCAATGACTTGGTGAGCTGGATGACTAGATGTCCACTTAAGTGCAGGAGCACTTGAGACACCAAGTTGAGTGGCGGCGGAAATTGGAGCTATGGGATCAGCAGGAGCATTATAAGAAGAGAGGTCAATGGTAAGAATGGGTTCAGGAGAATGATCAGCAGAGCCATTCAACTGATTTGAGTTATCATTGATGGTGGAGTCTTCAGCAGACTCCATTTCTTCAGCATTTGCTGAAGCATCATGAAACTCATCCTCAGTAGAGTCATCAGCATGCACGTCATCAGCCAGTGATCTAGGTTTGACTGATGCTGCATGGATTGATCTTAGGATAGGCTCAACTGGCTCAATCGAGTAGATATGAGCAGCAACTTGCTCTAGTTCAACATTAGCTGAACTATCCTTTGTGATATGCTTAGTATCAGGCAGCGAGCAAGAAGCATCAACAAATGAGTCAGCTTCCTCAGTAAGAGGGTCAGCAAGCTCATTGAAAATGACCTCAGATGAGTTAGATTGAATGTCCTTTAGGGCTGATGAACTTTCATCAAAAGTAACATGAATGGATTCATCAACCTTCTGAAGGCGAGTATTGAATACTCTAAATGCTTTGCTGATGGATGAATACCCAAGAAAGTATCCATCATCAGCTTTAGGATCAAATTTTCCTAGGTGATCCTTGTTGTTTAAGATGAAGACTGTAACACCCGTCGTTTAAAAATATGGGTTTTCAAAAACTTTTCACCTAACGGTGTTAACTTGCGGAAGTAAAGACTGTAAAAGTCAAAACCGATAAAAACATTTCGGTTTCTGCATTTATTTGGTGTTACATGCCATATCAAACATTAGTTCAAATGAAAACCCAACGGTTGCCCAACATAAAACAACCGTTCACACATCACTACATAAATTCGACATTAAATACGAATGTAACGAATGTCTAAAGTAAGCATCGTCTAAGGGTAGCTAAGGCTCCTGCATTGCATCTACCCAAGCTCACACGTCCTGCATCTAGATTCCATCAAGCTAAACCTGAGGGAACAACCACATTAAGAAGCAAGTGTTAGCTATAAGAATAGCTAAGTAAGATAACACTTAATTTAAAAGCATTTGTCCAATTAAAACAATCTTCATTATTAGACAAGTTTTATTAGGCACAACACACATCACACGTTCACACATATACTGCATTTCAACTTCGTTTTCAATTAGGATAATCATCCTAAATGTGCCTATCCTGCATTAGTTCACACATTATCACACATATCTTCGTTATCTGCATTATTAGTTCACACATTGTCACACGTATCTTCGTTAACTGCATATAAGTGTGCCCTGCATCACACCCGACTGGATGATTAGTCAAAAGACTACTCATCTTACGTCGTTAAGGAATGGCAAGCCAATCCTTGAGTAATCCGTATGTGGAGGTTGGTCAAACCTCTCGTATTACTCGCCCTGCGTTATAGAGACCATGTTGCGAGGAGCCACCCAAGCAACAACTGCATCTACGCACTCGCCCGGCTAAGGCTAGTACGGGTTAAGCTTAACACTTTTCACTGCATCTGTTTTATGAGCTCAATTTCACACATATAGATTGGGTCCCTGCATTCCCAAACATTCACACACATATAGTCTAGGTAACACACATTCCTAGACATTCACACACTTTAACTTCATTACGTTTGGATCCTTAAACGTGCAAGTGACATAGCAACCTAGCAAGTCTAGTGAACTAGGTGTACAGGTCAATCATGCATATCACACATCAACTTCATTTCTATATATCATGCATATCAAGATACTACATTAAACTACATCAACTGCATAGCTACATACTACATTAAACTACATCAACTGCATAGCTACATACTACATTACACTACAATAGGGACTGCATCTCAGGTCTCATGGTCAACTGCATAACCCATAATACCTCCCAAGTAACCCATATGCCCACATGCAATAATAAGGTACCGAATGGAAGTGTTTACGATTTGAAACCAGCTTTTAGTTGATCCCTCAGCGTGTCAAAGTAGTGTATCTTACCTGGTAGTAGTACACGCGCACAAACAAGTAGCTAATAATGCTTATCAGTAACCTCCGACACCTATCGTTCATTAACATATAAAGTATAAGTCATTTGGAATCTTAAACGGACTCTCGAACGACCTTAAGACTGACTACGTAAAATTTCAGAATTTCACCTTACGAAGATAGCCTTCGTACGAACTTAGCTAACGAAGTTAATCTTCGTACGAACTTAAACTTCGTTCGTTCTACTTTACGAAAATAGCTTCTTTACGAATTTAACCAACGAATTTAATAATACTCCTTCTTACGAACTTAAGTCACACTTTACGAAGATAGGCCGTTAAACGAATTTAAACTTCATTTTCGTTTTGCTTACTAGTTTACGAATTAGCCAACGAAGTTAGCTCCAAAACTTCTTACGAATTTAGTGAAAACGAAGATAGAAACGAGGATTATCTCCGTTTCATCCCTGTTCGACAGTTTTTCATAAACAGACCAAGATCTTCGATTCCCCAATAAACGACTCGTCCAAGCTTCTTCCAAAACATGTTTTCGACACGATTAAACATCTTTTGATCATCAAGATCGACTATAGACTCGTTTAACACCATTTTGAATGTTAATTAACCAAAACACCTTTTAAGCCCTAATTACTTGCTAATCCCTTTTTAATCAGATTTGATTCATAATTACACAACCTCTAAATCTGGAAATACAATCAATACATCAATGATTACCTGCTTGACTCGATGATCGATCAATTTACAACACCAAATCGTTTGATCAAAGGCTTGATTAATTGCTTTAGGATTCAAGAAAGGATTAATTGCTTTATTATTTGCTAATGGCTGCTTAATCTCATCTAATGGCAGCTCCTAAACCCTTAATCCCGTTTTTAGATTTCAACCTATGTCAAAATCAGTCCCTGGACTTCTAAACCCTTCATTATTGGTCACAAACTGCATTATTGACCATATACAACATTAGTCCTTCATTAAAAGGCACTACATAGCCTTTAAGCGACATTAATCACACTTTTATTCGTCATTAAAATTTAGGCTTTTAAACCTAACTACTTTATCTACGTTAACCACACATAACTACATTCAAATATTAAGTAAAGACTTAACGACACCCCAAATTGACTTAACGGCATTAGTCAAACGTTCAATAAAAGTTCGGGATGTTACAAATACCTCCCCCTTAAGAGGATTCCGTCCCCGGAATCTCATCAGATAGGAACAACTCGGGATATTTCTCCTTCATTACTGCTTCAGTTTCCCAAGTCAAGCTTTCTCCATGATTATGCTTCCACTTTATCAAGACAAGTTCAATCACTTTCCTGCGTAACTTCTTTTGCTTTCTTCCAAGTATCGCTACCGGTTCGTCTACTATTCTCTTCATTGGGTCAATACTCACGTCTTTAATAGGAATCACACTCGACTCCTCAGCTAAACATTTCCTCAAGTAGGATACATGGAAGGTGTTGTGAATTCCATCCAATTCTGGAGGTAATTCCAACTGATATGCCACATCTTTAATGCGCTTCACCACTTTAAAAGGTCCAATAAACCTTGGACTCAACTTTCCCTTCTTTCCAAATCGGATAACTCCTTTCCAAGGTGATACTTTCAGCATCACTAAATCACCACATTAAACTCAATCGGTCTCCTTTTCTTATCTGCATATGTTTTCTGCCTTTCTCTTGCCACACGTAAGGCTTCTTAGCTACATTAACCTTTTCAGAGGTAATTTCAATAATTTCGGGACCGGTCAACTGCTTTTCACCGGGCTCCATCCAACAACTTGGAGTCCTACATCTCCTTCCATATAACATTTCAAATGGTGCATCCCAATACTTGCATGGTGACTATTATTATAAGCAAATTCAATCAACTTCAAGTGTTCATCCCATGCTCCACCGTATTCAAGTACACACGTTCTCAACATATCCTCCAAGGTTTGAATGGTCTCTCACTTTGCCCATCGGTTTGGGGATGATAGGCGGTACTCAAATTTATTCTACTACCCAACTCCCGTTGAAGACCTTCCAAAAGTTTGACACAAACCTCGAGTCTCGATCCGAAACAATAGATAAAGGAATTCCATGTTTCGCAACTACTTCATCAATGTACATCTTTGCCATCTTCGTTAAAGGCACATCTTGTCGGGTAGCTAGAAAATGAGCACTCTTCGTCAATCTATCTACAATCACCCATATCATATCATTCCCTTTCGGCGTTTTAGGTAGCTCGTTACAAAGTCCATGGTAATATGATCCCATTTCCACTCGGGAATTTCTAATTGATGCAACAAACCATACGGCTTTTTATGGTCCGTTTTCACACGTGCACATGTCAAACACTTTGCTACAAAATGAGCTACTTCACCTTTAATATTCGGCCACCAATAAATCGGCTTCAAATCTGCATACATTTTAGTGACACCGGGATGCATCGAATACCTACTTCTATGGACCTCTTCAAGGATCAACTCTCGGTTACCACCAAGCAGTGGCACCCAAATGCGACCCTTGTATGTTTTAAACCCACGGCTATTAGTCTCCATCACAAGTCGTTTCTTCTTCCCAATACTCTCGTTATCAATATTATCCTTCATTAATGCCATCTCTTGTGCTTCTTTAATTCGATCTAATAGACCCGACTTGGCCTGAACTTGCATGCTCATCAACTTACAAGAAGAGCTTTGCACTTTCCTACTTAGTGCATCCGCCACTACATTGGCTTTACCCGGATGGTATTTGATTTCACAATCATAGTCTTTAAGTAATTCCATCCCCCTTCTTTGTCTCACATTCATCTCCTTTTGAGTAAACATATATTGTAAACTCTTATGGTCGGTGTAAAGTGTGCATTTAGTGCCATATAAGTAATGTCTCCATAATTTCAATGCAAACACAACCGCCGCTAACTCAAGATCATGGGTAGGGTAATTCTTCTCATGAGGCTTCAACTGACGTGAAGCATAGGCAATCACTTTGTCTCTCCGCATTAAGACACAACCCAAACCCGTAATAGAAGCATCGCTATATACCACTAAATCATCAGTACCTTCAGGCAAGGCAAGGATAGGAGCTTCACACAACTTCTTTTTCAACATTTGGAATGCAATTTCCTGCTTTTCAGTCCACTCGTACTTCACACCCTTCTTTGTTAATTCCGTCATAGGCTTGGCTATTCGGGAAAAAATCCTGAATAAACCTTCTATAATACCCAAGCAGTGGCACCCAAATGCGACCCTTGTATGTTTTAAACCCACGGCTATTAGTCTCCATCATAAGTCGTTTACCCAACCAAAACTGGTAAAAGAGGAGCCGGCAGGAATTTTTCTTTGCCCTACCCCACCTTTTTTTTTTTTTTTTTTTTTTTTTTTTTTTTTTTTTTTTTTTTTTTTTTTTTTTTTTTTTTTTTTTTTTTTTTTTATTCTTCACGATAATTTTTTTTTTTTTTTTTTTTTTTTTTTTTTTTTTTTTTTTTTTTTTTTTTTTTTTTTTTTTTTTTTTTTTTTTTTTTTTTTTTTTTTTTTTTTTTTTTTTTTTTTTTTTTTTTTTTTTTTTTTTTTTTTTTTTTTTTTTTTTTTTTTTTTTTTTTTTTTTTTTTTTTTTTTTTTTTTTTTTTTTTTTTTTTTTTTTTTTTTTTTTTTTTTTTTTTTTTTTTTTTTTTTTTTTTTTTTTTTTTTTTTTTTTTTTTTTTTTTTTTTTTTTTTTTTTTTTTTTTTTTTTTTTTTTTTTTTTTTTTTTTTTTTTTTTTTTTTTTTTTTTTTTTTTTTTTTTTTTTTTTTTTTTTTTTTTTTTTTTTTTTTTTTTTTTTTTTTTTTTTTTTTTTTTTTTTTTTTTTTTTTTTTTTTTTTTTTTTTTTTTTTTTTTTTTTTTTTTTTTTTTTTTTTTTTTTTTTTTTTTTTTTTTTTTTTTTTTTTTTTTTTTTTTTTTTTTTTTTTTTTTTTTTTTTTTTTTTTTTATTTGTTTTCTGTTTTTTCAATTTTTCACTTTTTTTTTTTTTTTTTTTTTTTTTTTTTCTTTTTTTTTGGAATGCATTTTCCTGTTTTTCAGTCCACTCGTACTTCACACCCTTCTTTGTTAATTCCGTCATAGGCTTGGCTATTCGGGAAAAATCCTGAATAAACCTTCTATAATACCCAGCCAAACCAAGAAAACTCTTAATCTCGGTAGGAGTCTTTGGCTGCCTCCCACTTTGAAACAGCTTCAATCTTTGAAGGATCTACTTTAATACCTTCTGATGTAATAACATGACCAAGAACTCATAATGACCATATCTAGTCCGGAAAGCTGTCTTTGCTACATCTTCCTTCTTACCTTTAACTGATGATAACCGGACCGCAAATCAATCTTTGAAAAATACGAAGCACCATGTAGTTGATCAAAAAGATCATCAATTCTCGGGAGAGGATACTTATTCTTGACCGTTCGTTTGTTCAACTCACGGTAGTCAATACACATGCGCATTGATCCATCCTTTTTCTTAACAAAGAGAACCGGAGCTCCCCAAGGCGAGGAACTAGGTTGTATGAACCCCTTGTCAAGTAACTCCTGTAGTTGCGTCATTAATTCCTTCATTTCTGTAGGAGCTAATCGGTAGGGTGCTTTAGCAACGGGCGTAGCACCGGGAATAAGATCTATCTGAAAAGTAACTTCACGATCGGGAGGAATACCGGGTAGATCATCGGGAAACACATCGGGGAAATTGGATACTACATTAACACTAGCGATTGAAGACTTCTCTTTTCTTGCATCAATGACATAAGCCAAGAAATGGCTCTTGTTTTTCCTTATACATTTAATAGCTTTCATCATACTAATAATCTTTATTCCTCCTCCCTTCTTGTCTCCATACACCGTTATCACTTTACCCTCGGATATAGGCAATCGAATTATCTTTTGGGAACATAAAATACTAGCTTCATTTCTAGCCAACCAATCCATACCAATCACTACATCAAAACCACCTAAGGTAGTAGGCAATAGTTGGACCGGAAAAGAACGACCTTCAATCTCAATGTCACAATCGTCATATCCCACACGTATATTATTAACCGTACCATTAGCAATTTCTACCTCTATTGAGCAATCTAAGGGAGTAGTGACTCTTTCTAGCTTAGGAGCAAATAATGTGGACACAAACGACCTATTTGCACCTGAATCAAATAAAACAGAGGCAGGCTTTGAGTTAACAAGGAAAGTATCACATACCACTTCATCGTTGTTCCTTGCGTCATCAACCGTCATTTGAAGAGCTCTCACTTTTGTTGCTGTCGTGGCGGTCTTCTTCCAGCATTCTTCATCTGTGGACAATCGGCAATGAGATGACCCGTTTCTTGGCACTTGTAGCAACGAGTCTTGTCCCAACATTCAGTGGCAA
Source organism: Erigeron breviscapus (assembly GCA_034093135.1). Classification (NCBI taxonomy): domain Eukaryota; kingdom Viridiplantae; phylum Streptophyta; class Magnoliopsida; order Asterales; family Asteraceae; genus Erigeron; species Erigeron breviscapus. The sequence continues at coordinate 31,968,034 of CM067169.1, read as the reverse complement.
GATGTCCCGACTTCCCACACTTATGGCACCTTCTTGTCTTGTCGGTACAATGCCTTCATGAATTGTCTTGCAAAATGTACACCATGACCCATTCTTCTTTTTCTTGTAACTTTTCCACGAAACTTCTTTTTTTTTGGGGGTGTTGTTTTGTTTTTTTCTGGTTTTTTTTTGTCTTCTTTTTATCCTTGTCACCACTCGAACTACCACTTCCACGGAACTTCTTATTATTATTGTTGTTGGAAGACCAATTTGACCTTCTTTTAAATCCCACTTTCTTGTCGTCGACTTTCTCAACTACTTTCTTGTCCGAAGCAAAATCATCATCAAGCTTTTTAGACTCCTTGATTGCTTCAGTCAGAGTCTTGTGCTGCCTGCAGATACCTCGATAACTCGGAGGCAAACCATCAACATAGCAAGCAACCTGATCTGCATCAGTACGGAACAGATGGCCTACGAACTTCATCTTCTCCATAAAGGAACGAGCATAATCATTAATTTTGCCAACTTCAGCTGTCAAAGCACGGAACTCTTTTTCTATTTTACGCTGCTCATGTACCCCAATATATTCCTCAATGAATTTCTGCTTAAAGTCAGCCCACGTAATAGCAGTTACCATAGCCGGGGTCATCGAAATAGTAATGCTCTTCCACCAGTCCCGAGCACCTTCTTTCAACATCCTACTAGCACACAACACTTTATTATCCTCGGGACAATCACAAGCTTCAAAAACCATCTCAGTATCATCAAGCCATTCCATGCAACCTACTGCATTAAGTGTTCCATAGAATTTCTGTGCTCCACACTTCTGGAAACTTTCAAACTTGAATCGAGGGGCGTGAACATCATTAGGAGGAACCACATTAACATTAGCATGAGGAATAACAACATCATCGACCGGTGGCTCAGTGTGGTGAGAAGGCACAGAGTGACTGTTACCAGTTCCTTCTGCGTTAGCTGCCCAACGCCTGATTCAACTGTTCTTGCGTTTGGGCCAACTGGGCCTGAAGAGTTAGCACAAGATTATACATCTCCGTCTGATTGGGAATCTGATCCACCGCTACATCGTTAACTCTCGGAGGATTCCCAGGTGGTGGAGGCATCGGACCCAATGAGCCTGGTTGATTAACACGGCGGGGGTTCACACGATTCACATTAGCATTAGCAGCCGCATTAGCAGCATTAGAAGCACCTGCACCCGGATGGACAGGTGGAGTAACGCTAGCAGTAGCTCCGTCGCGTTGGATGTTGCGGTTGCGAGTGTTAACCATTTTCCTTCAATAAAATGGTGGAGTCGACATTTGGGGCTTTTAGAGACGACATATGTCGTCTCGAAATCCCGAATTTCTTGTAGTGCTACTACTTAGACATCTGGGGTTTACATCGATC
>CM067169.1:31952949-31965648 GCA_034093135.1 Erigeron breviscapus | reverse complement strand
TTGAAGCGTTAAAATAAGAGATAGAAAGTAAAAAAAAAAAGTTGGACTAAAGTTAAAAAAATCCAAAAGTTAAGTGGTAAAAATAAGTTTGAAGCGTTAAAATAAGAGAAAGGAAGTAAAAAAAAAAATTGATGATTAAAGTTAAAATCCAAAAGTTAAGTGGTAAAAATAAGTTTGAAGCGTTAAAATAAGAGAAAGGAAGTAAAAAAAAAAATTGATGATTAAAGTTAAAATCCAAAAGTTAAGTGGTAAAAATAAGTTTGAAGCGTTAAAATAAGAGAAAGGAAGTAAAAAAAAAAATTGATGATTAAAGTTAAAATCCAAAGTTAATTGATAAAAATAAGTTTGAAGCGTTAAAATAAGAGAAAGGAAGTAAAAAAAAAAAAAAAAAAAAAAAAAAAAAAAAAAAAAAAAAAAAAAAAAAAAAAAATCCAAAAGTTAAGTGGTAAAAATAAGTTTGAAGCGTTAAAATAAGAGAAAGGAAGTAAAAAAAAAAATTGATGATTAAAGTTAAAATCCAAAGTTAATTGATAAAAATTAAAGACTTTAAAACTAAATTATACTTGTATACAAAAAGTTAGACTAAAGTGATAAAACCTAAAAGTTAAGTGGTAAAAATAAGAAACTCTAAAAGTATACAATCGTAAAAAAAAAAAAAAATGCAGGAAAAGACAAAATAGCTGACGTCAGCATGACATCAGCGAGGTACTATTCCTAAGCCTTCATGAATTGTTATATATAATAATTAGTAAGTCCGAGATCGTTCGCAGGGATTGGTTTTGAAATAATTGTTTGCTAAAGTAGTTTTAGAAAAGGATGGAACCGTAGCCGAATTGCTACCTAACTTTGACAATTGAAGTAAAGAAATTTAAATAACAAGACAAAATAAAATAAAGTAGATTTCAGACAATATTAATAAAGATCATCCACTTCGAATCCACTCGACTACAGCTATGATTGCTTTCGTTTAAAACCAAATTCTAAAGAGTTGACAAGATAATCGTGAATGGATAAAAATGCTCACGTGGTACCACCAACCGCTCGCAAATCACCCAAACACCTAAATTGCTAGTTTAATTACCCAAGCCGGTACCACCAATGCCTAGAGAATCTCCCCAACGATTAGTTTGATTGATTATCCAAATATCAATTATGTCTATGTGAATTAAAACGTGATACCACCAACCGTTTCTAAACACGTTTACCGATTAATTCCTATTATCGACTTGACATCCACCGTCATACCATGAACCGGTGACAAACGATCAAAGACAATCGAATTGAAACGATAAATATATTCACCTAGTACCACTAACGATGAACACATAAACCATCAACATCAATAGAATAAATCACAAGGAAATTAATTGATAAAGATCACAACACAACGATAATAGAATCAACTCTTGAATTAAAATTATGCAATCATATCATTCGTCAAGTTTCATCAAAGTGGATGATTAAGAATTCTAGCCACTCATGCTAAATTGAAATTCATAAAATAAATTGAAAGAGAACATATTGTACCAATGATTGTTTTAATTAAAATTGCAAATACGGAAAAGTAGATACGATCTAGACGGTGTTCTTGAATCTTCAATGAATCCAATTGATGGAATTTGAGATCACCCTTGAAGGAATTCGTGTGGAACAGCCCCTAGAAAGAAAACTTAGATGCAGAAAAACGGTTTATGTTTTTGCTTATATACCTCCCCCAATCTGAGCGGCTGAAAAGCTGAAACATTAGGCTCCCCGTACTGCTGACTGCGGCGCAGTGAGACTGGCGCACTCCCACTGTGGCGCAGTGGAATATTTCTGGAAATTAAGGTTTTTTTCTCGACCTTTGAATGCGGCGCAGTGGGGCTTCATTCCTCCCACTGCGGCGCAATGTAAATCCCCTGGAAAGCATGGGGCCTTTTCACCCAATGACTGCGGTGCAGTGTAAATCCTCTGGAAACCATGTGGCGTGTTCACCAGTGGCTGCGGCGCATTGATACTAACCTCCTCAAAATTCTTTCTCGATAACAGCTCTCGAACACTAGGATTAACATCTTGGCCTAAATTCGTCATAAAGTGCACCAAATGGAGGCGTAACCTGCTAAGAACCTGAAAGCACTAACAAACACCATAAACGCGCCAACTGCATACAAAATTGACTCGAAACACATACGAAACAGGCCATAAATGATGTGGGCGATATATATAAATTGGACACATCAAATCCCCCCACACTTGAGCGTTGCTTGTCCTCAAGCAAATCTGGAAATTAGGCAAAAGCATTCCCTGGTACGAAGCTATATAAATACATTACGATTATCAAAAAGAAGCCAAACCAAGTATATCAAAGACAAGGACTTTGGTTGAGCAGTTTTAATCTGTGAGTCCCTTAAGTTCGATGGTTAACCAGGAAAGTGTAAAATACAACAAGTCTAATAATCACTAGAATGGACTAGTATTACTTGTAAATAAATGCAAGAATATATAAACAAAGTAATACAAGACTTTAAGCAATAAACAAGTAAAGTGGAACATTATGTATTTTTCAATTGTGTATTTTATTTATGATGTTAAATAAAATACAAGGTTGTGCGGAATCAAGATAATACAAATAAGTATGTATCCTAACAACCTATGAATTACAAATGATCTATATTTGTCAAATAACTCTTTTGGACCGAGATACTTAAAGTTGTGAAGTATCCCTGTTTAAGATCGAGAGTATTTAGACAAATTCACTTTCATGCAAAGTGTATGCTTAAAAGTATTTATGTCAAGGAAATGACTTTGTATTTATAGGCAACAAAATTCACCAGTGAATTTTGTGCCGTACAAATATGGTTGCATACATTTAATGATCCAACAAGAACATTAAATGTATTGGATAAGGAATAAGGATAAAGTCACATCAAATGACTTTGTATCCTTTTATCCAACCACCTTTACACACGTATACTTTGGTAAAGAACAAGTGGATTGTTCTTTGGAAAGTATGTAAAGGGAAAAGTCAATCCTCGATATCAGTGTTCAGACTTGTAGGGTCTAGAACACTAACAATCCTCCAGTGTACAGATCTGGTAAGACTTTCCAGTGGACTCCGCCATTTGTCAGTCTTCTTTCTTCAGACTTCAGTCTTTGACTTCAGTCAGAATGTCTTCAGTAGAGTTGATCTGGACTGGGGGTGAAGTCCAGTGAGATCATCTGGAGAATACTCCAGATTTCCTATACAAGTATTTGCTCACTGGTCTTCCATTATTTCTGGACAAATCTTCAGAGGGACTCCAGATTCCAAGTCTGGAGTAGGTCCAGTAGAACACGTTTCTGGACAGATCTTCAGTAAGGCTCCAGTAGTCGAGTCTGGAGCGAGTCCAGTAAATCTGGACTAAATCTGGACCTAACAAATTCCCCCTATTTGTTTAGAAATAATGCAAGTGTTTTCAAGCTGAATCTATACATTTTGTATGCTTGAAAAACACAAGTTTGATTAGTCTAAAAAATCTAAGTTACTGGAAAACACTTTATAGATCATGAGTGTTTTCAGTTTCATCATTTAAGTTCTAACTTAGACTAAATCTGATCATTTACTTATATGAATCAAAAATTGCAACTATTATTACATACATCAACTGATAAATAGTATACAATTTTCATAAAACAATAATTTACAATAAGTAAATAATAAGAGTCAGGCCCTTCTTTTTGATGTCTGTCCTGGAGCATCTTCAGTAGCCTTTCTCTTTGGTGATGGAGAAGATGGTATTGATTATGGTGATCTTATGCCCATTGCAACTTCCATCTGTTGCTTTCTTCTCCATACCTTTTCAATTCTTTTCAGAAATGCTTTAACATCAGTCGACACATTTGTCTTCCCCCTGAACGTTAAAGCGATTTCTTTCAGTTCACTCCATCCAAAAGCTTGGACTGAAGTACTTCTCCTCTCATCAGTAAAGTTACCCTCCCTGGTCAACTTTACTTCAAACTTAGACATGCCTTCATGATCTTCAGCCAATTTGATTTCAGCACCAGTGATCCTTCTGGCATCAGCCCTAAAATTCAACATCTCATTGTATTTTTCTTTCAGCTTGGCTTGCTGGATCAATGATTAAGTTTCCTTGGACACTCTCCTTTGCTCTACAGCAGATTGGAGTTCTTGACGATTTATTTTTCTGAAGTGTCCAGGGGAATGAAATTGCTTACATCAGCATCTTTGATTGCTTTGATCTGTCTGGCAGTCAATTTTGGTAAACCAGTAAGTCTCTTTCTGTACTCTATCTCCAGAGCACCAGCATTCTTTCTTATCTTTTTCTGGAGACTTACCAGTTCATCCTTTCTTTGTCTGATGAGTTCTGGTACACTCACGCCATAAATAATAGAATCATACACTTGTTCTTCTTCAGCGTAGAAAGAGCGTACATGAACATCATCTAATGCATTTAGGCATTGATGAACTCTGGGATCATCCTTCATCTTTTTATACACTTCAATATTTATGCCTAACCTTCCAGCATTGTAAGAGTCCAGAGTCCCCATTGTTGCCATCTCCCTTTGATGGGCCAGCAGTTCATCTTTTTGATTTCTTTTGAAAATCTCTATCATTATGCATTCTTGTTCTAACTTCTTTGAAGTTTCATCATCAGCATCTTCACCAGTTTGCTCTTCCTCTCCAGATTCCATTTGTTGTTTTCCCTTAACTGACTTCAGAGTTGATGGAATATCTGGGAAGGACTCAAACTGGGGCTCACTGGCTTCAGTACCAGTAGCTCCTTTCAGTTAGCCCGGCTTCAGTGCCATATGCTCTTTGTGACAATTGCTTCAGTGTTTGGTCACCAGACGACTTTTCCCCCTTGGAATGATCACCAGTCCTTGACTTGAGATCATTCCATAATTCTTCAAGCATAAGTCTGTCCAGTGCACCAAATGTTGTACCTGCTACTGGAGTTGTTTCAGTCACAACTTTCTTAAGTGCCTGCACTTCCTTCTGAACATTTGCAACAGCTTTAGGCAAGTGTTTTGGCAACTTTTCCTCCAGTAAGTTGTCTACTTGGGGTAACACCCCATCATGAATGCTACGAAGAACAGTCTCAGAAACTTCTTCACATATTTCTTTCAGCATATTGTTTCTGAACTTCCTTGTACATGCATCACTTATTATGCTGACAACTGCATCCTGGTCTAGTGTGGGTCTTGTCTCCAGAGAACTGACCCTAAAAACCAAATTCTGAACATCTTCTTTCAGACCTGCCAGTTCGCCAGTGACTGCAGTCTGAACAGAATTAACCAACCTTGTCTCTAGACCCTGGACTGCCACTTTGATCTTTTCAGTATTGTTGTTTGTGGCCAGTACCAGTTCATCAAGCTTCTCATAAACCAGCTTCTCATTCCCAGCAAAGACATTCATCTCAGAAGCCAGGTTATTTGATAATAAAGATTTGAAGTCTGAAATAACCTGAGATGAAGTCTGGAGTGATCTCTCCAGGTCCGCCACCTTACTTAAAAGGCCTTGGACCTCGGCAGAAGATGAAGTGGAGAGACCACTGGGAGGTTCAAGAGTTGAAGGTAATCTGGTCATTAGAGGAACTTGTGCCCAGTCCTCTTCAGTTGCAGCTTCAGATGTTGAACTGGTGACTCCGGCGCACGAGGTGGAGGTTGAGATTGTGAAGGTTGAGTGGTTGCTGGAGTGAAGTATTGAGTGTGTTCTGGAATTGAAGGTGGTGGTGGTGGTGGCATGTTTGATTGTGGTGGTGGCATTTCTGGTGGAGGTGTTGGCATTTCTGGTAGATTTTCTTCTTCTTGTACATCTTCACCCAGAAAATTCAAATTTGCATCAAAACCTTCAGACATTGGGGAGTCAACATCATCCCATTCTGGAGCAATCCCAATTGTCTGTTCACCAGACTGTTCACCAGTCTCTACATTCACTTGTTCACCAGCCTCTACATTCAAGTCCAGTGGAGCCTCTTGCTCACCAGAAACATGTTCATCAGTCTGAACATCTTCTTCAACTTCCTCAACAACCTGCTCAACAATCTGGGTAACATTTTCAGTTTGTTCATCAGTTACCTGCCCAATAACCTCTTGTATGGTCTCTTGTTCAAAAATTGGAGACCCATCCAAATTCATAATATCACCAGGATGTCTTTCAGGATTCACCTGAAGTCCTGCTCTCATCAGACGCCTGTTTGTTCTAGGTCGTCTGGAAGGTTCAACAACTTCTTGTACATGACCTTCTGGAGCAACTTGTCTGATGGGTTGTACAGCCTCAATTATCTGTACATCTTGGTCTCCAGAGGCTCTTTCAACAGCTTGACCTCTATCTGGAGCCATCCCAGCTTCTTCCCTTTGGAAGGAAAGCATGGACTGAGGAATATCTACCTCGTCCAGTGGAGACCTGAGATTGACCAGATCTCTCATATACTCACTCACAGAAAAGTGAGTAGTATCCATATCATACTGGTCTCCAAGAGCATTTTTAAACATTAGAGAAAGGAAACGAATATAAGGAACAAATGGTTTTCTTCCTTTCACCCTAAGTCGCTCAACCAAGTCATCAAAAAGAATCTGGGCAAAGTCCACCCTAAGCCCAAACCATAAGCAGTAGGCAATCTGGAGATGGGTTTGATTGATCTGGTCTAACCCTCCAGAACTGCCTCCCAGACACTCAACAATATGGGTAAAGAAATATCTCCATGAGTCTGACAGTTTGCTCATGTAGATAGTCCCTTTCCTGGATAGCTGGCCATGCTCATCCAAGATATCCGTGTGCCCCATCAATCTGCATACTTCCCTTGTATTGATACCAGTGGGAAGCTCAATAGGCAACTCATTCTGTTCGAAATAGTTTAACTGTAGAACAGACCTGAGTAGACTTGAAGTGAAACCAAGGGATCTGGTACCTCCCTTTAGAGTATAATTGATCGATGAAGTTTCATCGTCATATTGAGCAGTGTACCAGAATTCACATAGGTACTCGTGGTACATCCTTCCTGGATTTAATGTTAACGCACCATATAATGGGCAAGAGAGAAAGAATGAGTTTAATCTCCCAATAATCGATTGGGCATCATGAACACTGGACAGAGAGAGTCTTGCCATCCAGTTATTCATATTGATTCTTATGGCACTTGCCTCAAGATTGATATGAGGTGCCCTGCAACATTTTCCGAAGGAATGTATTCATTGGCAAGCAGATTTTTAGTTCTTGATTGTCTAGGTGCCATTTATAAAGAATAGATGAAAATGAAATTGAATATGTATAGGTTATGATGAAGATTTGATGAAAGAATTGAATATAAATGGAGTAAATACGAGAGATGATGATGATTGGAAAATGAATGAAGAAGTAAATGAAGGAATTTGAAAGATTTGGGAGTAAATATGTTCGAAGTAAATGCAATTGAAATTGAAAGTGGGTATTTATAGGAGAGACAATATGGAACTCAAACGGTTTATTTGAAATTATCAAATAAAGTTTTTGATCGGGTTCTGAGATCCGCATTAATTACATCACATCATACATAAATGCATGACGGTTTACAGCCCACAAACAGTAACAAGTTGTACTTTTTGTTTTCCCAAAGTAAAAAGACCATCATTACGTTGAAAAATTTACATGCCACGTAGGATTAAAATATCTTCAAAAAGGTTTGCTTACGTGGCACACACAAAGACCAAGTATTTAGAAAATATTATGACATATTTCAGTGCATCTGGAGGTTGACTTGACACTCCAGTATCACTGGTGGATTAGTCCAGTGAACATGTACTGATGGTACACTAGAGGGACACTCCAGTAAAGTACCAGTGAAAACCATTTTGAAAGACTGGTAACCTCAAACTTGCACGTCAACTAATACAGACAAATGAGAGGGACACATTTACAAGGAGACATAAGTCACCTCAAACATGCACTTCAATCTGTCCAGTTACCAGTGAGAGGGACATATTTACAAAGCACCAGTAATATTTTCTGAAGAGTTTGTCCAGTGAGAAAATAAATTAATAAATTCCCCTTGAACTTAAAACATTTTAAGAACAAAAATATCTTTCAAGTCTTTCCCTGGAATGTTGTTCCAAAAATCTAATAATGCAAAGATAGTACACAAAGGCGTTCAATATCTGAGCAGTCACCAGATTTAAGGGTTTAACATTCCCAACTCACCAACAAGATATTCAAAAGTTTTGACATCCAGAGGTTTGGTAAAAATGTCAGCGAGTTGTTTGTCAGTGGGAATAAAATGGAGTTCAATGTTGTTTTTCATAATATGATCACGAATGAAGTGATACCTGAGATCAATGTGCTTCGTCTGGAGTGCATGACTGGATTGTTTGAGATAGCAATGGCACTGGTATTATCACAAAAGATTGGGGTCTTTGAATATTTAATACCATAATCAAGCAACTGGTTCTTCATCCAGAGTATCTGAGCACAACAACTGGCCGCAGACACGTATTCAGCTTCAGCAGTGGACAATGAAACTGAAGTTTGCTTCTTACTGGTCCAGCTGACCAGTTTGCCACCTAGGAAATGACATCCACCAGTTGTGGATTTCCTATCTATCTTACAACCTGCATGATCTGAATCTGAATAACCCATTAGATCCATGCCTGAGCCTTTGGGATACCAAAGACCTAGACTGGGGACCCCTTTAAGGTACTTCAGTATGCGCTTTACAGCAAGCATATGAGATTCCTTTGGATTAGACTGATATCTGGCACATAAACATGTTGAAAACATAATATCTAGTCTACTGGCAGTTAAATACATTAGTGAACCAACCATGCCTCTATAGACAGTGGTGTTCACTGGTTTACCATCTGGATCGGAGTCCAGTGTCAGTGGTGCAGAAATTGGAGTTGGTTTAGATGGTGAAGAATTCATATCAAATTTCTTTAAAAGATCTCTAACATATTTTTCTTGATTAATAAAGATGCCATCTTTGTTTTGTTTAATCTGGAGTCCAAGAAAATATGTTAATTCACCCATTAAACTCATCTCATATTCAGTTGACATTATTTTTGAAAATTTCTTGAACATGTTTTCATCAGTAGACCCAAAAATAATATCATCAACATAAATTTGTACCATTAACAGATTACCTTTTTCATGAAGAATAAATAAGGTATTGTCAATTGCACCTCGTTTGAAACCATTTTTCAACAAATGTTTAGTCAGAGTGTCATACCAGGCACGTGGGGCTTGTCTGAGGCCATATAGCGCTTTGTCCAGACGATATACCCAATGTGGATGATTTTCATCAACGAAACCTGGTGGTTGTCTGACATAAACTTCTTCTTCAAGCTTTCCATTCAAGAAAGCACTCTTTACATCCATCTGGTAGACCTTGAACTGATGATAAGCAGTGAATGCTAAGAATATTCTGATCGCTTCAAGTCTAGCCACTGGAGCAAATGATTCATCAAAGTTGACATCTGACTGGCAGTAGCCTTGTGCTACCAGTCTGGCCTTGTTTCTGATTACGTGGCCATCTTCATCTACTTTGTTTCTGAAGACCCATCTTGTTCCAATTGGTTCTTTCTTTCCAACTGGGAAAGGAACCAGATACCAGACCTTGTTCCTTTCAAACTGGTGGAAGCTCTTCTTGCATAGCAGTCACCCAGCTTGGATCTTCCATAGCCTCGTCAATCTTCTTTGGTTCCATCAAAGATAGAAAACTAATGTATAAGCATTGATTACTGGAGGCTCTTCTGGTCTGAACTCCTCTACTGGAGTCACCAATGATCTGATCAATAGGATGAGCTTTTGTCCATCTAGAGTACTGACCAGGATTGTTACTGACAACAATATCAGTGCAAGAATTCAGTTGAGTCTCCTCTAGAGTTGCTTCTGGAGGAGGATCTTGCCAGACTACTTCAGTATCTTCATCTGAGTCATTTAAATCACGATTTGCATCATGAAATTCTTCATTTGAAGGCATTTCCTGAAGTACTGGTTCAGTTTGGAATTCTTCATAAGAAGACATTTCTGGTCTATTCTCAACTGACACTGATACTGGGGAGTAGTACGAACATCTGATCCAATATTAATTTCAGAGGGTAGTTTGAAAATAATAGAGGGTTAGAATGGAGTACTACTGGAGAGTTTCTTTTTCTGAACAGGTTCCAGATCAGGATGACTGGAAACTGTGTCTTTTGAATCTTCATTTTTGTCGTTTATAGGATCAGATTCACAAAAGACAATTGGAGTTACTGGGGGAGAGTCAAGGGTTGGCTTCTTGTTGATTGCAGCATTTGATTCATCAAATGTTACATGAATTGACTCATGGACCTTCTCCAGTCTCTTGTTATAGACTCTGAAGGCCTTGCGAATGGCTGAATAGCCTAAGAAATACCCTTCATCAGCTTTGGCATCAAATTTGCCTAACTGATTGGAGTCGTTCAGGATGTAAACTGGACATCCAAAAACGTGAAAATAACCAATATTTGGTTTTCTATTTCTTAAGACTTCATAGGCTGTCTTTTTATGTCTTTTGATGTACACTGATCGATTCTGGATGTGGCAAGCAGTTGCAATTGCTTCCGCCCAGAAACTGGTAGACATACCAGATTCAGCAAGCATACTCCTGGCAGCTTCTATCAGCGTTCGATTCTTCCTTTCCACCACTCCATTTTGTTCTGGAGAGCGGGCTGATGAGAAATTCTGGGAGATGCCAGTGTTAGTACAGAATGACTCCAGAGTTGCATTCTGGAATTCTGTTCCATTGTCACTTCTTAACTGACACACTTTTTGACTGTACTTGAGCTCAATTTGCTTGATAAGACTGATGATTTCAGCAGCAGCTTCACTTTTAGACCTCAGAAAGATCACCCAACAATATCTGGAGAATTCATCTACGATCACCAGGGTGTATCTTTTACCAGCACGAGTCTGAACATTCACTGGACTAAAGAGGTCCATATGAAGCATATGAAGAGGTTCAGATATGCTGAAATTCTGTCTGGTCTTGAAACTGGTACGTTTTTGCTTACCCATCTCACATCCTGGACATGGCCTTTCCTTTTTGAAGGAAACTGAAGGTATCCCATCTGCAAGTTGTTTTCTGGACAACTTATTAATATTCTTGAAAGTTAAATGGGATAACCTTTTGTGCCATAACCAGTTTGTGTCTTCACCAGCTTGAGTATAGAAACACTGCTCTGAAGGAGAGCTTTCCATATCCATCACGTACACATTCCCTTTTCTGGGAGCAATCAACACTACCTTCCAGTCCTTGTTGAATACGATACCCTGAGCAATATTGAATAAGACTTGATAGCCATCATTACACAGTTGGCTTACACTGATCAAGTTATATTTCAAACCATTCACAAATGCAACATGTCTGAACTTGACTTGTCCATTGTTCAGAACACCGTATCCCTCAGTCTTTCCACAACCATCATTTCCAAAAGTAATGGAGGGCCCATCAGAAATGGTGAACTCCTCCAGCAGGGTCTTACATCCAGTCATCGTCCTGCCAGCAGCACTGTCAAGATACCAGATATATTTCTTTCGATCGCCCTGCACATACACCAGATAATTATCAGTTAGATTTGGGAACCCATCGACTGATGGGTTCACTGGACCCTCCCTTATAGGTCCCTGGGGCAATCTGGTTAGTTCACTTTCTTCAACAGTGGTCTTAGTTGAAAAGACCACTGGGTTTGATAGTTTTGAAACCTTTTTCTTTTTCTCAACTGGAGAAATAGATTTAACTTTCTTAGCAAAAGGTTTTGTATTTTGTCTAGGGCCAGATGAAGTACCCTCAATAAAGTTTAATCTTGCATTAAAACTTTGAGATTGATGAGTCAGAATTTGAATCTGGCTCTCTAACCTGGACAAAATATTTTCTTCAGATGACACCTTAGCCTTTCCAGTCCTAGGCTTAGGTAGGGGATTGGTCTGAGGCAAAGGTTTATTCCGATAAACCTCTTTAACTGGAGCAGTCATCTGGAATGCTCCAGTCTTGACCTCTGGGGATTGAACTGGGTAATTATTGGTCTTGGGAGTTACAGGCTCATCATAAACAGTGGTGGGCCTGAACCCCTCTGGTAATTGATCGATTACTGGTATTAATGATGCTACATGAGTATTTCTATCTAAGTATGCACGTTTTTGAGCAGGAAATTGATTTACTCCAGCATCATATGGCTTTTGGTTTCTAGCCATGATTTAATTACCAGTTTTTCTTTCTCTAAAATGACTTCAAGATCTTGTTTTTCTTGAATCAATTGTTCAGTACCAGAACCTGGGCTTGAAATGCCAGTTCAATGTCTTGAAGTTCTTTTAACTTTGATTTTAAAGCAGTTATTTCAGAAGAATCTGTTTCTAGACCATTTACACAATCAGATCTAACAGTTTCTACAAATATCAAATCAGAATTAAGAGCTTCAGCTATGTCCAGTTTTAGTTCTTGGTCAGTTGCACAATCATAATCACTAACCTTCTTAATAACAATGTCTACCCATCGTCCAGATGTGACATCTTCCTTCACCAGGTGCTCATCGTCTTCCAGAGCCATGTAACATCAATCTCTTTCTTCTTCTTCATCAGCAGATGATTCATCAGAAGGAACCCACTTCTCTTCAGTTGTTGCAATCATGCACTTATTATTGTTTTCAATTTATTGTGCCATGAGAGCAATCTGGGCCTTAAGCTTTTTATATTTCAGTTTATAGCTATCATCAGGCTTATTATTTGAAGAG
>CM067169.1:31921003-31951949 GCA_034093135.1 Erigeron breviscapus | reverse complement strand
GGAATTTGACTCTCTTGTTTCTGAAGCTGGAGAGGTCGAGATTCCAGAGCAGATGCGGCTGGCATTTGCTAAAACTGATGCACCTTTGGAAAGTGAATCAGAAAGACAACTGGGCGGGCCTCAAAATAATGAGGGACCCTCCAGTTCGTCTCAAGTTGTGGTTGGGGATAGAACAACCATAACTGAAGCCATTCCTATCACGTCTATCCCTGGTGAAGATGTTTCGGCATCTGATCCTCAAACTGATGAAACCATCCAGGTAACTGGAACTGGTCATCAGGAGCCTGAACTTGATGTTCAGCCATCCCTATCATTTATGGATCTAGGCATAAATGAGGATGAGTTCCATCTTGAATCTTCGGATTCGGAAGGAACACAAGTTGATCAAGAAATGGTTGATGCATCTGTACATGCTCAACTCCCTTCTTTCTCTGATCAACCCCTAGAACACCAAGTTTCAGTTTCCCATCCAGATACGCTTACAAATATTTCCCCACAAAGAACTCAATCAACACCGTCGCCGTTGGTCATACCTGAGCATTCTCAGCCTGACCAACACATTGAAATTCCTCAGCGTTCTTTTTCACTACCAATTTTCCTTCTTTTGCCACTGGAACAACTGGAGAGGCTTCCTTTGTTTTACCTCCTCCAGTTGAACTGGTGCAGCCTGCTACTGGTCCAGTGACAACTTCTCCTTTGTCACTGGAAACTCAATTTGTCTCGTTCTCAACCGACATCCAAAACCTGATCAAACGGGTGGAGGGTGTTCATAAGACAATTGAGCAGAATGCCAAGTCCATTTCCAGATTCAACAAGGAAACAATCACAAATTCGAAGGTTGTTGATTTGGGAATAAACAAATTTGCTGCAAATGAGGACTTGGTATTTCAGAAAGTTGAATGAGTTAGTCTCAAGCTGTAACAATTTGTCCACATCCTTAAAGGAAGCTTTTGACTTAACTCATTCCAATGTCAATACATCTATCTCCAACCTATTGAGTAACACTGTTTGATCATCAGAGGTTGATCTGAAGGAGATAGAGAGGCAGGTCAAGGAGTTGTTTGAAAGACCTGGCCTTAATGTAAGTGAAATTGGACAGCAGGTAGCCTCTTCTGTTGGCCAGATGATTGATGAGAAACTGGCCAGTCGAGAAGATGAACTGGTTAAGAAGGTTATGGCTGAATTTGCCAAGCTCCCACCTCCTCAGATTAATCTGGAGCCTCTGGCACTTGAAGTTAGGCAGTTAAGGGGTGCAGTTAATGCAGTAAACACTCAGTTGGCTTCCCACACTTCTTCTATCAATAAATTGGTAACTGAAGTGGAGAACTTGAAGAAGAAAGATGATGAGGTGAAGGAACAAGTGGTTAAGGGCTTAGATGAAGACTCACAATTATTGAAAGACTTGAAGACTGGACAGGACCAAACTGCAGCAAATGTATTGGTCCAGTCTCAAGAAATTAACCACTTGTGGAGATCCTTCCGAATGATTTGCACTGTGTTTAGAGAGTGCAAGGATATGCAATCGTGGCAGCCTCTAGCCCGTTTGCCCTCCAGTAATGAAGACTGGGCAGCCATTCGTGCAGGTCTCGATGCTGCCAAGGGGGAAAGGGATAGAAGGAATATCCTTGCACCTGGACCAAGACTGCCAGGTCCAGTTAGTGCAAGACAACTGGTTGAAAGGACTGTTGTTGGGTCAGATGAAGGTGATGACCAGCAGCATGTTATTGAACAGTTTGATGATGTTGTTGATAGGGGGAATAAGAAAGGAAAGGAAGTTATGCCGGCCACTAGTGAACAAGCAAAAACAACTGGTACTGAAGCCAGTGTGTTAGAAACTGGCAACATTGATCAGCTTCCTCCAGTTTCAGAAGATGTTAGTAGGCAGCTGGCAAGGCTTGGAGATGCAATCAAGGAGAGAAAGAAACAAATGAGGGTTAATCAAGTAAAAGATAGAAACACTTTAGCCCCAACTCTTCTTGATATAAGTGATGGGCGTCTCCTTGGCATGACACTTGCAGAATATGCCAAAGTCAAGGCTGATCCCAGAATTATTAATGCCTAAAAGAACAACTGGAGATTGAGCTTGACAAACACTATAGGGAGGATGAGGCTGAATATGATGCCAGATGTTTAAATATCACAGTGGATAAGGCCAAAGGAAGTGAGAACTGAAGGAATTCTCAAAAGGGCTGAGCATGTAAAGAAGTGGTCAAACAAGTGTTGAATCCACCCAAGTCAAGAGGTAAACCTAAGCAACTGCCAAGAGATGCAGACCTTAGAACCTGGGTGGAAACAACTGAACCTTCAAGTGAAGATATCAAAGCTGCAGTGCATAGTATGAGCACTGGCCAGATCAAACTGGCCAATGAATCTGAAGCTAGAGAGTACTTATCTGAAGTGCAACAGCGGAGATATTACCCTGGTAAGATTACTGAAATGAAAGTCTCAATTAAACCAGGTACCAAACATTTCACTATTGGGGTTCAACACCTTAATGGACCCATGAGGCAAACTGAGAATCCTGACGTACTTTCTTATGGTTACTCGGAACTGGTGGAAATGGCAAAACTGTTGGAGGCCAAGCAACAAAGAAACAAGGTTGAAAGAGGATGGATGTTTGTTCTTCAAAGTCTGCTCAAGTTTAAAGAAAATATTGAAGAGAGACTAAATGTTGATCCAGAAGACAAACAGCCCATTTCTACAGTGACCAAAAGAAGAAGAACTGGCGAAGCGCCATCTGTTTAAGTTCTTCTTCTTATCTTCTTGTAATTTGTTTTACATTCTGTAACTTATGTAAAGTTCTTCCTTGTATAAATGAAGTTACCAGTTTGTAACCACAAGGTAGATAATAGATTAAAATCTAACAAACATAAAAGAAAAACCTGAGGCATTTATTGATCTATAAAAATGCCTTAGAAACTTAGATAGATTTAAATCAAACAAGTCTCTATAGTTCACACTTGTACAGATACAAGAACTAGAAAAGACTTAGACTATATTTCTAGACAAATAGGGGGAATTTGTTAGGACCAGTTCACCTGGAACTGGCCAGTCACCAGTTCACACTGACCAGTCACAGTTGCATCTGGTGACCAGTAAACTGGTGACCAAGAAGATTTGTCGAGAAATATATTGCAGTCCAGTTGCACCGTACAGTCAACGCAACTGAAGACTTCCTCCAGTTGAGAACTGACCAAGTTGAAGAATCATTCCAGTTGAAGCCGAAGACAACAAATGGAAGATAGAGAATGGCAATGGCAGCGAAGCCCAGTTGACATTCTAGTCAGTTATAAACTGGAGACCATCAGTGAAAAGCCCTTACAAAGCTTTACACTGATTACGAGGAATTGACTTGTATACTTTATGTACCTTTACCCGGATAATAAGCCTTATCTTATTATTTAAGTATTAAAAGGTACATAAAGGTGCTTATGTAAAGTCACTTTAACATGCGACTTTACACTGCCTTTTAAGGAATTAAATGCTATTCCTTAAATGCTCCAACCACATTTGTACGGCCAAAGTTAACATCCCAATGTTAACTTTGCCTATAAATACAAGTCATTGCACAACCAAGAATTTAAGTTATTTCAACAAAAAACGAAAAACTTCATACTTTGCAAACCTGCAATATTCTTGGTGAACTTGTGCAATATTCTCTCAATCGCTAAAAGGAACATTTCACCCCTTTAAGTGTTTCGATTGTTGAAGAGAAATTCCGAGTATAGATCAATTGTATTTCATAGGTTGTTAGGATATTTACATTCGTGTATTATCTTGGATCCGCATCAACCTTGTAATTTGTTTAATATCAATAAATAAATTACACTTGAAAACTACATATTGTCTCATCAAGCTTGTTTACAAGTTATTTGTATTATTGCATTGTTCTTTACTTATTGTCTTTTATATAAGTAATCTATCTAGAACTTGGTATATACTTATCTAACTGGTCGTCTCCAGTTTAGTAAGTATATTGCAAAGTAACTCCACCATCGACATAGAGGTGTCTTCAGTAGTACCAATCTAAAGTGCACATGCTCTATTGGTTGTTAAAGTAGTGGCGGTCCTTGTTTTCCATAACAGCCTTTTGTTTCTTTTATTATTATATTTCATTAATTCCTAGAAAATAGCATATGTGGCTATAAATAGGGGCTCATTTTCTCATTGTAAAAGGGGAGTTGATTATTGAATTATGAGTGTTGTTGAATGAAATTAATAGAGCAGCCTCTATTTCTTACAAAATCTTCATTTACCTTTATAGATCTTTGATCTTGGTGGTTTGGAGTGACCCCTTTATCTATAATTGTGGTGACTTGTTCTTTATCAATTATAGTGGTGAGGTCTTAAATCTTCGATTCCTTTATCTGTGTTTGTGGTGGCTAGACCTTTATCAAACATAGTGGTGGGTTGGAGTGTTTCCTTTATCCTTGATTCCGGTGGCCAGTCCTTTACGAATCTTGGTGGTGGATTCTTTTATCTATCATTTTATTTTATTGTCTTGTTTTGTTTGTTTTCATAAAATCAGAAAATACCAAAAATAGTCTTCCGCTGTCGCGTGTTGTCGCGTGTTTTACGCATCAAATTTGGTATCAGAGCCAGGTTAAAAAGGTTTCTTAATCTTTTGTCTTGGGTTTTGTTATTTTGTTAGATCTGTTGGGATAAGGTTGTGTCATGGCTCTTCATAATCTGATTCTTCATTGGATTAGATCTGAAAGTATTTATTCATAAAATTCTGGTTTCCAATCTCAGATCTGATTTCTCTTGTTTAGATCTATTTTTGATTATCTTTTCATTTAGATAATAGGAATGGGTTATAATCGAAATCTTGCTTTAGAGAATATTCGAAGAGATAGGCAGCTTAAGTCTCTTGAAAAACAAATGGGGATAATCTTAGATGTGTTAGAAAATCATGTGAGAGAAACAAAAAAGAAAAATTCTCGTAAGAAACTCACTGATTGCAATTTAAATATCATGGAGATTAGATCAGCCCCTAATTCTTTCAAAAAGATAAAAGTTGAAGTCGATGTTGAACAAGAGCCTATTTATGATGAAGAAGAAATGTGTGATGTTGCTGATGAATTTTTGCTTTCAAGAGAACTGATCATTCACTTGAAATGAATGAAGTTCAGCAAGAAGATGATATTTTCAGCCATGTGTTTATGATGACGATGGTGAAGAAGTAAAGGAAGCTAACCTTGATGATTTCTTGATGATTCGGAATGCTAATCATCCTCATGAAGCTGTTGTTGATGAATCTCGGCAAGGAAATATTTTCCAGCCTTGTGTTTGTTATGCTACTGGTAAAGAAAAGATTATAGAAGCTTCTAAGATCTCGCTCAACTGAAGAGCCAACTGAAGCTCCAACTGAAGCTCCAACTGAGAGCCAACTGATGAAGATCCAACTGGAGATCCAAATGAAGATCCAACTAGAGATCCAACTGAAGATCTAACTGAAGATCCAACTGACGTTCCAACTGAAGATCCAACTGACGTTCCAACTGAAGTTCCAACTGAAGTTCAACTGAAGTTCCAACTGAAGTCCCAACTGAAGTTTCATCTGAAGTTCCGACTAAAGTTCCAACTGAAGTGTCAACTGAAGATCCCTCAGTTGAAGTTCAACAAGGATTGTCTACAGTGATGAAGAACTCTATACCTAATCAGTCACTACCAGTCACAATTCAATGGCTTAAGGAAGGGATAGGGGTAACCATTACTAACCGAGACACTTGTGTTTAATTTCAGATTCGATTATTATGGTATGGGTTTTTGGAGATTGTTGAGTCATGGATTCGCTGAAGATTACTTGCTGAGTCAAGTAGTCGCTGACAGCCTCAGCGAGCCTTCAGCGATCACTATTATCTTCGAGTTAAAGGATAAGTTCAATGACTCACCGTCATATATTGTAAGTCAAATATAGGCGGGAAAATGAAGATAAGAAGACTGGTCCCAAGGACACGTGTTGCAAGATCAAGATGGAGCCATGTGACCTTGTACCGTTTTGGTACTAAGGAGTTTCCTCTTTCATGTCGTTTTGGGAAACAAACAAGATGAAGAAAAGAGAACTCTGCAGACCAGTCTTACACACCAATAGATAGTTGACAACCTTCATGTGTCAACATCCATTGGGCTGTCATGTGATGTCTCTTCTCTTCTATATAAGACATCACTTGACCTAGCCGCAATTCTGTTGGTTCATTCTACAATAGTCACTTAGTGTGTTTTCTCTCATTGTAGAATTGTATAATTGTTAAGTTTTTGTGTGTGCAAAAACTTAACAATATTTTTCTTTCTTCTTTGTAAACCAACCATGTATTCACCGTTTAATTAATACTACTTATGATTAAACGTGTTTACTTTCTTATCTTGCTTTCTTAGTGTAATTTACATTAGTTGTTTAATTACATAATCGTTGCAAACTTGGGACTTTCAGTTGGTATCAGAGCGGTGGTTCGACACACCGAATCTGATCTGAGTAAAAGTTTGCAAGATTATCTTTCTTTCTTTCTGTACTTTAATTTTCTGCATCTAAAAACTTTTCTTTAAACTTCTGTCTTTTTTTTTATGTCTTCTGTTCCTTCTCTGGTTAATACCAGAGATTTTGGGTATGTCTCCATCCCACCCAGATTCGATTCACATGATTTTGGATCTTGGAAGGAGAGAATGCTCCTACACATCGTAGGAGTTGAACCCTATCTTATGACCATTCTAACCAGAGGGCCATATGTACCGGTTCTGGTTACCAGGACACCAGGAGCCACTGCTGATGCTCCTGAAGTTGTCACTGAGCTTATAAAACCAGAAGTACAATGGACAGATGACGAGCGTAGGCTTGTCAATCTGGATGCTCGGTTGAGAAATCTCATTATTACGACCCTCCCTGATGACATAATGAAATCTGTTATCAAACTTACCTCTTCTAAAATGGTGTGGGATAATCTGTGTATCAGATTCGATGGTACGGCAGATGTTCTTGCTACCAAGAAAATAGATCTCAAACGTGCCTATGAAGGATTCTTCTCTCTTCCTAATGAGAGTCTGGATGGCAATGTGACAGCCGGCAAATTCGGGGTCCGTTTGACTTGGGAGAAACCACTTTCCTTGACCATACAATATGACGATATATATAATGAATATGTATATACTCATATATATAAATATATCTATACTCGAATGTGAAACTATGTGTTAGTTTATTTTTACGTGCAAGTAACTTATCGGTAAAAACGTTAACTAGTATATGTGCTTTCACTCGACCACCTTTGCTTGAGATACATTACAAATGAAATACTAAATAAAAGAAAATGATTATTTTGTTTAGTGATTTTAATGATAATCATATGTTGTAATAATAATAAACCTTATGCTAAAATACTATACCTTAAATTAACCTACTAATTAAATAATTCTACTACTAACTAAGCTAATAAAAATAATTAAACTAAATTACACTCCAAGCCCTCCAAAACCCCCTAAATTTCGGCCTCACCCCCTCCCCATACAAACCCTAACTATATAAACTCACTAACCTATTTCATTTCAACCCTAATCACATACTAAACAAACCTTACACTCTAAAACACACACTCCTCCTTTCTCTCCCTCTCAAAACCTACGGCCTCCACCCCCCTATAGGGCAGCCGCCCCTTAACCACCACAAACCACCATCAAAACAACCTTATATCATCCTAATAACAATCTATGGTGGTTTAAGCATCTAAACTTGAAAGATCTAAAGCATAATAATAAGGTTTTTATAAAAGAAAAGTATCTTTCTTCTTCCTTCTTACTTGAATTCGAAATCAGCCCCTAAACTCCATAAAACACCACTTTCTAATCATCTACATCAAACAAACAACTCTTGGATTAGATCTAGCAAAGAAACAAGGTAGGACAAAACACGAAAAGGTCTCCTCTTCCCTTAATAGGGGCTGGCCGATTTTTGTAATGGGTGAAAACCCACATATTTGTCTTTCATTTCATCTTCTAAATCCTCTTCAATGATTTGTCTATGCATCTTTGATGTTTGGCCTTTGGGTTCAAACCTTTAATCATTGTTTAAGACAAGAGAAGAATGGATTTGGTTACTATTATATTACTAGTATATCTTAAATTATTTTCATTGGGATTCATCACCAAAAAGTTTATTATTTTTATTCTTTATTAGATCCAAGTTGATTTATTCTCTTGTTTGTATATTCTTTGTTATTTGTTTGTATGTGCTAAAGAATATTGGATCTAATGATTGGATAACATGATAAAAATAAGAAATGTAAAGTAAATTCTTGGACTCATTAACATGAGTGAAGATGTATTGATTTTATACTTTTGTTTGGATCTATACATGTGAAAAGAAATCCAACAAATTGTATGGTTTCACATGTTAAGTTCTTACACAAGTATATAGTTAATACTTCCATCTATCATGTTATGTCACTTTTGTATTTATACATCCTTGTGCACTTTAACTACAAGTGTATTGTACATGCGTGAGTATGAGCACAAGTATGTAATGATACAAAAGATGTATGTGTATATATATGTTTTATACTTATATGTTTCCTCTAGTGCACTTGGGAAAAACCTACAGATTGTATGGTCTTGGGTGCACTAGTGTGTCCATGCAAACGATTATACCTACCCAAAACACCACATCCTTGAATTGACAGGAACCGGTGTCATGTATGGTCTCGTCGGCATCAACACGTACATATAAATATAAAGTATATATATATATATATATGTTTAATTTGGAAATAATACAAGACACTTTTATAAGATCTACATTTATTTGTCATCTTAATTGATAAACTCAACAACCAACTAAATTAACTTTGAACCAAGTTTTTAATAAAGTTTTGGGGTGATGAAAACCTTTAAAAATAATCTAACACCAACATTCTATACTAAAATAGATTATATTTTCTTCTATAGGGCATACTTAATCAACTCATCCATTCTCATCATCTATACTATCAAAAGGTGAGATCTCCTTAGCCCCATCTTACTTATATATTTTGGGCTGCAATACATACTCTTACTTTTATGAACACAAGTACATGCACAACGGTATACAAGGCTATTATAAGTTACTATGTTCACAACAAGTCCTCACAATCATGATATGTTAATTATGGATTTAAACGTGGATATGTTGAATAGCGCTATTTGGGTCGACACACCCCACCCGGCATAAACACGGCTGGGAGCCAACGGGTGACACATATTTGTAAACATTCGGTACCCTGAACAAGTACCGGGAGGCAAACTTATAACAACGTGTCAGTTTCGTATCATGAGCTTATATAGATGTATACTCTTTACATTCCTAGCATTGTTGTTTAACAATGGCTACCTTCATTGTGGTAAAGCAATGGTTAACTTATGGCTTGTGGTTCATGGCAAAACGTTTTATTAAAACCCTAAGGAACTCACCAACTTTATGTTGACACAATTTAGTATGTATTGCAGGTGATTAGATGTTGTTATGCTTGGATTCTACTTGTTGTCTACCTAGCTTGATGAATAAAGGCTCAACCCTCCATGCCCTTCTAGTGCTCCATCTTTTGCTTAAAGAAATGGATTTTTAATTTTAATGTATTGTCGTAATGATTTTAAATCAAGACTATTTCGATTTCATGTAATGTCTTTGAATCTTTGAATAAATCTTGTTTATAAAAATGCAAGTTTTCCAAACGACTACGTTTTAAGTCGTTCATTATACTCTTGTGTTGTGATATTATGGAAGTCACGCCCCACCCGTGGACCCGTATTTTGGGGGTGTGACACGTATCATTTTAAGTGCCTATTGAATGATATGACAAATGTGGGCATAGAGCATAATACGCTCAAATATGCTACAAGTTCATTGACGTCTTGCCTATCAAATGGCAAGGCTTAAGGCAAATTCTTAGAACGACCAAGCAACTGAAGGAGCATGACTTAGAGTCACTCTATGGCACTCTTCAATTTGAAGAAAGAGCCCTCGCTCAAACCTTTGAGAGCTGAGGCTGAGTCTAAGAGGCATGCTGGTTCATATGCTTCTTCTTCTTCTTCTTCTCTATCTAGTGTCTCTAACGTTCATGACCCTCTTGCCCTGGTCTCTGCTGAAGTTAGTCCTGTTCATCTTGACATGGACATCAGCAATTCTACCCCCTCTAACGTCCAAGATCTTGTCAATGACCTCGATTTCGAGGAGAGACAAGAGATGTTCTCGGACTTCATGAACTTTGCTTCTCATCGCTGGTAAACGTTACTCAAAAATGGAATGGTCGTAGGTCGACTCATTTCCAAAAACCAGTGGTAGACAAGTCTCAAGAAGAATGTTGGAGGTGTGGTCGAAAAGGCTATTACCAAAAAGAATGCAAAGTTTCTATTCCTTCTTTGCAGGCAGCGAAGCCCTCTTCATCATCAGCGAGGCCCTCTTCAGTCAAGCCTGCTGATGAATATAAAAAGAAGTATTATGAGCTTCGTGCCAAAATGGCTGATGTTGAAGAAGCCAAAGCTCCTGCCAAAGGTCTTGTTGCTGAAGAACATGACTGGGCTGACTCCGACGTCTCTGACAGCGAGGACTTTGTTGATGCCATCTGCTTTATGGCACTCGCTGATGACCAGGCGCTGACAAAGGATCAAGTGTGCTCCAGTCAGTGGGTCAACGTCACGATCAAGAAGGTATGTGCTTTTTCCTCTGCCTCTGAAGGGGATAAATCTAAAATTCTTGAATCTCTTACCTGTGACATTCAGTACGTCGAATCTATCCGTGCTGATCTTCAGTCTAAACTTAACTCAGTAAGTGCTGAGTTAAGTGATAAAACTGACAAGCTCAAGGACTTGAGAAATGTCCATGTTGAGCTTGAATCCCAAAAGCTTCTCAACCAAAATCTTCTAATCACTAATGAGAAGCTGAAAAATCAGGTCGCTGACCTTGAAAAAATAGTAACCTCCTGGTCTAAAGCCTCCAGGCTTCAAGACCAAATCTTCAGCTTGCAGGTTCCCGCTCAAATGAAAGCCATAATCGGTGGCGATTATGAGACCGCTGCTATTGTCACAAATATGTTCAGCGATAGACCTACTGCTGAAGAGAGGATTCCTCCCAGTGCTCTTACTTCTCGTGAGGAATTGCTTAAACATTATTTTGTTAAAGGCATGAATGACTATCATTCTGAACTGAATGATGAGTCTCCCTCACCCAGCACTTCCACCTCTTCTTCGCAAGCTGAAACTAGCTCATCAGCTAGCTTTGCGAAGACTGTCTTTCCTGACCATCCAATCATTGACATGATGCCCAATGAGGGCCGTATTCAATATTCCTCTTCTCAAACATTTGAAGGGAATATTTCAAGTGATGGTTTCAAGCCTCTTGCTCCTAAGGTTTTCACTATTAAACCCAATGGTGGGTTCAATGTTGAACCCTTTAGAAGGAGCAAGGTCGCTGTCCATATGACTACAGCACTCCTCAGCGAGCTGTGTCTGTTAGTCAACCCGCTGAGAATTCTGTTCCCTCAGCAGTCGCTGAACGCCCTGCGTCTCAGCCCTCATCTTCTTTTCTAATACTTCTCCTGCTGGCAGAAAGGCTGTCATGCATGAGCACTTAATGAATAGACGAGCTAAGTTTGCTGATGCTCGTTATCAGCAACCTAACTCTGTCTATGTCCCAAAGGGAACTTTTGTCCCTCGTCAACCAAGACCTGTTCAGCAGGTTAGACCTCCTCAGCTAGGAGGTCAGCAAGTTGCTCAAAGTCGTCATGGTTCTCAGCAACTCAGACCTATTCAGCAAGTCAGACCTCCTCAGCAAGGAGGTCAGCGAGTTGCTCTGAATAATCATGCTTCTTCTTCTAATGCTCAATCTAAGGGCAAGTCAGTTCTTGGCCCTGTTCCCAAAACTCTTCCTGTTCAGTTCAGGAAGAAAAAGGCCTCTTCAGTAGCATCATCTTCTTCCTTAAATCATGAGATTTGTGAGCTGAGCAAGCGTGTCAACGACTTGACCTCTCAACTCAAGGAACTTCTGATTCAAAATCAGAAGGCTGGAAGAAAATGCTATTTATGTGGCGAAAGAGGACACATTGCTGCTGACTGCAATGACAAAGACTCCAGGAATCCTCCTGAAGTAGTCATTCAGCCAAATCTGCCCTCAGCTTCTGCTGCTCATCCCTCCTCTGTAATCACTGAGCGAACTCCCCCAGCTGAGTCTAATATCAGCTTGGGTGAAGATGTTGTTCTTACTAATGACAACATTGCTGAATACATTGCCGCTCAGCAAATCTCTTTTCCCAGTCTCATGAAATCATTACCAATGGTAATGATAATGTACTGGCTGAATATGGGGAAAACAACCAAGTCACTAACATGGTTGTTCTAAACACTGGAAGCTCTGTCACTTTTACCTCTGAAGATCAATTCTTCACATGAGATTACTCGTGACATGCTTCCTGCTCATCAGCTGGTTGATTTCCCAGTTGATCCAAATGCTGATCCTAGAGCCCCTCTTCCTCTCGTTTCAAATGATGATGACTTTGCTCATCTTCCTTTCACATCCTCTGCTGATGATACTATCAGCGAGGATGCTCATGATTTCTTCCTAAATCCTTCTTATGTTATCCTGCAGGCCTCGCTAGGAAAAGAAGTGTGGTATTTGGACAGTGGTGTTCAAAACACATGACTGGATCCAAGGACCTGCTGGATAACTTCGAGGAGACCGATGGTCCCACAGTTGTGTTTGGTGACAATTCTACTGGCCAAACTGAAGGATATGGGTCTCTCTCAAATGGGCTGATCAAATTCACTAAGGTTGCTTACGTGAATGGATTGAAACACAATCTGATCAGCATCAGTCAAATGTGCGATGCTGACTACAAGGTTATCCTTGATAAGCATCAAGGCACAGTGCTGAATGTAAATAAAGAAGTGGTCTTGGTCGCACCAAGAAAAAGAGATATCTACTTAGTAGATTTCACTCCTGTCAAAACTGACAGCGAGACCTGCTTCTTCTCTAAATCTGCTTCTCAAATCAACTGGTTATGGCACAAGCGTATGTCGCATGTGAATTTCAAAACCATAAACTCTTTGGCCAAGAAAAATCTAGTTTGAGGCCTTCCTCCTCTCACTTATGAGAAGGACAGGCTCTGTGGTGCTTGTGAAAAAGGTAAAAGCCACCGAGCCACCTTCAAAACCAAACAGGCCAACTCTATCAGTGGCTATTGTCAAACGACATGATAAGACTGCTTATGAAATTCTCAAGGGCAAGAAACCTCAAATTGGATATTTCCATGTTTTTGGTTGCCCAGTCTTCATCCTAAATGATAAGGATCATTTAGGAAAGTTTGATCCCAAAGCTGATGATGGCTACTTTCTGGGATATTCTTCTATAAGCAAAGCTTTCAGAGTTTACAATACTCGCACTCAAAAGGTAGATGAATCAATTCATGTTACTTTTGATGAAAGTTGTTCAGCTTTAGGTGATCTCTCAAATGAGTCATCTGCTGAAGTAATTCTCAGCGATCTATCTGACTCGTCTGAAGTATCAGCGACACATCATGATGTTGCTGAACAACCTATCGCTGAGTCTTCAAGTCCCTCACCAAATGATGAGTACGTTGCTGCTCACATTTATTCTATAGATCCAGTTGAGCCTCTTCTTCGAACAGTTAATGCCACTTCCATTAATGTTCCTCTCTCAACTGAACCTCAAGATGCTGACATATCGCTGAGGAAACATTCCATGATGCCTCAGCGAATCCTCTTTTAGGAGACGCTGAGAATGACACTCCTCAATAAGAGGCAACCACTGTTCTCAGTGACCCTCCTGTCAGCAACCCTGAACCCGTGATAACCATTGATTTCTCTTCTTATACTCCTAGTGAAACTACCACCACAGTATCCGCTATGAATCATTCTTCTATTCACACACCAGCACTCAAATGGACTGCTGATCACCCTCTTGACCATGTGATTGGTAATCCACACACTGGTGTCCAAACTCGCTCAGCGACAAGTAATACTTGTCTCTATGTCAATTTTCTATCTCAAATTGTGCCTGCCAATATTGGTGAAGCCATGGTTGATCCCTCATGGGTGGAGCCATGCAAAAGAACTAACACAATTTGAAAGACAACATGTTTGGTTCCTTGTTCCTCCTCCCTATAAAGAACCCATTGGCACTCGATGGGTTTATAGGAATAAGATGGATGAAACTGGTGTGGTCATCAGAAACAAGGCAAGATTGGTTGCTCAAGGTTATACTCAAGCTGAAGGCATTGATTATGATGAGACCTTTGCTCCAGTCGCTCATCTTGAAGCCATTCGTCTCTTTCTCGCTCATGCTGCTTACAAAGGCTTCATTGTCTATCAAATGGACGTCAAGAGTGCCTTCTTAAATGGTGCTCTTGATGAAGAAGTCTATGTTAAGCAGCCTCCTGGCTTTGAGGATCCAAAGCATCCTCACTATGTCTATAAGCTAAATAAAGCTTTATATGGTCTTAAACAAGCTCCTAGAGCTTGGTATGACACATTGTCTACCTTCCTTCTTGACCATGGCTTTCGTAGGGGAACCATTGACATCACCCTCTTTATCTACAAGCATAAGGGTGATGTTCTGTATGTGCAGATTTATGTCGATGACATTATCTTTGGTTCCCTATCCACCAAACTCTGTCAAAAGTTCAGTTCTCTTATGTCTAGTACTTTTGAAATGAGTATGATGGGTGAATTAACCTTCTTCTTAGGGTTACAAATTAAGCAGCTTCCCTCTGGAATATTTATCAATCAAGAAAAATATATTCGGGATATGTTGCATAAATTTGACTTCACCCATGTCACTCCAAAGGGAACTCCAATGTCCCCTCCTAATAATCTTCACGCTGACCCTGATGGTAAGTATGTGAATCCTACTTACTATCGTGGCATGATTGGGTCACTTATGTACCTCACAGCGAGTCGGCCAGACATCATGTTTGCAACATGTCTCTGTGCTCGCTATCAAGCTTCCCCTAGAGAATCTCATCTCCTCGCTGTGAAGCGTATCTTCAAATATCTCAAGGGTACACCCACGCTGGGTCTTTGGTACCCAAAAGACTCCAACTTTGAGTTAGTTGGATATTCTGACTCCGACTATGCTGGTTGCATGCTTGATCGCAAAAGCACCAGTGGAGGATGTCAACTGCTGGGGGGGAAGCTGACTAGTTGGACTAGTAAAAAGCAACATACAGTTTCCATCTCCACAGCTGAGGCAGAATATGTCTCTGCAGCAAGCTGTTGTGCCCAAATGCTATGGATGAAACATCAGCTTGCTGACTATGATTTGGAATACTCTAAAATTCCAATCATGTGTGATAATACAAGTGCTATTGCTATTACACACAACCCAGTTCAACTCAAAACTAAGCATATTGATATTCGATATCACTTTATTCGTGATCATGTCATGAAAGGTGATATTGAAATCTATTTCATTCCAACTGATGATCAAATCGCTGACATTTTTACTAAACCATTGGATGAAACTAGATTCAAACTGCTTGTTAGCAAGTTAGGAATGTTGAATGGGGAATCAGCAACATGATTTGTCATGTATGCAAATTCAGCGAGTTTAAGTCAGTCTTGCTCGCTGATCTCAAAGCAATGAAGAGCTTAAAGTCTTCATCTAGTCCAGTAGCAAACGGCTATTGGTAAAGACTTATCAAATCCGTTGATCCCTGTTGCTTTGGGAAAAAGCAAATAATAGCAATGAAGAGCTTAAAAGTCTTCATCTAGTCCAGCAGCAAACGGCTCTGGTAAAGACTTATCAAATCCGTTTATCCTGTTGCTTTGGGAAAAAGCAAAATAAATGCAATGAGAGCTAAAAGTCTTCATCTAGTCCATAGCAAACGGCTAGGGTAAAGACTTATCAAATCCGTTGATGGCTGACAGTTTGCCAAAAACTGTAGTCAGCGACCAACGTTAGTTGTGAAGTCGCTGACAAAAACTTTAAACATGCTGAGCATCCTTCAGCATGTGATCTTTCCAAATATCCTTCTTAAAAAATTAAAATTCTCATTTAATAAAACATAGGATATTTTCGAAACTAAGTGTTTTCAAAGTAACTATGTGGTGACGTGGCAAAATCTTGAACCACATGTTTTATATATTCAAACTGAAAAGTCACCTCGATTTTTGCCCTGATCACGTCATTTGTCTGTATGTGACAGTCTGATTGACAGGTTACGACTGCTCAATATGGCGCACACTCAAGTATTTTGGGTTAAAATTTCTTTTCTTTTATTTAAACGTTACTCTCAAAATATTTTTATATTATATTTATGTACGAAACAGTTGTTATATACGTATATGTATTATAAAAACAGTTGTTGATTACAACTGTTATTCAAAAGGAAGAGAGAGAAAATCCTTTCACTCCACCAATCGTGGCCCACCACCAAACCCTATATATACAACCTTACATCCACGCACCTATTTTCACGCTTCCAAAAACTGTTCATTTTCTTTCAATCAAATATCTCTTTTTCTGTTCATTTCTTCCTTAAATTCCTTCATCTTCTTCCTAACAAAATCAATGGCATCCTCCTCTGATATTCCTCCTTCTTCCTCTACTACCGCCGCACAAAACCCACCGGTTCCTGAACCACAAGTTCAGGAACAAGTTCATATCTCTTATCTTAATTCACCAGTTTTCACTCCTATAAATATCACAAAATCATCCAAAGTAAATTTCTCTGCTTCCCAAATTGTTGTGAAATCCAATAATCATATTGGCACATCTGAGTTGCCAAAAGATTCTGAAGGATACAAGCCCATGCTGGACTTTATCCATGCCTCTCCTGCCAAATATTGCATCATGGCAGATCCGGGAAAGATATTTGTTCATCTTCTCCGTGAGTTTTGGTGGACTTGTGAGTATGATGATGAATCCAAGTCCATCACTGGTACTGTTCGTCAGGGGGCAAAGACGATTACCATTACTCCGGCGTCTCTTCGCCAAACTCTTCGATTTCCACAAGCTACTGAGGAAAATGCATTTGTGGAAGCAGCAAGTGATGTTGAATGGAAGGATTGGTTGCCTTCTATTGGGTATAACTACAACTTGAAGAACCCTCCAGCAATCCCAAGCAATCCTTTAAAGCAAAATCTCCCTGGGATCTGGAGAGTTCTATTCACCCATGTGATTCAGTGTATGGGTGGAAATTCTGGATCATACAATCAAGCATCAACAACATCGATGCCCATGATCCATGCACTTGCTGAGGGGCGGTTTGTTGATTACGCCCAGCTGATCTTCAATGACATGAAGAATAAGATCAGCATGAACAATAGGTCACACACTGTGCCTTTTGTTAGAATTTTCTCTCTTATCTTCAAGGAGGCACTGGGTGAAGAATATGTGTTACCAAATGCTGCCACAATTCCTATAGCGAAAGTGGGCAACAACATCTACAAGCAGCCCGCTGAGCATCTTGTTGCTCGCCTTACCTCACACATAAAAGAGGTACTCTTCTCTCTTAATCCTTCTTTATACCCTAAAGACAGCGACTGGGAGGCAGCACTTCTTTCTGATGAAGTGGCTGATACGGTCGCTGTGGACGCTGAAATGCCTTCTGAGGCTGGCTCGCTGGTAAACCCCCCAGCGACCTCCAAAGCCTCCAAAAAGACCAAAGCTAAATCCAAGGCAGCATCCTCAACACAAAATTTACAATCTTCACCCTCCGCTGACGTCCCAAAACATAAGCGGAGTGTATCAAAGGGCAAACCCAAGGTTAGGAAGTCCACAGCGCCCATGGACATTAGTACCCAAGCCACCCCATCAGCAGCCTCCCAACAGGCTGTTGACGAGTTAAATGGGAACAGCAGGCAGCCACCTCAAACTTCTGTAGGCGAGGTTGGTGAAGTTATTGGGTCACCCCAACCCACTAGAGGTCAAAGTCCAACTCCACCCCCAAATAATTCCCCTTCTTCTCAATTACCCTCTGAGTCGTTGACAGCAGCCAGATCACAGGTGATGCTAGAGTCAACACATTCTACGGCCGATGATATCTTGGTGGAACAACACACTGAGATTGAGGCACCAGGTTCCCTTACCCAAAATATTGCTGTCCAAGTCTCGGAAACTGTTAGTGCAGGGACCGAGACAAATTTTCTGTTAACTGAAATGGAAGTTGATGATGAAGATCTGGGCAGCGAGTTTGACCTTCAAGATTATGATGCTGAAATCACACTCGCTGCCGCAGAAGAAAGTGAAGACGAGGCGTATATAAGTGGTTATTTGGATGAAGACTTGGGCTATATGTTAATCTCATCTCCTCCCAATGATTTTGAGGATATCCCAGAGTCGCTGGTTGATATGCCTCCTCCACCATGTTCTTCTTACTTGCCCACCGAGTCTCATGAACAAGTTGGTTTTTATGGTGATTATGTGTCTGAATTGAATGAGGCTGAGTTGCAGCGAAGGGTGGAGTTATGTCACCTTCAAAGAATCAAGCCTGGTGTTTATGTTGAAGTAGAAGAGCTTGATGATGAAATTATTATGGAGGTGCCCCCATTGCACCATCCAGATTTCTTTAGAGTTCCCTGTTCCAAGTATCCAGTCTCTCTTAAAGATCTTAAGGTTCCTACTGCTGATGAAGATCTTCAAACTGCCTTCACTGCTGTAAATGTACCAGGTCTTGACTATGTTGAGACTTGTCAATTGCAAGAGTTGTTGAGAAGAGTGCAAGTGTGCCAGAGCCAAGGCAATAGACAAGGATATTTGTATGCTTGGCTCGTGGATCAGGTTGCTAAGGTTCATGTGGAGGCTCATGAAAACTTTCAGCAATTGATAGCTGGAAAGGATGTGGTGATTGATGAGCTGGCTGAGCTCAAAGGTATGGTGTTTGGTATCACCAAAAATCAAGTCACTCAAACCAAGTCCAATGAGCATTTGCTCAAAAGAAATCAAGCCCTGCTGAATGAAAGCATGAAAAGGGTCAGCTCCTCCAACTCTGCCATCTCCGCCTCGCTGGATAAATTAAAAGATGAAATCCATTCAGCGAAGGTCACCGAAGAGCCTGGTCTCTTATCATCTCTTCAGCAACTCTCCCAATCTAATATACTCTTCACTGCTCAACTCAACAAACTTGATCAAACTGTCTCTTCCTTCTCCAAACATCAAGACAATTTTCACACCACCCTTACAAACGAAATCTCCTCTCTCAAAAATCAAGTCTTCTCTCGTACTCCCTTTCAAGTCGCTGTTGACACGAAGTTGCTGGAAGAATCTGTCAACAGAACAAAGAAACTTGAACAAGAGGTTGCTGGTCTTAAGGGAATGATGAGTGAAATGCTTGGTCTCTTCAAGAAAAAAAATGTGGAAGCAGCAAGTCCCTCAGCTGCTTCCAAGGGGGAGAAAACTGCTGAAGAGGTCCCAGCAAGTCAAACAAATGAAAATGCTCCCCTCGCTGAAAATGAAAACGCTGAGATGGTTGTTGAACCGGCAGCAAGTGTTCAGGGGGAGCAAGCTGATAAGGTTAGTGAACCGGCAGCTAATGTTGAGGGGGAGCAAGTCAAAGAAGCTGAGAAGGTTAGTTGCTGAGAATTTGAGTACCAGGCAAAACCAATAAATGTTTCTATCTTCAAGCCAACTGCTGAGTTCCACGCTGCCCTTGAAAAGAGATATGCTGATAAGGGTAAAGCAGCAGTGGTTACTCAAAGCAAGCCACCAAAAGTTCCCACTTCAGCAAGGGAACAACAAGAAAAGCTAATGGTTGGAGCTTTTCCTAAATCAACAACTGCTACTACTAAACTATCTCCTGAAGAAGTTGTTCGTCAACATGAACTTCTTTAAGTAAGAACGAAAAGGAAGAGGAGGTTGTCTCCAAAAGTTTACTGAAGTGGAAGCAGCGGTTGTTGGTGAGGCTGATATTTGACGAGAGTGCTTTTCGATTGATGAGAAACGAAAAGACTAGCTCAGCAATCTGGTGGTTTGGCAGCATTGAAAAAGAATGAAGAACAATTCTTTGCCAAGCGAATTAAAACCTTTGAAGAAGGTCAGGACTATCTCAATCAAGGGAAGTAAGGCAAAGGAAAGAAGGTTCATGTCTTGTCAAGGTCTCTCCTTAACCCAACAAGGGATGAATCTTTCCTTGCAAAGAAAAGGAGTGCCCAAGTTGTATACGCTGAAAAATGTTACTAAGGATACACTTGGGCCAACTGAATGGATCGAAATTTACAAGCTGATCAAGGACAAGACAGCTGTAAGTTATGAACCGCTGATCAAGATGGCAGGTGAGCAGATAAAGCTTATTCGCAAAATGGAACAAAAATACAAAGTCAAAGACTCTCTGCTCAGCGCTGCAAGACATCCCTTTCCCTCCTCCTCAGCAACCAAGAAGTGGTGTAAAGAGAACAGCTTCTGGTCAAGAGATCTCTCAGCGTCCATCCTTTCTCAGAGCTGTTCCAAAGACTGATATAGATGTGGCCTCTGCTGAATCTAAGAATGCCTTCCAGGACCCTCTTTATGGATGGAGCTTATGATGACAAGCTGGGAGGTTTCTGCTTTTGCAATGTCCATGGTCATGAACTCTTTTTCAGGACCAATGAGATTGGAATTGCTCCCTCTGCCTTCCTTCTAAAAATAAGGAAGTATTGTGCTAAGACTTCCAATGATCCCAAGTTATAAGCTAATTGATCAAGAGCTGCTGAAGCCTGAAAGACAACAAGACATAGCTTTCATAGAGGCCAAGCAAGAGTCGCAATGGGATTAAGGAGACTTGTAACCTTTGTAATGCTGTTTTTTATTGTAAAGTTGTTTGTCAAATAAATAATATCAGCATTCCTTCATTTCTATCTATTGTACTTCTAAGAAGTAACTTATACTCAGCTAAGTCTCCTCAGCGAATAGGGGGAGATTGTTGAGTCATGGATTCGCTGAAGATTACTTGCTGAGTCAAGTAGTCGCTGACAGCCTCAGCGAGAAGCTTCATCAGCGAGCCTTCAGCGATCACTATTATCTTCGAGTTAAAGGATAAGTTCAATGACTCACCGTCATATGTTGTAAGTCAAATATAGGCGGGAAAATGAAGATAAGAAGACTGGTCCCAAAGACACGTGTTGCAAGATCAAGATGGAGCAATGTGACCTTGTACCGTTTTGGCACTAAGAGTTTCTCTTTCATGCCGTTTTGGGAAACAAACAAGATGAAGAAAGAGAACTCTGCAGACCAGTCTTACACACCAATAGATAGTTGACAACCTTCATGTGTCAACATCCATTGGGCTGTCATGTGATGTCTCTTCTCTCCTATATAATACATCACTTGACCTAGCCGCAATTCTTGGTTCATTCTACAATAGTCACTTAGTGTGTTTTTCTCTCATTGTAGAATTGTATAATTGTTAAGTTTTCGTGTGTGCAAAAACTTAACAATATTTCTTTCTTCTCTTTGTAAACCAACCATGTATTCACCGTTTAATTAATACTACTTATGATTAAACGTGTTTACTTTCTTATCTTGCTTTCTTAGTGTAATTTATATTAGTTGTTTAATTACATAATCGTTGCAAACTTGGGACTTTCACTATTCTATGAATTTTGATGTTTGATAATGATTGTCATGATGGCCACTTGAACACTAGTTCATTGTGCGTTCGAAAGAGGCAAGTCGCTCTTAATAGTTTACGGCCTGATGAAATGATTAAGGCTGAAGTAATTTCATTATTTGTTCCTGATGATATGTTTAAGTATGACAAGGCCATATTATGGGCTGAAGTGTCCAGTTTGTTGAAACTTCATAAAGCTGGCCTATATACTCTAACTGATGAAACCCATGATGACTATGCACTGTTACAGACTAATCTTGTAAAGTCCCGAGCTGAATTGACATGTAAGTTTAGAGAAGGTTTACAAACAGTTGCTCATGCACATGTTCTGTGTGAAGAAAGGAAGTATGTTGAAATTCCAGTTTTGTTACTAAAACTGATGAGCTGCATGATCTCGATGCATTCCTCAAGGCTAATGTGATTAATCAGAAACAATTTAGAATGGGGACACGAGTTAAAATGAAGACTAAGGTCGAAAATGAATTATTTGTTAGTCTAGTTGAGTATAGAAAAGGTTTAGAAGATGATATTTTTGTTTATTCTCATTTTATGAGAAGGTTTGCTGAAATATTATACTCATTAAGGCATCGGAAATCTGATTTGTTGGCTGATCCTAAAGTCAGAAAGCAGCACTTATTTGATCTTAGAACTAATCGGGAGGTTAAATGCAACGTGAAAATGAAGTTATATGTGT
Source organism: Erigeron breviscapus (assembly GCA_034093135.1). Taxonomy (NCBI): domain Eukaryota; kingdom Viridiplantae; phylum Streptophyta; class Magnoliopsida; order Asterales; family Asteraceae; genus Erigeron; species Erigeron breviscapus. The sequence continues at coordinate 31,929,695 of CM067169.1, read as the reverse complement.
CTGGTATGATAAGAGATAGTGAACAGCAGGTCGAGAATGAGTATAGGCTTCATTGTAAGATCAATTGTAAGATGAAATACAATCTGGTCGATATGTGTGTTGAAGTTATTTTAACTTTCCAATTCTGGTTTTTGTTACTTTGAGAAGGCGAGATTTGTACGAGTGGTTAGAAAAATGTAAACTCGTGATAAACAAGCTTGTCGTTTTTGCAAATGTTGAAGAGAATAATCTGGTCTTTGTTGATGTTTCCAAGTTTGATCGAGTTTCATATCTGTTGGTTCTTGAATCTGTAATGGATCTCGAAATTTCTCACTCTCTATCAGCAATCTTGGAAGTTGATGTGCTGGAATTTCTTTTATTCAAGAAATCTGAAAAATCAAGCTTTGTTACCGGGTGGGGATTATCAGAAGTCGTTTATGACCTGAAGATGTTCAGAAATGAAAACTCGAGGCCTTACTTTAAGGACTTGAGGGCAAGTCCCAAAAAAGAGGGAGAGATTGATGCGGAAATGACCCCGAACCATTTCCACATAAACGGTGGGTTCGTATATTTGCTAATTCAAGTTCAGCAAGCAACCAAAATCAAGTGTTGCTGGTCTTAAAGATACTGAACTGAATAAGTCATCTGAACTGAAAGGAGTTTCTGAACTGAAAGAAGTTTCTGAACTGAAACGAGTTTCTGAACTGAAAGAAGTTTCTGAGCTGAAAGGAATTTCTGAACTGAAAGAAGTTTCTGAAATGAAAGGAATTTCTGAGCTGAAAGGAGTTTCTGAACTGAAAGAAGTTTCTGAACTAAAAGGAGTTTCTGAACTGAAAGGAATTTCTGAACTGAAAGAAGTTTCTGAAATGAAAGGACTTTCTGAACTGATAATGTCATCTGAACAAACCTCGTTGAAACAACTTCAGTCGACCACGTTCAGTAAACTGGTCAGCACCAGATGTGACCAGCAACTGCTCAGATCAGAAAGCAAAACACTTCAGCAACAAGTCTTCAGTAACTTCATTTCAGTAATGCTACTGACCAGTGACCAGTTGCCAGTTATCAGTTCTCAGTCATTCACTTTAGTGGCCGATTTCAGTTTGAGTTTCAGCAATAACTTGTCTCAGCAAGTATCCATCAGTCATGAAGCATATCAGTCTTGTTTCAGCAACCTTTTAGCTAACAACTCCAGTGAAGACTCGTCAGATAAAGCTCCAGTAACTTGCTCCAGTCACGAGGCTTCAGAAATGGGTTTCAGTTTTACTTCAGTAAAGTTATTTCAGTCACACTCCAGTGAACCATTTCAGTGGACAGCTTCAGTTGAGTAAGTTCTTCAGTCAGCTCCAGTGAAATCCTCCAGATCATCTCCAGTGAATATGCCTTCCAGATCCAGTTCCAGTGAAGATCCTCCAGTGTAGTAAGACACCAGATCCACTTCAGTATTTTGTCACCTAGTTACTTTCATCCAATAAGAAGCGGACACATCAGAATGTTCTAGAAGCTTATGGATAAGAATGGACATGTGGATGTGACACCTTTCCTAACGGTTTGCATGTGCCAATTGTGGGGACCATTTCTAAGGGAATAATTCTAGAAGCTGCACATGCTCTTTTTCTATTGGTTGTCTAAAGTAGTGGTGGTCCTTGATGTCTATGACAGCCTTTTATTTCTTTTATTATTGTATTTCTTTAATTCTAGAAAATAGCATTAGTGGCTATAAATAGAGGCTCATTTCTCATTGTAAAGCAGTTTTTATGTTGAATGAAATTAATAGAGCAGCCTCTATTTCTTATCCAAAAATCTTCATTTACCTTTATGGATCTTTGATCTTGGTGGTTTGAAGTGACCCCTTTATCTATAATTGTGGTGACTTGTTCTTTATCAATTATAGTGGTGAGGTCTTTTAAATCTTCGATTCCTTTATCTGTGTTTGTGGTGGCTAGACCTTTATCAAACATAGTGGTGGGTTGGAGTGTTTCCTTTATCCTTGATTCCGGTGGCTCGTCCTTTACGAATCTTGGTGGTGGATTCTTTTATCTATCATTTTATTTTATTGTCTTGTTTTGTTTCATAAAATCAGAAAATACCAAAAATAGTCATTTAAGTTGTTGTTGAATTCCGCTGTGCTTAGATTTGCGTGTTTTACGCATCAGTTTACATATATGAACATAGGTAATATTAGTTATAACTTGACATGTTCATATGTGCATGAATTTGTTCACATAGACTATTCACATATGAACACCAAGTTATAATTAAAAGGTTCTCATGGTTCTTCCAATTCAAATGGTTCTCATTTGAACCTTTTCCTATATATATATATATATATATATATATATATATAGGGACAATCAAATAAGAACAGTCTTAAAATAAGAACACGGTGAGAACACTTAAAAACTACATTTTGATGCATTAAAAGTCCATAAACTAACATAGTGTATAACTAATTATCATTATTTAAGTGTTTAACAACACATTGATATGTCAAAATCGAGAAAAATCATGTTTTTTGTTTTGTGCATCCATCTTGGATGCATATTCATCAAAATGATGCATCCAACAAAAAACATGATTTTTTCGATTTTGACGGATCAATGTGTTGTTAAACACTTAAATAATGATAATTAGTTATGCACTATGTTAGCTTTATGGAGTTTTAATGCATCAAAATGATGTTTTTAAGTGTTCTCACCGTTCTTATTTTAAGAGTGTTCTTACTGGAGTGTTATATATATATATATATATATTATAAATATTAGTATAAAGACAATATATATATATATAAAATGAGCCGTTTCATTTTTGAAAATTACAAACTCTAGATAAAAAGGTTGTTCAGTTTTTGTTACCTGGCCTAAACTAAATACGACTGGGCTTTGCTACTGTTTGGTTTGGTTCAATGGAATTCATAGGAATTCAAAGGAATTGGAATCTAAATTCCATTCCTTAAGGTGTTTGGTTGGAAAAATGATGGAATTGAAATTCATAACTTTCCTTCAAATTCCTTGAAACACAGAATTTACAATTCCATCACTAAACCTATGGAAAGTTTTCGGAATTGAAACAATTTGACAAAAAAGCCCCACAAACTATACAAACCTATTTCCTCTTGAGCCTTGTAATCAGCGGACGTTCGTTGTTCTGCCGCCACCAACCACCCGATCTACTGACCAACTACCTCCCTGCCACCGTCGTTTAGGATTTCCGGCCGCCGCTGCGTATGATTTCCGGCCACCCTCCTTTTAAAAACCTTTTGTAAAGTCTGTGAAGATACACAAAGTGTATCCAATGAAGTAATTTCAGATTCCAAAGTTAATGCAGCCTATAGGATTACAAGGCAAAGTACCAAGATGAAGGAAGTATTGCTTAAGTGTCTTCTACATTGTAATAAGATGTAATTAGATAGATGTTAGCTAGAAATGTAAACAGTGTAAAAGATTGAGGACCAAATGTGTCAATTTGAAAGTAATTTAGTTAGAGGCTGCTATTTTGTATATATTAGTGATTGTAATTTCATTTTTGGATATAATGAAAATATGAGAAAATATCCCCAAATCCTTCTTCTTCTTATGCCACATAGGGGACTTGAAGTTATGGTTATTGTTGAGTGCCCTAGATAGATGGTGTATAAGCAGAGAGTGTGGTTGGTGTGAGGTTTGGTTTTGGCAATATTCCTTCCCTTTGTTTCTCTTCCTGCCTAAGCATCCCATATGCCTTAGGGATTGTAGGCAAAGGCTGTTGTAACAATAATTGCCCCCTAATATTTGCATATGAATCATCCAGTCCCATCAAGAATTGAATCAGTCTCTTTCTTTGCTCTCTCTTACCATTAGTTTTACCATTCTCACATGTACATTTACAAGTGCAAGCATAGGGTGCCTCAAGTGCATCTACTTCATCCCAAAAACCTTTCAACTTGTGATAGTAAACCTCAATACTAGAGTTATCTTGTTTAAGATTGGTAATGTCCACAGATTATTTAGAATAGAAGATTAAAGAAAGAGCCGTTCGGAAGAAAAAATTGACTGAAGAAAGGAAGAAAGAAGTTGCAGGTGAAGACTTTTGGGGGAAAATGACATCATAAATTTTTGGTGTCATTTTTTCCATTTAAATTGCTATAGCTAGGGATGAGATCGGTATGGTACCGGTACCGAACCGTACCGAAACCGAGAAATCCCAAAACCGAAACTACCCAAAATTCAATCCCGATATCGTACCGAATTCACTAAAACGGTACCGGTTCGGTACCGGTTCCGTACCGGGATTTTCGGTTCTGTACCATATTTGTACCGAATTTCACATGACTTTGTTTGCCAAACTCATACAAGAAGATATGTAGACTACATAATGTAATGGTCAATTAATTAACTCTTTAATCTTCCTCACCTCTGTTCTAGCGACATGCAATTTGTTACTACTAGTAATACACTAAAAGAGAAATATATAGTATTTATATATATATATATATAATGAGATATACTTGGATCACAGACATATTGGGCAATTTTTACAGAACTAAAATACTTGTAGCAAACAATAAAACATACTTGTAATTTTGCAGCAACTAAAATAGTATAATGTTTTTGTGTTTGGGATTTAAAAGAATGGCAGCAGCAATTCACGAGATGAAGAGTAAAGAGGAGGGGAATTAAGGAAGATAAAAAAGCCTATTTTCTTGGAACCAAAATACTTACAATTATCAATTTTGCAAAACAGAAATACATTGGTATGGGCTTTTAGCCTTTCAATACAATCCATATTTAAAATACAAATAAAACCCTTAATGCTTAGCTTAATCGGTATCTTATTCGGTTTCCCCGGTACCGATACCGGTTGGTACCGATCCCGTTTTACCCAAATCTCAAATACCGATACCGATCCCGAATACCATCGGTACCGATATTCGGTACCGGTACCGGTTCGGTTTCGGTTTTTTGGGATTTTTGCTCATGCCTAGCTATAGCTATTATCTATTTTAATTTATTCATATTATTATTATTATTATTATTATTATTATTATTATTATTAAACTTGTAAATATTTAATGAAAGGGCAATTATGTCATTTGATACAGTTTAAATTCCAATTCAGTTAACTGAATTCATTGAATTCTGTCAACCAAACACATACATATTTCAAAACTTTCAAATTCCAATTCCTTTAAATTCCAATTCCTTTGAACAGATTCCAATTCCCTTCAAAAACATTCTGTGAACCAAACGCCCCCTAAGTTCGTATATTACCAGGGTCTAATAGGGTGGACAAAGTGGACGACGGGCCGAGGCCCGTTTTTTTAGGGGCCCGATTTTTTTTTTTTTATTATATATAATTAATATTTATGTAATCAAAAGGAAGAAAAGCAAAGAAGTCGCAACCATATTATTCGATCCTCAAGCGCGTACTGCAGTCAAAGTGATCATAAACTCTTTGTCCCCACCGTTCGTTAACTTTCCAGGTGCTGAGCATCTCTTTCTTTTAATTTTATGGAGATAATGATTAATTGCAAAGCTTATCAATGTTTATCTTTGTTATTTATTATTTATTATAAAAAAGTATAATATTTTTCAAACTAAAGTTACTGAAATCTTACTTAAGATCTACCATGGGTCAAGAAAGACTAAGCGGATTGGCGATGATAGGGATTGAGAATGAAATCTTAGATGATATAGACTATGAAGAGTTGATCAACCAATTTTCTATGAAGAACGCTAGGAGAAGTACTCAAATCCTCGGCTAGCTATGTACGATAAGTTAATTGCAACTTTATTTGATTTTGCATTTTTTTTAGTTTCTTGAAGAATAACTTTTGCTATGTTTATTGATACAACATTTATCGTCGTTTTTGAAGATTAGCTTATATAATATAAACTCGTTGTTCAAAAAATATATATACATATAATTTGTTGCGCTTAGCCTATGGGCCCTTTTTTTGGCGCTCGGCCAACACTTATAAATCTTCAGGGACGGCCCTGGTATAACTGATAACTAATTAATCAAAATTTGCAATGTGGTTTATAGCATCCATTATTTGTAAAATATTAGTAAACAATCTTTTTACTTTGCTCTCCTGCATTTAATTTTTGTGTTGTGCAGATATGGTGGTACTATGAAGAAGGTTGGAATTGACTGTTGAAGAGAGGAACTTGCTCTCAGTTGGGTACAAGAATGTAGTGGGTTCACGAAGGGCGTCGTGGAGAATATTGTCCTCAATTGAGCAGAAGGAGGAATCAAGGGGCATGGTTGTGATTGATGAGCATCTGATTCCATCATCATCTGCTGGAGAATCTACCGTTTTTTACTACAAAATGTGAGTGTAAACATATATAGATGTATTACAAAAGAAGATTCATATACATAATACATTCTAGTGGCAGGCTTTAAGATCCGCGTGTCTATTTATTAATATGCTTCTGTTGGAGTGTGATCGTATTATATATAAAACGTATGTCCGGAAATAGTTTAAGCCTACGGGGTCACACAAAATGACACGGTAACCTTATATTATTAATTAGTATATTGTATAATATATTAATTAAAATATAATCACGAAATGGTTAATTTAAATATATTAAGGGGTTAATTATATTTAAGTTAATTAAAGGAGGGTTTAATTGTGAAATATGGAAATTAGAGTTGGACTCTAATTCCACATAGGGGGGCCGGTTTTTGGAGCCTCAAAGGAAGGTTCTAGATGACTTGATTACCAAGTCATTTAACCCTAATCTTACCCTATAAATAGAACCCTAAGTCTAAGGGTTTTTGTCATCCATTCACATAAAAAAATCCTCTTTTCTCTCTTCCTTCTTATTTTGGTTCGACCGAAACCCTTTAAGGGTATTCGGTTTTTTGTTTTGCAAAACCATATGAAACTACAATTTCTACATAATTAATGCATTGAATTAATTATAGGTTTGGTTTTTTAGTCGAAAACAATTGGTTTTGTTCATGGGTTTCGATTTAAATGGAGATACATAAGGGGTTATGAGTTCGTGATTCGGGTACTAGCATACGGTATAAGGGGTGTCTAGTGTGCGATCGTAGAGGGGTTTTACTTTAAACCCTAAATAATAATAATCTTATTATTGTTCATATTATTGGAAGCTTGCAAAAGGTACACGTTCATAATCCTTTGTTAATTATTTGATTACATATTTGTTTCGATTCTTCCGTTGCGTACTCGTGAATTGTTATGTGTTTGATTATCTCATATTCTAACAGTGGTATCACGAGCCACATATGTGATCTATTAGTTACAAAGATCAAAACTTGAAGGGGGGTTTAGGGTTGGTTGTCTTTAATTAATTGTTAAAAAAATTAAAAGTTTTTTTTATTTTTTATTAATTAAAATCGGCCACAATTAAATAAAATTAGGGTTTTATTTAATTAATTTGACCTAATTCAATGGTGGATTGAAACCCTCAAGCAAGTTTTGAATTGTATGAATTGACATGATTTATGTGATATAATTGCATGTTGTGTATCGTTTTTATTTAAAGTTGTTAAATAAAAGGAATAATCACAAGTGATTCATGCAAGATTACTTGGGATTATTACCATTATATAGAGATATAAATTGCAAGGCATGATAGTCCAATAATTAGGGTTTATTGTGTGACTATATGAATTTTCGTGTGATTTTCCATTTGCGACAGTTAACTAAAAAATTCATATCTTTTAAAATAATAAACTTGACTAAGAACTATCGAAATAGAGATTTCATTAATAAATTGGAGTCTTACAACCTTGAGATACACCGGCTCCACCCATTTGAACAAACTCTAAGAGAGGTATAAGCCGGAGTGCGCTAGCCTTCTAAAAGGGCGGGTTTTTAAATCGCGTTCATCGCATACCTTTGCCCTTGCGCTTCTTTGTGCATTCAAATGGAGCTACCGAGCTCTCTTGTGTTGTTAAGACTATACAAATGATTTTATTAAACATTTATGTTATGAAGATTATGCATGAGCCTTCATACATAAACTTTTGATTCACATCAAATGCATTACCCATTTAAAGTTAAGTCATTGCCACCCACTTTGATTAGAACACTTGCCAGTGCTTATCGCTCCTATGTGAGATCATAGGCGATTTGTATCTCTTCAAGGTAGATTACCACTCCGTTGTGAGATCAGCGGTGGACTATCTACATGTTCTTAATTGGGCGACTTAAAACGAGTTAAGTGGTGAGATCCTTTAACCTGTGGCATAAGATGGGACAAAACATGTTTACAAAACACTTAATACCCCTTTAGTGTTGTTGTAAGTCCCATAACTCTAGGAATTGCATGAATGCAATTATTGATCGTCGATTACCTTTTGAGTATGTCATTTCTAGCTGATCAACAGATGAAATGATTGTATGTCAAGTTGGATCCTAGCCTTAGTGAAAAGTAATTGTTAGATGAATTTAACAAGGGTAATTACATTTCTTAAGGATTAATTATCGAAAATACCGATAATTGAACTTTTTGTCTGTTTTGAAGATGGCAACAACAAATCCTTCTCAAAACATACACCAATCGGCTTTCAGGTCGAGGCTAGAAAGGGAAAGACTTTCTGGAAAAACTTCAATGACTGGTTTCAAGTCATTAATGAGCAGACACCGTTGTTCCGGGAGCGAATGCTTCAACTTGAAAGTTGGCTGCATACAATGCTTGGTACGATAGACACAAAAAGGTTGCTTGTTTGATGTTGGGAAGCATGAATGCCGGAC
>CM067169.1:31888394-31920003 GCA_034093135.1 Erigeron breviscapus | reverse complement strand
GATGATTTAGTAGTCATGCCTTTCTATTGAGATAATTATTGCGCCCTAAGGTTGAGCTAATTGAGGGCTAGTGCATGAACGATTTAATGATTATATAGTTATGCCTTATCATTGAGATAGTTATTATACTCTAAGATTTGACTATTGAGAACTAGTACCTGCTAGATATGGTGATAATGTGGCTAGTCCTTACTACTGATGTAGATATTGCGCGTTGAGGTTTGACAGCCCGGGAACTAGTGATTGTCCCTGAGAAATGCAAAATGAATTAGAAATTTCCTAAGTATGGAAGTTGTCATTAAGTACCCCTCTAATCCAATATTCGTTCACTCGTGCTCTTTTGAAATTATCCCACATCCTATTTCTTACGACACCACCATTCATTATGGACATATGACGACGGCGATATCATCGGTGGAGCATCTTTCCACGAACGTTGGACGATATACTCTGAGAATTGTAGACCCAAGATATGACGCGACACTATCCTCTTAGAAACTACGCATAACCTTGGTATTCGATCTGAAATGGTGCGAAACGTATGTAAACGTCAAATGAAGTTGGAGACTTATGAAAGACGAGTGGTATTAAAGCCAAATTACGATTTGACGACGCCGATAGAACACATTCCGATATACATTCTAGATGACACATCATGGGGATTGTAGCTCCAAAATTTGGTGTGATATCTCTATAATAACACGCGTACACGAACGGTTATCCATATTATCTAAGTCGGTGCGGCATACATTGACGTCATTGAAGGTTGGAGTCCATTGGGCAACGAAGGACAAAGAAGTGATTCCTTTAACTCGCGCAAGGAGTAATCCGGGCCTTAATGAATCTTTTGTTTTCCTATTTCCTATTCCATTCATTCGAAACCAAATTCTATATCCTTTATATTCTTGATTATTCAAAGTAATGATCATCACCGTTTCTCTTCAAAGGGTAGTACCCTAACAACATACAACTCGCTTACGTAACTTTCCGCAATGGCGAATCGAGTAACTAGTACCCTGCTCTTACTGCGACATCAAGGGATACGAAGGACGTTGAGACATCAGTTATCCATAAGTGAAATACTTGGCATAACTATATAGCATAGAAGATGCTATTGGATCACATACATAACGTAGAACGTGGGAGGTATGTTGTGAGTCAGTCAAGTACATGGAAGCACAAGCGAAGAGTATACTAAGCTTTAACTTGGAGAAAGAATTGATGGTCTTCCCTATCTATGTTGATCGACCGAAGGAAAAATTGAGCAGCCGACGAAAGGAAGGTCGTGTGACATGAAGGTCACCTTTGGATAAATATAAGACTTCCCTAGAACTTGGGGGAGATCACTAGCAATGTTGGAAGACAAAAGTAATTAGAAGAAGAAAACCAAGGACGATAAGACAATTAGGGTGTGTCGAGTAACCCTCGAGATGGAAGAGTAACAAAAAGGATTCTGAGCTATCATTTTCTTTTTCAAAACACCAAGGCAAACGGATGTTTGCTACATGAAGGAATCAGGAATTTGGCGAAATGAAGGTCGTCAAGGATGGTGAGATAAAGTGAAAAGTAGGAAATCCCTTACATTTTTCTAGAGGAAAAATGTTAAGGGGGTAATCACAGCAAAGGTAGATACTCGAACAAGGAGTATGAAGTGCAAGATTATACTTTACCTTTCAAGAAGAGTTATTCACTAGCATCATTGAAGATGATTTGGAGTAGAATATGAAGTGAAGAAACGTCATTTGACTCAAACAAATAAAGTGAAGGCACTGACACCATTTACCCGATGTAGTTCCGGTAGCGTTCATCTTTACGGCACTCCACACGTTATCCTCTGAATATCAATTGGAAAACCTCTATCGAAAGACAAGCTATTAGTAGAACATATCAACTAAGCCAAGAGAAAGCAATATACGCCCAACACCCGATGGAAGCTAGCTTTACTAAAGAGAAGTATGGTCGATAAGTAGAAGAAGCACGATGACTTGTGATGGTTATCCCCTCAAGGTCGACGGTCGTAGGGAGGTAAGCTAAGACAAGATGAAGTTGAGTGAAGCAAGATAATTCGCAACACATGGTTAATCGTCAAGGACCATCGACCCACGAAGTAGTGCGCCCAAGAAAAGTGAAGAAGGAAAACAACATGAAATCGCTAAGTTAGTAGTGAAGACAAATAAGGAGTGTGACGCTAGAATTCAAGGCACATACTACCGCGACGATCAAGGAAGTTGATCGCTAAACTAAGTTCCAAACAACTAACAAACTCCGTGAAGAGCTGGTTATGGAATGTTTGAACGGAAGGGTGATAAGGATAAATTCGCAATTGTGATGGTTATCCCCTCAAGGTCGACGGTCGTAGGGAGGTAAGCTAAGACAAGATGAAGTTGAGTGAAGCAAGATAATTCGCAACACATGGTTAATCGTCAAGGACCATCGACCCACGAAGTAGTGCGCCCAAGAAAAGTGAAGAAGGAAAACAACATGAAATCGCTAAGTTAGTAGTGAAGACAAATAAGGAGTGTGACGCTAGAATTCAAGGCACATACTACCGCGACGATCAAGGAAGTTGATCGCTAAACTAAGTTCCAAACAACTAACAAACTCCGTGAAGAGCTGGTTATGGAATGTTTGAACGGAAGGGTGATAAGGATAAATTCGCAACACATGGTTAATCGTCAAGGACCATCGACCCACGAAGTAGTGCGCCCAAGAAAAGTGAAGAAGGAAAACAACATGAAATCGCTAAGTTAGTAGTGAAGACAAATAAGGAGTGTGACGCTAGAATTCAAGGCACATACTACCGCGACGATCAAGGAAGTTGATCGCTAAACTAAGTTCCAAACAACTAACAAACTCCGTGAAGAGCTGGTTATGGAATGTTTGAACGGAAGGGTGATAAGGATAAATTCGCAATTGTGATGGGTTAGGATTAAAGGATCCGTATCACCATGATCTGACAAGTACCCCTGAGATAACTGCAAGGACCAGCGACTGCCTGTGTGCTGTTCAAGACGACGATTTCTCTAGTTAGAAAGGGATTTGAGTGACGAAACGGTAAGGAGTATGGTGACCCATAAGAAAACAAAAGGAAAATGGAGAAAACCGAATGGTTGAGAAAAGGATACAGTAACCGATGTCTTCCCTAAATTATATTATATCACAATCTCTAAGGACAGTGGGTTATTGTATTTGAAAAGAAGCTTAGCATAGAAAGCTGAAAATGAATATGAGGCTCAGGGGAGCAAAGTGATTGAAAGTTTTGTAGAGGTCAGGAGGACCTAAGAGGGATTATTTTAAAGGAGGAGTTCATACGAATAAGGACATCGAAGTATTTACCTTGAAATGATGGCGTGATATGATTACTTAAGAGCATAGGGATTGCGTAAATCCTATCATGAGGAATGCGTATGTATAGCAAGGAAACCGAATAGATTATATGTGCGATGTTAAAAGAGATTTGTCGGTGATGAGTCATAGATAATGGTCCTTCTAGCGTAAAAAGAAGTAATTAAAGGTACCTTAAAACGATTTGGAAGCCAATATCGGCAAAAGCAAGAGAAATTGGTAACGATATGACTTAGCGAAAAAATGAAAGAGGTGACTATGAGAAAATAAGGACGAAGTTGAAAAGACAAAGGTGAGTATGAGGAGCAAGATGGAACTATCGTCATACAATTTATGATTCCCTCGAACGCTATAAAGCAACAAAGATGACATTGGAAAGCTCTAAAATAAGATACTACGAAGATGTACCTTTGCAATTTTAGTGCAACTCGGCACCCCAGTTAGTATCGCTTTTGGTTAAAGAGGTAATCCCTTAACAAGTGATTAGTCACAAACGAAGCCAATATTTTCGAGAAGCGGCAAGCGTGTCCAACGTCAAACCAAAGAAGGATGAAAGTAGGCGAGAAGCTATTGGAACGATTCTTTAATTGGGGTAGAAGACGATAAAGGAAAATATGCAAAGTAACAATGGAAATGAATAGCCACCAACGATCGACATTCCAACGTTTCTTACTATTTCATTATAACTCACGTTACGAACCGTTGGTTCATTTTACACCTCCGTATTGATATTCTTATTATCATCCCATTATTTAGTATTGATCTAGGCAAGATTGACAGCCCGCAACGATTACATACGATTAATCTCCAGTCGTCTCAAGAGGCGAGCGACATTCGTAACCTTTTTCTTTTCGAAGTTTCTAATCACGAGAAATGTTAGGGCACGGAGCAATGGATGCCCCAGATACGGATATCAAAAGCTTACAGCAACTAAAAAGGGGCAGGATGAAGCCTAGTTGAACTCTCACATTTTATACGACCCGGTGAAGCTATCATATCTTCAATCTATTCTCTCTTACAACCGTATGAACGATCAAACTTCGAGGACGAAGTTCTTGTTAAGGAGGTAATGATGTAACAACCCTCAATTTCCGACTAGGACAATTTACTTCTATTTATCTAGATATCTATCCCTAGAGGTTTATTAAGAGAATTGACCTTGTGGACATTTAAGGCATAGCGATAATTGCCCTCTAGTTCAATGAAATACCGTAAATGACTAGCTATCTTAGAAATGCCATAAAATCATTCAAGACAATCCCAAAGTTCTAATTGAACTTGATGAAATGTCAATAAACCAAAAACTTCATTTCAAGAACTCAAGTTATACAAATAATAATGTAAGACTCACAACTTGTGACAAAGTCAATAAATCTTACAAATGTCCAACAAATCAATCACCAAGCCAATTTAAGTAAATTTGGTATGAAAATAAAGATTTCTATCTCAAAGAATATTCATAAATTAATATGTACATAAAAGTGTTTAAATAACAATAAGTATATATATATGCTAATATAAATACAAGTTTATAAATAAAGGCTTATGTAACAAATTAAAAACACAAAAATATATACATACATATACATATACACAACATATATACATATACACATACTAGAATAAAGATATATAATATAACAAATTAAAAACACAAAAATATATACATACATATACATATACACAACATATATACATATACACATACTAGAATAAAGATGTACTTACACTACAAACTAATACAAATAACCTTACAAAATACATATACAAACACCTAACTCATACATACATTCATACACCCTTATACACTTATATAAAAAAAAAAAAAAAAAAAAAAAAAAAAAACAAAAAAACAAAAAAAAAAAAACAAAAAAGAAAAAAAACAAAAAAAAAACAAACAAAAAAAAAAAAAAATAAAAAAAAAAAAATAAAAAAAAAAAAAACAAAAAAAAACAAAAACAAAAAAACAAAAAATAAAAAAAAAAAAAAAAAAAAAAAAAAAGTGAGAAACCCTAATCTTATGACTTTGGCCGTCCCCCCCCCCCTCACACACATCCAACACATTTCTTTCACACACACACTTTCTCTCATCCAAAAACTCTCTCTTCTCCTCTTCCATTTTTGACTCAAATAATCAAGAAAAACAAGAACAAAAATCAATCTAAACTATATTAATAATAAGGGTTAAGCAAGGGTTGTTTCAAGATAATATTAAGGGTTGTTTCAAGCTTGGAATAAGGTTCATTTGGGTCTTATAGGACCACGAATTTTCTGCCCAAAAACCATCTTCAATTCGTGTTCTTCAAGGGTATAAATCTTCGTCTATTTACTAGATTTAATCTTGTTCTTGTTTATATTCAAAGGTTTCATCAAAAGTTTATGTTTTCTTTTTGATTTCTTTGTTATATACACTTGATGAAGGCAAAGTTGATAGGATCTTTCTCCTCATGCATATGCATGTCGAAATCTATGAGAAAGATCCAAGGATTCAACAAGTTTAAGACCCAAAAGTGTTGTTATAGATTCGTAGCTTTTAAAGTGATTTTCCTTTTCATAGATCTATATGTTTTTGTATATTTTGAAGAATATATTTCTGAGATTTTTCATTAAAAAGATGTTTTTATGTTGTTGAAAGTTAGATCTATAAAGATTGGTATTGAAAAGTGTTGATTTGAATGAATACGTGTTAGATCTAAGAAAGTTGAATCTTGTTGTTGGATTATGAGATGGATGAACTTGTATTAAGTGAAAAATATGTTAAAAGAGGTACAATAATCTGGAAATTTGATGTTAAGAGGTATAAAAATAAAGTATTAATCTTGTAAATGATGAACTCAAGTGTTAATAAAGCAAGAATGGTCATTGGTGAGTTGTTTTAATCAATATACATTCTGACAGAAACCATCGTCTGTCTTGGGACGGATAAACTGGGCATGTGAGGGCCGTTTCAAGCAAAACTTTCAAAATAAAAGTTGTAGATAAAAGAGTTAAGATTAACCTCCAACTGGAATCACTCAAAAATACCAAACCAAACCAAAGATATGATTTTTCTACCAAAAGTGGTCAAAACTGGATTTTTGTCTTAATGTTGAGTCGACTTTGACGATTTTTAATTATTTAAAGATAAATAATTGAAAAATAATTAATTAAAAATTATCATTAAAATAAATGGAAAATACACAAATAAAAGTATAAATCATGAAATTATAAATTTAGGAGCATATATATCAGAAGATAATTCAAATGAAATTATCCATAATTTATAAAGGCAATTATGACACTTAAAAGTATTTTTAAGGAATTATTTAATTAATAAATCAATAAAATGAATAAATAATTAATTAAAAATTATCATTAAAATAAATGGAAAATACACAAATAAAAGTATAAATCATGAAATTATAAATTTAGGAGCATATATATCAGAAGATAATTCAAATGAAATTATCCATAATTTATAAAGGCAATTATGACACTTAAAAGTATTTTTAAGGAATTATTTAATTAATAAATCAATAAAATGAATAAATAATTAATTAAAAATTATCATTAAAATAAATGGAAAATACACAAATAAAAGTATAAATCATGAAATTATAAATTTAGGAGCATATATATCAGAAGATAATTCAAATGAAATTATCCATAATTTATAAAGGCAATTATGACACTTAAAAGTATTTTTAAGGAATTATTTAATTAATAAATCAATAAAATGAATAAATAATTAATTAAAAATTATCATTAAAATAAATGGAAAATACACAAATAAAAGTATAAATCATGAAATTATAAATTTAGGAGCATATATATCAGAAGATAATTCAAATGAAATTATCCATAATTTATAAAGGCAATTATGACACTTAAAAGTATTTTTAAGGAATTATTTAATTAATAAATCAATAAAATGAATAAATAATTAATTAAAAATTATCATTAAAATAAATGGAAAATACACAAATAAAAGTATAAATCATGAAATTATAAATTTAGGAGCATATATATCAGAAGATAATTCAAATGAAATTATCCATAATTTATAAAGGCAATTATGACACTTAAAAGTATTTTTAAGGAATTATTTAATTAATAAATCAATAAAATGAATAAATAATTAATTAAAAATTATCATTAAAATAAATGGAAAATACACAAATAAAAGTATAAATCATGAAATTATAAATTTAGGAGCATATATATCAGAAGATAATTCAAATGAAATTATCCATAATTTATAAAGGCAATTATGACACTTAAAAGTATTTTTAAGGAATTATTTAATTAATAAATCAATAAAATGAATAAATAATTAATTAAAAATTATCATTAAAATAAATGGAAAATACACAAATAAAAGTATAAATCATGAAATTATAAATTTAGGAGCATATATATCAGAAGATAATTCAAATGAAATTATCCATAATTTATAAAGGCAATTATGACACTTAAAAGTATTTTTAAGGAATTATTTAATTAATAAATCAATAAAATGAATAAATAATTAATTAAAAATTATCATTAAAATAAATGGAAAATACACAAATAAAAGTATAAATCATGAAATTATAAATTTAGGAGCATATATATCAGAAGATAATTCAAATGAAATTATCCATAATTTATAAAGGCAATTATGACACTTAAAAGTATTTTTAAGGAATTATTTAATTAATAAATCAATAAAATGAATAAATAATTAATTAAAAATTATCATTAAAATAAATGGAAAATACACAAATAAAAGTATAAATCATGAAATTATAAATTTAGGAGCATATATATCAGAAGATAATTCAAATGAAATTATCCATAATTTATAAAGGCAATTATGACACTTAAAAGTATTTTTAAGGAATTATTTAATTAATAAATCAATAAAATGAATAAATAATTAATTAAAAATTATCATTAAAATAAATGGAAAATACACAAATAAAAGTATAAATCATGAAATTATAAATTTAGGAGCATATATATCAGAAGATAATTCAAATGAAATTATCCATAATTTATAAAGGCAATTATGACACTTAAAAGTATTTTTAAGGAATTATTTAATTAATAAATCAATAAAATGAATAAATAATTAATTAAATAATATTAAATTAAATATATAATTACAAATCAGAAAATATACATAAAATATTGATATTATAAGACCACTAATGTCGAATATTATTACTAAGCAAAGTATACAATGGAAATCATATAAACCAAATCCAAATTACCGAAATTCCAATAAACGTACAAAAACGTATAATGAGAAAACGACTCTTACCACCAATCTTTACAACCAAAAAGATGTGAATATTAGCAATACACTTGGATCCCATAATTGATAACAACATAATGAAAGTGGCATTTCTTAGTGATGGCTTAAGATAGGAACTTACGTATATTAGTCCTATCGTAGGGATAGTCTTGGCTTGAAGTGAGATTGAGGAATATGACGGATATATGATCAAGGAAGTGATAAATGGGAAGTACCCATTTTGGATAAGTGAATATAATATGCGGCATATCAAGGTGAGTCATAGCCCCCTTTCAAACTCTTTTATATGTTTTACTTACGGGGTGAAAAGCATGATTAATTAAAATGGCTTTATCTTATGAAATGATTCTTTGAAACAATGATAATGATATGGGAATTGTATTGTATGTTCAACGTGTTATATGTTATATGATGAGCTTGAGTACTGTCAAACGGTGGTCCCCTGTACACTACTATTAACTCATTTGAGGCCTGTAGTTAGAGGGTTGCGCAACTAGGACTTGTCCCCTCATCCACTATTATAGGTAACGGTGGGATGTTTGGTCTGCCTTGGTGGCCACCTTCATCGCCAGTCTGGCCTCGCGGTGCTCTAACTACTATATATTTATGGGCGTCTCCATGGCACGACCCTTGGTTATCTTTATGCACGTGATTGACAGCATGTGCTTATCATTATCTTATCATTTGGGACATTATATATTGATTATTGGGACATAACCGGTCTTAGTAGTGGCTCAAGAGCAATCTCATCAAATTACGTCATGGTAGTCTTACCATTGACCAAGAGGTATTGATATTATATTGGATGGAAATTGTGGATTGAACATACGGTTTGGGTATTGGACCTTATATGGAATCTTGAAAGTTGTTGAAATTGGCAATATTGAAGTATTGATGACCAAATGGTTTTGGGTTGATGAATGATTAATCGATTGATATATTTTTCTCTCACGATAAATGAGACAAATGAAAACTTTATAATTTACCATGGATTTCTCAACTATTTTGAAATGGATATGTAATGAGATTTACTTGCAAACCTATGCACTCACCAACTACGTTTTGTAGTTGACACTTTTTCTTCATGCTTTTCAGGAATTAGCGTAAGCTTTGAGGAATTATATGCATCATGATTGTTTGCATTGCATTTTGGAGTCAAAGATTAAACCTCGTGACGGGCAATGGAATCCGCCCTGATCATTGTAGTATACTATCTCATGTGTTTGTTATTTGTTTCGTGGACTCAATATCCAAGCATAGTAGACGTATTGTACTTGGGAATTGGTTCACATGCTTGTGCATTGTAAATTATTTTTATCAACTAAAGCTATGGTGAATGTTATCTATTATCCTTTGATTTGAATACTCGACTTTCTGTACATCTCATCATTCCGCCGTGGTTGGGGTGTTACATGTTTCTATGAAACCATACTATACTTTGCTTTATGATTATATGACTATATGTTATGTATTGAAATGCTTGTCAACTTAATTTTATACTCAATTGATACATAATTGCATTTAAATACGGTAACTATCGCTTTTATATATGAATATTGAAATATTGTTACTATTGCGAAAAATGAATTATTAGCGAAAGTACGAGAAATCGTAAAACTTTTATTAAATCATTTTAAATACTTATTATGGTATATAAACAAGGTCATAGTTATATACCTAACTATCCTAATTCATATAATTACTATTCACCATCTGTGAATTATTTCGTATTTTCGAATTGTTTGATTTATGGATAGAATATATCCTTGATACGCTTTTAACCGCACAATGTTTCCGAAAGTGATTACACCTTGGGCCTCTTTGGCTTATACCGGAGGAATGGAAGGTAGTTCGTGAAAAGTTTGATGTAAGTCGCACCGTTAGCGCATTGTTTACGATGTAAGTCGCACCGTTAGCGCATTGTTTACGATGTAAGTCGCACCGTTAGCGCATTGTTTACGATGTAAGTCGCACCGTTAGCGCATTGTTTACGATGTAAGTCGCACCGTTAGCGCATTGTTTACGATGTAAGTCGCACCGTTAGCGCATTGTTTACGATGTAAGTCGCACCGTTAGCGCATTGTTTACGATGTAAGTCGCACCGTTAGCGCATTGTTTACGATGTAAGTCGCACCGTTAGCGCATTGTTTACGATGTAAGTCGCACCGTTAGCGCATTGTTTACGATGTAAGTCGCACCGTTAGCGCATTGTTTACGATGTAAGTCGCACCGTTAGCGCATTGTTTACGATGTAAGTCGCACCGTTAGCGCATTGTTTACGATGTAAGTCGCACCGTTAGCGCATTGTTTACGATGTAAGTCGCACCGTTAGCGCATTGTTTACGATGTAAGTCGCACCGTTAGCGCATTGTTTACGATGTAAGTCGCACCGTTAGCGCATTGTTTACGATGTAAGTCGCACCGTTAGCGCATTGTTTACGATGTAAGTCGCACCGTTAGCGCATTGTTTACGATGTAAGTCGCACCGTTAGCGCATTGTTTACGATGTAAGTCGCACCGTTAGCGCATTGTTTACGATGTAAGTCGCACCGTTAGCGCATTGTTTACGATGTAAGTCGCACCGTTAGCGCATTGTTTACGATGTAAGTCGCACCGTTAGCGCATTGTTTACGATGTAAGTCGCACCGTTAGCGCATTGTTTACGATGTAAGTCGCACCGTTAGCGCATTGTTTACGATGTAAGTCGCACCGTTAGCGCATTGTTTACGATGTAAGTCGCACCGTTAGCGCATTGTTTACGATGTAAGTCGCACCGTTAGCGCATTGTTTACGATGTAAGTCGCACCGTTAGCGCATTGTTTACGATGTAAGTCGCACCGTTAGCGCATTGTTTACGATGTAAGTCGCACCGTTAGCGCATTGTTTACGATGTAAGTCGCACCGTTAGCGCATTGTTTACGATGTAAGTCGCACCGTTAGCGCATTGTTTACGATGTAAGTCGCACCGTTAGCGCATTGTTTACGATGTAAGTCGCACCGTTAGCGCATTGTTTACGATGTAAGTCGCACCGTTAGCGCATTGTTTACGATGTAAGTCGCACCGTTAGCGCATTGTTTACGATGTAAGTCGCACCGTTAGCGCATTGTTTACGATGTAAGTCGCACCGTTAGCGCATTGTTTACGATGTAAGTCGCACCGTTAGCGCATTGTTTACGATGTAAGTCGCACCGTTAGCGCATTGTTTACGATGTAAGTCGCACCGTTAGCGCATTGTTTACGATGTAAGTCGCACCGTTAGCGCATTGTTTACGATGTAAGTCGCACCGTTAGCGCATTGTTTACGATGTAAGTCGCACCGTTAGCGCATTGTTTACGATGTAAGTCGCACCGTTAGCGCATTGTTTACGATGTAAGTCGCACCGTTAGCGCATTGTTTACGATGTAAGTCGCACCGTTAGCGCATTGTTTACGATGTAAGTCGCACCGTTAGCGCATTGTTTACGATGTAAGTCGCACCGTTAGCGCATTGTTTACGATGTAAGTCGCACCGTTAGCGCATTGTTTACGATGTAAGTCGCACCGTTAGCGCATTGTTTACGATGTAAGTCGCACCGTTAGCGCATTGTTTACGATGTAAGTCGCACCGTTAGCGCATTGTTTACGATGTAAGTCGCACCGTTAGCGCATTGTTTACGATGTAAGTCGCACCGTTAGCGCATTGTTTACGATGTAAGTCGCACCGTTAGCGCATTGTTTACGATGTAAGTCGCACCGTTAGCGCATTGTTTACGATGTAAGTCGCACCGTTAGCGCATTGTTTACGATGTAAGTCGCACCGTTAGCGCATTGTTTACGATGTAAGTCGCACCGTTAGCGCATTGTTTACGATGTAAGTCGCACCGTTAGCGCATTGTTTACGATGTAAGTCGCACCGTTAGCGCATTGTTTACGATGTAAGTCGCACCGTTAGCGCATTGTTTACGATGTAAGTCGCACCGTTAGCGCATTGTTTACGATGTAAGTCGCACCGTTAGCGCATTGTTTACGATGTAAGTCGCACCGTTAGCGCATTGTTTACGATGTAAGTCGCACCGTTAGCGCATTGTTTACGATGTAAGTCGCACCGTTAGCGCATTGTTTACGATGTAAGTCGCACCGTTAGCGCATTGTTTACGATGTAAGTCGCACCGTTAGCGCATTGTTTACGATGTAAGTCGCACCGTTAGCGCATTGTTTACGATGTAAGTCGCACCGTTAGCGCATTGTTTACGATGTAAGTCGCACCGTTAGCGCATTGTTTACGATGTAAGTCGCACCGTTAGCGCATTGTTTACGATGTAAGTCGCACCGTTAGCGCATTGTTTACGATGTAAGTCGCACCGTTAGCGCATTGTTTACGATGTAAGTCGCACCGTTAGCGCATTGTTTACGATGTAAGTCGCACCGTTAGCGCATTGTTTACGATGTAAGTCGCACCGTTAGCGCATTGTTAATTATTAACTATGTACCCCTCAAGTTTCAAGAATGACAATTTAGCCCCTCAAGTTTCAAGAATGACAATTTAGCCCCTCAAGTTTCAAGAATGACAATTTAGCCCCTCAAGTTTCAAGAATGACAATTTAGCCCCTCAAGTTTCAAGAATGACAATTTAGCCCCTCAAGTTTCAAGAATGACAATTTAGCCCCTCAAGTTTCAAGAATGACAATTTAGCCCCTCAAGTTTCAAGAATGACAATTTAGCCCCTCAAGTTTCAAGATTGACAATTTAGTCCCTCAAGTTTCAAGAATGACAATTTAGCCCCTCAAGTTTCAAGAATGACAATTTAGCCCCTCAAGTTTCAAGAATGACAATTTAGTCCCTCAAGTTTCAAGAATGACAATTTAGTCCCTCAAGTTTCAAGAATGACAATTTAGCCCCTCAAGTTTCAAGAATGACAATTTAGTCCCTCAAGTTTCAAGAATGACAATTTAGCCCCTCAAGTTTCAAGAATGACAATTTAGCCCCTCAAGTTTCAAGAATGACAATTTAGTCCCTCAAGTTTCAAGAATGACAATTTAGCCCCTCAAGTTTCAAGAATGACAATTTAGTCCCTCAAGTTTCAAGAATGACAATTTAGCCCCTCAAGTTTCAAGAATGACAATTTAGCCCCTCAAGTTTCAAGAATGACAATTTGGTCCTTTTAAATTTTTGCAACACAAATGAGTTTTCATTTGAAAAATACTTGAAATAATACTTAAAGATAAATTCAAAGACTTATAAAAACACAGGAAGTAAATTACGTTGACAAGCGTATTAAAAAGATAACCTTATAGTTGTATGTCTATATTTGGAATTTAGCACGAATATAAATCAATTAACATTGAAATTAGGGAATACGTAACGTGGCCAGTTGACTCACTCGTCATCGTTGACTACATCAATCTCTTCTACTTTGCTGTTGAACTATCAAGAATAAGGTGAGTTTCGTAAACCCTCCCTACTCAATTGAGATTCGGGTTGAAAAGTGTACATGTTTGTTTAACTGTTGATTGTTGATTTGATTGATTGTATGATTGAATTGTTGATGTGGACATGTTAGCGCATTGTTTACGATGTAAGTCGCACCGTTAGCGCATTGTTTACGATGTAAGTCGCACCGTTAGCGCATTGTTTACGATGTAAGTCGCACCGTTAGCGCATTGTTAATTATTAACTATGTAAGCCGCACCGTTGTTGAACGTTATTGATCGTTATGGAACGTTGTTGAACGTTATATGGAATCGTTGTTGTTGAACGTTGACTTGTATTGAATTATGATAATGTGAAACCTTATAGGTTTTCCTTGGATGTGATTAGTTCTCCTAATCCTCACTTATTGTTAACGGTTGTATCCGATACGGTTATTCCTTGTTACTTGTCCCTACGAACTCACCAACTTTATGTTGACGCTCTTTAGTACACTTTTCAGGTAATCAAATTAGTCAGAGACAAAATGGATGATTGTATGCTTAATTGCTAGGATTGGACTAGCTTTGGACTTTCTGGATCCATGATCCTTACTTCCCTTTTATGGGTTACTTTTAGGATCAACTACTATCAATTAAATTGCCTTTTATTATTGATTGAACATGTATTTCAATGAATGTTGATGATTGTATACGTTTGTACAAGTTTAAGGATTGTTTCAATCATATGTTTTCATATAGTTGACTCTACATAATTCCCATGTGGTGTTGTGCTTTTCTAAGTGATACCCCATGATTCCGCCATGTTGGGGTGTTACAGAATGGTATCAGAGCCGTGGTTGTAGAGAATTAGGTGGATTGACCTGGTCTATAGACATTGCACCCACATTTCATATTAGCATGCATGATAGGAAATTTTGTGTGCAACGTGAACTGTATGATGCATAAAAATGGTTTAAACGGAGTTGGTAGGTTACTTATGATTTGATGACTTGATTGTTATATGACAACTTGATGGACGTATATGATAGTGTCGGGATACACCATGAATTGTGGAATTATTGTGATAAACGTTGATGTGTGTGGAATCTTGGATGCATTTATTATTTGTCCCCCAGCAAAATGAAATGATGGCATTAATGGAGTATAACATTCGATAACCTTAGAGGCGCCTGATCAACAAATCTATGGTTATCCTATGTCATATAAAGTTAATAACCTCATGGATTGCGCCTCGTGGATAAAGTATAGTAGCTAACCCGGTATGTTTAATGAGTGTTGGTTAGGTGGAGGGTTAGCCGCTGGTACACCCTGTATACATACCCGGTCAACACTTAGAGAACATATCAGAACCGAGTTTTGGACATCCATTCTATATATTAATGTGTCGAATGTTGAAGTTAAAATTCGGACTATGCTTTACTCACCTTGTTATGACTTGACCCTTTTATTTATATAGTGTTGAATGTTTTTGTGATTGTATTGTTAATTGTAAATTGTACGATTGCTGAAACCTTAGATTATTGCCATGGTAATATCCCTGTAGAGATAACTATATTCATGCAATGATTTATAAGGACTTGATGTGGAAATTGTGTATTACTTGAAGATCAATTTTGATATTCAAGTGTGGATTGTGTGGACTTGAATTTTATGTTAATAGAAATGGTAGTACAAGTATAGGATATTTTGGATGGGTTGGTAATGTGTTGGGCTAGCTAATGGTATGCCTTATATTATAGGCATTACCGGATGGCCCATGTCTAAGTTATATTACTTATAATTGTCTACAATTATCAGTCATTGTTGGAATAACAGTATGAGAATATGTGAGTCCCTTAATAAACGAGATGGTTAACCAAAGAATGTGTAAAATACAACAAGTCTAATAATCACTAGATTGGACTAGTATTACTTGTAAATAAAGATGCAAGATATATAAACAAAGTAATACAAGACTTAAAGCAATAAACAAATAAAGTGGACCATTATGTATGTTTCATGGGTATTTCATTTATTGATGTTTAAATAAAATACAAGGTTGTTGCGGAATCAAGATAACACAATTAAGTGAGTATCCTAACAACCTATGAGTTACAATATGATCTATATTTGTCAAATAGCTCTTTAGGATCGAGATACTTAATGTTGTGAAGTATCCCTGTTTAAGATCGAGAGTATTTGCACAAATTCACTTAAATGCAAAAGGAATGCTTAAAAGTATTTATGCCAAGTCTTCCAGCATTGTAGGAATCCAGAGTACCCATTGTAGCCATATCCCTATGATGGGCCAGCAGTTCATTTTTCTGGTTTGTCTTGAAAATTTCTATCATGATACACTGTTGTTCCATTTTCTTTGATGCTTCACTGTCAACATCTTCAAACTGTTCTTCCTCTGCATAGAACGAGCGTATATGTACATCATTCAGTGCATCAAGACATTGTTGAACTCTGGGATCCTCCTTCATCCTTTTAAACACTTCAATATTTATGCCAAGTCTTCCAGCATTGTAGGAATCCAGAGTACCCATTGTAGCCATATCCCTATGATGGGCCAGCAGTTCATTTTTCTGGTTTGTCTTGAAAATTTCTATCATGATACACTGTTGTTCCATTTTCTTTGATGCTTCACTGTCAACATCTTCAAACTGTTCTTCCTCTGCATAGAACGAGCGTATATGTACATCATTCAGTGCATCAAGACATTGTTGAACTCTGGGATCCTCCTTCATCCTTTTAAACACTTCAATATTTATGCCAAGTCTTCCAGCATTGTAGGAATCCAGAGTACCCATTGTAGCCATATCCCTATGATGGGCCAGCAGTTCATTTTTCTGGTTTGTCTTGAAAATTTCTATCATGATACACTGTTGTTCCATTTTCTTTGATGCTTCACTGTCAACATCTTCAAACTGTTCTTCCTCTGCATAGAACGAGCGTATATGTACATCATTCAGTGCATCAAGACATTGTTGAACTCTGGGATCCTCCTTCATCCTTTTAAACACTTCAATATTTATGCCAAGTCTTCCAGCATTGTAGGAATCCAGAGTACCCATTGTAGCCATATCCCTATGATGGGCCAGCAGTTCATTTTTCTGGTTTGTCTTGAAAATTTCTATCATGATACACTGTTGTTCCATTTTCTTTGATGCTTCACTGTCAACATCTTCAAACTGTTCTTCCTCTGCATAGAACGAGCGTATATGTACATCATTCAGTGCATCAAGACATTGTTGAACTCTGGGATCCTCCTTCATCCTTTTAAACACTTCAATATTTATGCCAAGTCTTCCAGCATTGTAGGAATCCAGAGTACCCATTGTAGCCATATCCCTATGATGGGCCAGCAGTTCATTTTTCTGGTTTGTCTTGAAAATTTCTATCATGATACACTGTTGTTCCATTTTCTTTGATGCTTCACTGTCAACATCTTCAAACTGTTCTTCCTCTGCATAGAACGAGCGTATATGTACATCATTCAGTGCATCAAGACATTGTTGAACTCTGGGATCCTCCTTCATCCTTTTAAACACTTCAATATTTATGCCAAGTCTTCCAGCATTGTAGGAATCCAGAGTACCCATTGTAGCCATATCCCTATGATGGGCCAGCAGTTCATTTTTCTGGTTTGTCTTGAAAATTTCTATCATGATACACTGTTGTTCCATTTTCTTTGATGCTTCACTGTCAACATCTTCAAACTGTTCTTCCTCTGCATAGAACGAGCGTATATGTACATCATTCAGTGCATCAAGACATTGTTGAACTCTGGGATCCTCCTTCATCCTTTTAAACACTTCAATATTTATGCCAAGTCTTCCAGCATTGTAGGAATCCAGAGTACCCATTGTAGCCATATCCCTATGATGGGCCAGCAGTTCATTTTTCTGGTTTGTCTTGAAAATTTCTATCATGATACACTGTTGTTCCATTTTCTTTGATGCTTCACTGTCAACATCTTCAAACTGTTCTTCCTCTGCATAGAACGAGCGTATATGTACATCATTCAGTGCATCAAGACATTGTTGAACTCTGGGATCCTCCTTCATCCTTTTAAACACTTCAATATTTATGCCAAGTCTTCCAGCATTGTAGGAATCCAGAGTACCCATTGTAGCCATATCCCTATGATGGGCCAGCAGTTCATTTTTCTGGTTTGTCTTGAAAATTTCTATCATGATACACTGTTGTTCCATTTTCTTTGATGCTTCACTGTCAACATCTTCAAACTGTTCTTCCTCTGCTTAGCCAACTGTACCATATCTTCAGTATCCCTGGATACACCACTCTGTTGTCCTTCAGTGGACTGGTGTTCTTGTCTATTGATCTTCAGAGTTGTATCCAGAGGAATAAAGGTGCTAACATCACCATCTTTAATTGCCTTCAGTTGCTTGGCAGTAAGCTTGGGTAGACCAGTCATTCTCTTCCTGTATTCCAGTTCCAGAGCACCAGCATTTCTTCTTATTTTCTTCTGGAGGCTTACCAGCTCCTCCTTTCTTTGTCTGATAAGCTCTGGAATGGTTACACCATAAATCAAGGAATCATATACCTGTTCTTCCTCTAGCATAGAAAGCTTTTCTTTCATCAGTAAAGTTACCTTCTCTGGTCAACTTTACATTAAACCTGGTCATACCTTGATGATGTTCAGCCAGTGTGATTTCAGCATTAATTATTCTTCTTGCATTGGCCCTGAACTTCATCATTTCTTCAAACTTAGCCTTTTGCTTAGCCAACTGAACCATATCTTCAGTATCCCTGGATACACCACTCTGTTGTCCTTCAGTGGACTGGTGTTCTTGTCTATTGATCTTCAGAGTTGTATCCAGAGGAATAAAGGTGCTAACATCACCATCTTTAATTGCCTTCAGTTGCTTGGCAGTAAGCTTGGGTAGACCAGTCATTCTCTTCCTGTATTCCAGTTCCAGAGCACCAGCATTTCTTCTTATTTTCTTCTGGAGGCTTACCAGCTCCTCCTTTCTTTGTCTGATAAGCTCTGGAATGGTTACACCATAAATCAAGGAATCATATACCTGTTCTTCCTCTTCACCAGACACCATCTTTTCTTTCCCTTTAACTGCCTTCAGTGTGGTAGGGATGTCTGGGAAGGATTCAAACTGGGGCTCGGCTTCAGTACCAGCAGCCTCTTCTTCAGTCTGCACATTGGCTTCAGTGCCAAGTGCTCTCTGGGCCATACGTGCACTGGCATCAGTACCAGTCACTTGCCTTCTCTGAACAACGCTTTCAGTAGCGACTGCCCTTACAACCTCTCTCTTCTTCCTTAAACTTTCTTGGACACCAGATGATGGAATTGATAATTTTTCCCCCTTGGATTGATCTCTAGTCCTTGACTTCAGATCATTCCATAACTCTTCCATCATTAGCCTATCCAGTGAGCCAAATGTTCTGCCTTGTTCTGGCAAGGAAGCAGTCATACCTTTCTTTAATTCCAGCACTTCCTTCTTCATATTTTCAATTTGTTCAGGCAAGTGCTTAGGCAGCTTCTCATCCAGTAGCTTCTCAAATTGTGGTAAAACCCCATCATAAATACTACGAAGGACAGTCCCAGAAACCTCTTCACATAATTCTTTCAACATGTGGTTTCTGAACTTCCTTGTACATTCATCACTTAAAACACTTACAACTTCTCTTTGATCCAGTACGGGCCTACTCTCCAGAGAGCTTACCCTAAACACCAAGTTCTTAACCTCTTCTTTCAGCCCTGCCAGTTCGCCAGTGACTGCAGTCTGAACAGAAGACACCATTTTGGATTCCAACCCCTGGACTGCCACTTTAATGTTTTCAGAATTTTGATTGGTGGCCAGTACCAGTTCATCCAACTTCTCGAACACTAACTTCTCATTCCCAGCGAACAAGTTCATTTCTGAAGAAAGATTATTTGATAACAAAGACTTGAAGTCAGAAATAACCTGGGAAGATGAGTGCAGTGATCTCTCCAGGTCCGCCACCTTACTAAGAAGGCCTTGGACCTCGGTGTGGGGTGGTGGCATTGATTCTGGTGGGGGGTGGTTTTCTGGTGGTGGTATTTCTGGTGTAGGGGTAGGTATTTCTGGTGAAGGGTGGTATTTCTGGTGTAGGGGTAGGTATTTCTGGTGGGGTGGTATTTCTGGTGTAGGGGTAGGTATTTCTGGTGGGGGTGGTATTTCTGGTGTAGGGGTAGGTATTTCTGGTGGGGTGGTATTTCTGGTGTAGGGGTAGGTATTTCTGGTGGGGTGGTATTTCTGGTGTAGGGGTAGGTATTTCTGGTGAGGTGGTATTTCTGGTGTAGGGGTAGGTATTTCTGGTGAGGTGGTATTTCTGGTGTAGGGGTAGGTATTTCTGGTGAGGTGGTATTTCTGGTGTAGGGGTAGGTATTTCTGGTGAAGGGTGGTATTTCTGGTGTAGGGGTAGGTATTTCTGGTGGGGTGGTATTTCTGGTGTAGGGGTAGGTATTTCTGGTGGGGTGGTATTTCTGGTGTGGGGTAGGTATTTCTGGTGGGGTGGTATTTCTGGTGTAGGGGTAGGTATTTCTGGTGGGGTGGTATTTCTGGTGTAGGGGTAGGTATTTCTGGTGGGGTGGTATTTCTGGTGTAGGGGTAGGTATTTCTGGTGGGGGTGGTATTTCTGGTGTAGGGGTAGGTATTTCTGGTGGGGGTGGTATTTCTGGTGTAGGGGTAGGTATTTCTGGTGGGGGTGGTATTTCTGGTGTAGGGGTAGGTATTTCTGGTGTAGGGTGTGGTATTTCTGGTGAGGTGGTATTTCTGGTGGTGGTGATTTCTGGTGGGGGTGGTATTTCTGGTGGGGGTGGATTTCTGGTGTAGGGGTGGTATTTCTGGTGAGGGGTGGTTTTCTGGTGGGGGTGGTATTTCTGGTGTAGGGGTGGTATTTCTGGTGGGGGTGGTATTTCTGGTGGGGGTAGGTATTTCTGGTGAGGGGTGGTATTTCTGGTAGGGGTATATTTCTGGTGTAGGGGTAGGTATTTCTGGTGAAGGTGTTGGTATTTCAGGTAGAGTTTCTTCTTCTTGTACATCTTCACCCAGAAAGTTAAAACTTGCATCAAATCCCTCAGACATGGGGGAGTCAACATCATCCCATTCTGGAATATTCCCAACAAATTGTTCACCAGACTGTTCACCAGTCTCTACTTGTTCACCAATCTCAACATTCAAATCTAGTGGAGCCTCTTGCTCACCAGATGCTTCAACCTGCTCAACAATTTCAGCAATATCTTCTTGTACCACAGCCTGGACTTCAGTGTCCACTCTCTGGACTCCTCTCCTCATCAGACGCCTATGTGATCTTGGTCGTCTGGAAAGCTCAATAGGTTGAACCATTTCAACAACTTGGACCCTGCCTGGTGCCACATTCTCTTCTATTCTTTGAAGTGACAACATTGATTGAGGAATTGAAGGTGGTGGAGGTGGTGGCATTGATTCTGGTGGGGGTTGAGTTGTAGGAATGAAAGGAGTGAAATATGGAGTTGATTGAGGAATTGAAGGTGGTGGAGGTGGTGGCATTGATTCTGGTGGTGGTATTTCTGGTGTAGGGGTAGGTATTTCTGGTGAAGGTGTTGGTATTTCAGGTAGAGTTTCTTCTTCTTGTACATCTTCACCCAGAAAGTTAAAACTTGCATCAAATCCCTCAGACATGGGGGAGTCAACATCATCCCATTCTGGAATATTCCCAACAAATTGTTCACCAGACTGTTCACCAGTCTCTACTTGTTCACCAATCTCAACATTCAAATCTAGTGGAGCCTCTTGCTCACCAGATGCTTCAACCTGCTCAACAATTTCAGCAATATCTTCTTGTACCACAGCCTGGACTTCAGTGTCCACTCTCTGGACTCCTCTCCTCATCAGACGCCTATGTGATCTTGGTCGTCTGGAAAGCTCAATAGGTTGAATTTCACTTCATTGTATTCAGCTGTGTACCAGAATTCACACAAATAATCATGATACATCTTTTCTGGATTTATTGTTAAAGCACCATATAGAGGACATGAGAGAAAAAAGGTATTTAATCTCCCAATGATTGATTGTGGATCATGGACACTGGATAGCGAGAGTTTTGCCATCCAGTTATTCATATTCATCCTTATAGCCTTTGCTTCAAGGGTGATATGAGGTGCTTTAACGACATCTGCAGCCGGAGCATATTCAGCAGATAGAAGATTTCTTGGTGAGTTTGATTGTCTAGGAGCCATTGGAAATATAAATGAAGATGAAATTGAATGAATATTTGAGGTTTTATGAAGAATTTAATGAATTTGAAGTTAATATGCAAGTATTATGATTGGAAAATGAATGAAGAATTTAATGAATTTGAAGTTAATATGCAAGTATTATGATTGGAAAATGAATGAAGAATTGAATGAAGGAATTTGAAGATTTGGGAGTAAATGTTCGAAGTAAATGAAATTGAAAGTGAAAGTGGGTATTTATAGGAGAGATAATGTGGAATTCAAACGTTCAATTTGAATTTATCAAATAACATTTTTGATCGTGTTTTGAGATCCGCATTTAATTATATCACATCACCCATAAATGGTTGATGGTTCACCGCCCACAAAACAGTAACAACTTGTACTTTTTGTTTTCCCAAAGTAAAAAGACCATCATTGTTTTGAAAAACTTACATGCCACGTAGGATTTATAAGATAAATATCTTTGAAAAAGTTTGCTTACGTGGCACATACAAAGATCAAGTATTTTGAAAATATTATGACATATTTCAGTGCATCTGGAGGTTGACAGGACCGTCCAGTTTCACTGGTGGATTAGTCCAGTGAACATGTACTAATGATACACTGGAGGGACACTCCAGTAAAGTACCAGTGAAAACCAATTTTGAAAGACTGGAAACCTTAAACTTGCACGTCAACTAATACAGACAAATGAGAGGGACACATTTACAAGAAGACATAAGTCAACTCAAACACGCACTTCAACCTGTCCAGTTACCAGTGAGAGGGACATATTTACAAAGCACCAGTAATATTTTCTGAAGAATTTGTCCAGTGAGAAAATTAATTCCCCCTGAACTTAAACATTTTTAAGAGAAAATATTTTTCAAGTCTTCCCTGGAATGTTGATCCAGAAATAAATTTTTGAATCTTTAAATCAAAGATCCTTAGTAGTACACAATGGCGTTCAATACCAAGGTTCCAGATTTAAGGGTTTAACATTCCCAACTCACCAACAAGATATTCAAAAGTTTTTACATCTAGTGGTTTAGTAAAAATGTCAGCGAGTTGTTTGTCAGTGGGAATAAAATGGAGTTCAATGTTGTTTTTCATAATATGATCGCGAATGAAGTGGTACCTTAGATCGATGTGTTTGGTTCTGGAGTGCATGACTAGATTGTTGGAGATAGCGATGGCACTGGTATTATCACAAAAGATTGGAGTCTTTGAATATTTAATACCATAATCAAGCAACTGGTTCTTCATCCAGAGTATCTGAGCACAACAACTGGCTGCAGACACGTATTCAGCTTCAGCAGTGGATAATGAAACTGAAGTTTGCTTCTTACTAGTCCAGCTGACCAGTTTGCCACCTAGGAAATGACATCCACCAGTTGTGGATTTCCTATCTATCTTACAACCTGCATGATCTGAATCTGAATAACCCATTAGATCCATGCCTGAGCCTTTGGGGTACCAAAGACCTAGACTGGGGACACCTTTAAGGTACTTCAGTATGCGCTTTACAGCAAGCATATGAGATTCCTTTGGATTAGACTGATATCTGGCACATAAACATGTTGAAAACATAATATCTGGTCTACTGGCCGTTAAATACATCAGTGAACCAACCATGCCTCTATAGACAGTGGTGTTCACTGGTTTTCCATCTGGATCCGAGTCCAGTGTCAGTGGTGCAGAAATTGGAGTTGGTTTAGATGGTGAAGAATTCATATCGAATTTCTTTAAAAGATCTCTAACATATTTTTCCTGATTAATAAAAATTCCATCTTTGTTTTGTTTAATCTGGAGTCCAAGAAAATATGTTAATTCACCCATCAAACTCATTTCATATTCAGTGGACATGATTTTAGAAAATTTCTTGCACATGTTTTCATCAGTAGACCCAAAAATTATATCATCAACATAAATTTGTACCATTAACAGATTACCTTTCTCATGAAGAATGAACAAGGTATTGTCAATTGCACCTCGTTTAAAACCATTTTTCAACAAATGTTTAGTCAGAGTATCATACCAGGCACGTGGGGCTTGTCTGAGGCCATATAGCGCTTTGTCCAGACGATATACCCAATGTGGATGCTTGTCATCAACGAAACCTGGAGGTTGTCTGACGTAAACTTCTTCTTCAAGCTTCCCATTCAAGAAAGCACTCTTTACGTCCATCTGGTAGACCTTGAACTGATGACTAGCAGCGAATGCTAAGAAAATTCTGATCGCTTCAAGTCTAGCCACTGGAGCAAAAGATTCATCAAAGTCGACATCTGACTGGCAGTAGCCTTGTGCTACCAGTCTGGCCTTGTTTCTTATTACGTGGCCATCTTCATCTACTTTGTTTCTGAAGACCCATCTTGTTCCAATTGGTTCTTTCTTTCCAACTGGGAAAGGAACCAGATACCATACTTTGTTCCTTTCAAACTGGTGAAGCTCTTCTTGCATAGCAATCACCCAGTTTGGATCTTCCAGAGCCTCATCAATCTTCTTAGGTTCTATCAAAGATAGAAAACTGACGTATAAGCATTGATTACTGGAGGCTCTTCTGGTTTGAACACCAAGACTGGAGTCACGTAAGATCTGATCAATAGGGTGAGCTTTTGTCCATCTGGAGTACTGACCAGGATTGTTACTGACAACAATATCAGTGCAAGAATTCAGTTGAGTCTCCTCTGGAGTTGATTCTGGAGGAGGGTCTTGCCAAATTACTTCAGTATCTTCATCTGAGTCATTTAAATCACGATTTGCATCATGAAATTCTTCATTTGAAGGAATTTCCTGAAGTACTGGTTCAGTATGAAATTCTTCACCAGAAGACATTTCTGGTAAATTCTCAACTGACACTGATACTGGGGGAGTAGTACGCACATCTGAACCAATATTAATTTCAGAGGGTAGTTTGAAAATAATAGAGGGATAGAATGGAGTATTACTGGAGAGTTTCTTTTTCTGAACAGGTTCCAGATCAGGATGACTGGAAACTGTGTCTGGTGAATCTTCAAATTTGTCGTTTATAGGATCAGATTCACAAAAGACAATTGGTGTTACTGGGGGAGTGTCAGGGACTGGCTTCTTGTTGATTGAGGCATTTGATTCATCAAATGTTACATGAATTGACTCATGGACCTTCTCCAGTCTCTTGTTATAGACTCTGAAGGCCTTGCGAATGGCTGAATAGCCTAAGAAATACCCTTCATCAGCTTTGGCATCAAATTTGCCTAGCTGACTGGAGTCGTTCAGGATGTAAACTGGACATCCAAAAACGTGAAAATAACCAATGTTTGGTTTTCTATTTCTTAAGACTTCATAGGCTGTCATTTTGTGTCTTTTGATGTACACTGATCGATTCTGGGTGTGGCAAGCAGTTGCAATTGCTTCCGCCCAGAAACTGGTAGACAGTCCAGATTCAGCAAGCATACTCATGGCAGCTTCTATCAGCGTTCGATTTTTCCTTTCCACAACTCCATTTTGCTCTGGAGAGCGGGCTGAAGAGAAGTTCTGGGAGATGCCAGTGTCAGTACAGAATGACTCCAGAGTTGCATTCTGGAATTCTGTTCCATTGTCACTTCTTAACTGACACACTTTTTGACTGTACTTGAGCTCAATTTGCTTGATAAGACTGATGATTTCAGCAGCAGCTTCACTTTTGGACCTCAGAAAGATCACCCAACAATATCTGGAGAACTCATCTATGATCACCAGGGTTTATCTTTTACCAGCACGAGTCTGAACGTTCACTGGACCAAAAAGGTCCATATGAAGCATGTGAAGAGGTTCAGTAATGCTGAAATTCTGTCTGGTCTTGAAACTGGTACGCTTTTGCTTACCCATCTCACATCCTGGACATGGTCTTTCCTTTTTGAAGGAGACTGAAGGTATCCCATCTGCAAGTTGTTTTCTGGACAACTTGTTAATGTTTTTGAAGTTTAAATGGGATAACCTTTTATGACATAACCAGTTTGTGTCTTCATCAGCTTGAGTATAGAAACACTACTCTGAAGGAGAGCTTTCCATATCCATCACGTACACATTCCCTTTTCTGGGAGCAATCAACACTACCTTCCAGTCCTTGTTGAATACGATGCCCTGAGCAACATTGAATAAGACTTGATAGCCATCGTCACACAGTTGACTTACATTGATCAAGTTATATTTCAAACCATTCACAAATGCAACTCGTCTGAACTTGACTTGTCCATTGTTCAGAACACCATATCCCTCAGTTTTCCCACAACCATCATTTCCAAAAGTGATGGAGGGTCCATCAGAATGGTGAACTCCTCCAGTAGGGTCTTACATCCGGTCATCGTCCTGCCAGCTGCACTGTCAAGATACCAGATAAGCTTCTTTCGATCGCCCTACACATACACCAGATATTTATCAGTTAGATTTGGGAACCCATCGACTGATGGGTTCACTGGACCCTCCCTTATAGGTTGTAAGTCCCAACTTGTTAGATGGTACTACTGAAGACACCTCTATGTCGATGGTGGAGTTACTTTGCAATATACTTACTGAACTGGAGACGACCAGTTGCAGTGGTATATACCAAGTTCTAGATAGATTACTTATATAAGAGACAATAAGTAAAGAACAATGCAATAATACAAATAACTTGTAAACAATCTTGATGAGACAATATGTAGTTTTCAAAGTGTAATTTATTTATTGATATTAAACAAATTACAAGGTTGATGCGGAACCAAGATAATACACGAATGTAAATATCCTAACAACCTATGAAATACAATTGATCTATACTCGGAATTTCTCTTCAACAATCGAAACACTTAAAGTAGTGAAATGTTCCTTTTAGCGATTGAGAGAATATTGCACAAGTTCACCAAGAATATTGCAGGTTTGCAAAGTATGAAGTTATTCGTTTGTGTGTGAAGTAACTTGTGAAATAACTTGTAATTCTTGGTTGTGCAATGACTTGTATTTATAGGCAAAGTTAACATTGGGATGTTAACTTTAGCCATACAAATGTGGTTGGAAGCATTTAAGGAATAGCATTTAATTCCTTAAAAAGTGTTGTAAAGTCGCATGTTAAAGTGACTTTACACAACCACCTTTATGTACCTTCTAATACTTAAATAATAAGATAAGGCTTATTATCCGGGTAAAGGTACATAAAGTATACAAGTCAATTCCTCGTAATCAGTGTAAAGCTTTGTAAGGGCTTTCCACTGATGGTCTCCAGTTTGTAACTGACTAGAATGTCAACTGGGCTCGCTGCCATTGTCATTCTCTTTCTTCCATTTGTTGTCTTCGACTTCAACTGGAATGTTTCTTCAACTTGGTCAGTTCTCAACTGGAGGAAGTCTTCAGTTGCGTTAACTGTATGGTGCAACTGGACTTCAATATATTTCTCGACAAATCTTCTTGGTCACCAGTTTACTGGTCACCAGATGCAACTGGTGAACTGGTCAGTGTGAACTGGTGACTGGCCAGTTCCAGGTGAACTGGTCCTAACAAATTCCCCCTATTTGTCTAGAAATATAGTCTAAGTCTTTTCTAGTTTTTGTATATATACAAGTGTGAACTATAGAGACTTGTTTGATTTAAATCTATCTAAGATATCTAAGGTATTTTTATAGATCAATAAATACCTTAGTTTTGTCTTTTAGTTTTGTTAGATTTTAATCTTTTATCTACCTTGTGGTTACAAACTGGTAACTTCTTTTATACAAGGAGTGAAATTTACACAAGTTACAACAGAATGTACAACAAATTACAAGAAGATAAAATGAAGAAAGAACTTAAACAGATGGCCCTTCGCCAGTTCTTCTTCTTTTGGCAACTGTAGAAATGGGTTGTTTGTCTTCAGGATCAACATTCAGTCTCTCTTCAATATTTTCCTTAAACTTGAGCAGACTTTGAAGAACAAACATCCATCCTCTTTCGACCTTGTTCCTTTGTTGCTTGGCCTCCAACAGTTTTGCCATTTCCACCAGTTCCGAGTAACCATAAGAAAGTACGTCAGGATTCTCAGTTTGTCTTAAAGGTCCATCCAGATGTTGAACCCCAACTGTGAAATGTTTGGTACCTGGTTTGATAAAAACTTTCATATCAACAATCTTACCAGGGTGATATCTCCGCTGTTGCACTTCAGATAAGTACTCTCTAGCTTCAGATTCATTGGCCAGTTTGATCTGGCCAGTGCTCATACTATGCACTGCAGCTTTGATATCTTCACTTGAGGGTTCAGTTGTTTCCACCCAGGTCCTAAGGTCAGCATCTCTTGGCAACATCTTAGGTTTACCTTTGGACTTGGGTGGATTCAGCACCTGTTTGACCACCTTCTTAACATGTTCAGCCCTCTTGAGAATTCCTTCAGTTCTTACTTCTTTTGCCTTATCCACTGTGATATTTAAACACCTGGCATCATATTCAGCCTCATCCTCCCTATAATGTTTGTCAAGCTCAATCTCCAGTTGTTCTTTCAGTGCATTAATAATTCTGGGATCAGCCTTGACTTTGGCATATTCTGCAAGTGTCATGCCCAGAAGACGACCATCACTTATATCAAGAAGAGTTGGGGCTAAAGTATTTCTATCTTTTGTTTGATT
Source organism: Erigeron breviscapus (assembly GCA_034093135.1). NCBI lineage: Eukaryota > Viridiplantae > Streptophyta > Magnoliopsida > Asterales > Asteraceae > Erigeron > Erigeron breviscapus. Next base: position 31,891,202 of record CM067169.1, on the reverse strand, counting down.
TACCCTCATTTGTTTCTTTCTCTCCTTGATTGCATCTCCAAGCCTTGCCAGCTGCCTACTAACATCTTCTGAAACTGGAGGAAGCTGATCAATGTTGCCAGTTTCTAACACACTGGCTTCAGTACCAGTTGTTTTTGCTTGTTCACCAGTGGCCGGCATAACTTCCTTTCCTTTCCCTTTATTCCCCCTATCAACCACATCTTTAAATTGTTCAATGACCTGCTCATCACCTTCATCAGACCCAACAACAGTCCTTTCAACCAGTTGTCTTGCACTAACTGGACCTGGCAGTCTTGGTCCAGGTGCAAGGATATTCCTTCTATCCCTTTCCCCCTTGGCAGCATCGAGACCTGCACGAATAGCTGCCCAGTCTTCATTGCTGGAGGGCAAACGGGCTAGAGGCTGCCACGATTGCATATCCTTGCACTCTCTGAACACAGTGCAAATCATTCTAAAGGATCTCCACAAGTGGTTAATCTCTTGAGACTGGACCAATACATTGGCTGCAGTTTGGTCCTGTCCAGTCTTCAAGTCTTTCAATAGCTTTGAGTCTTCATCTAAACCCTTAACCACTTGTTCCTTTACTTCAGCATCTTTCTTGTTCAAACTATCCACTTCAGTTACCAGTTTATTGATTGAAGAAGTGTGAGAGGCTAACTGAGTGTTTATAGCATTAACTGCTCCCCTTAACTGCCTAACTTCAAGTACCAGAGGCTCCAGATTAATCTGAGGAGGTGGGAGCTTAGCAAATTCAGCCATAACCTTCTTAACCAGTTCATCTTCTCGACTGGCCAGTTTTTCATCAATCATCTGGCCAACAGAAGTGGCCACCTGCTGACCAATTTCAACTACATCAAGGCCAGGTCTTTCAAACAACTCTTTAACCTGCCTTTCTATCTCCTTCAGATCCACCTCTGATGATCGAACAGTGTTACTCAAGAGGTTGGAGATAGATGTATTGACATTGGAATGGGTTAAGTCAAAAGCTTCCTTCAGAGATGTGGACAAATTGTTACAGCTTGAGACTAACTCATTCAACTTCTGAAATACCAAGTCCTCATTGGCAGCAAACTTATTAATTCCCAAATCAACAACCTTAGAGTTTGTGATTGTTTCCTTGTTGAATTTGGAAAGGGACTTGGCATTTTGCTCAATTGTCTTATGAACACCCTCCACCCGTTTGATCAGGTTTTGGATGTCGGTTGAGAATGAGACAAATTGAGTTTCCAGTGACAAAGGAGAAGTTGTCACTGGACCAGTAGCAGGCTGCACCAGATCAACTGGAGGAGGCAAAATGAAGGAAGCCTCTCCAGTTGTTCCAGTGGCATAAGAAGGAAAAATAGGGGGTGAAAAAGAACGCTGAGGAGATTCAATGTGTTGGTCAGGCTGAGAATGCTCAGGTATGACCAACGGCGACGGTGTTGATTGAGTTCTTTGTGGGGAAATATTTGTAGGAGTATCTTGATGGGAAACTGAAACTTGGTGTTCTAGGGGTTGATCAAAGAAAGAAGGGAGTTGAGCATGTACAGATGCATCAACCATTTCTTGATCAGCTTGTGTCCCTTCTGAATCCGAAGATTCAAGATGGAACTCATCCTCATTTATGCCTAGATCCATAAATGTTAGGGATGGCTGAACATCATGTTCAGGCTCCTGATGACCAGTTCCAGTTACCTGGATGGTTTCATCAGTTGAAGGATCAAATGCCGAAGCATTTTCACCAGGGATAGACGTGATAGGAATGGCTTCAGTTATGGTTGTTCTATCCTCAACCACAACTTGAGACGAACTGGAGGGTCCCTCATTATTTTGAGGCCCGCCCAGTTGTCTTTCTGATTCACTTTCCAAAGGTGCATCAGTTTTAGCAAATGCCAGCTGCATCTGCTCAGGAATTTCGACCTCTCCAACTTCAGAAACAAGAGAGTCTAAATTCCTCATTAAATCTGGCCTTGTGAACGGAGAGTCTGTATTTCTATACTCTTCTTCACCCAGAATTTGCTTGAAACATAAAGAGAGAAATCTGGAAAAGGGGATACACACACCCCTGGAGCCTTTCAGCTTTTGCACTAGACTCCTATACAATATATCAGCAAAATCCACCCTCAACCCCTTCCATAAACAGTAAGCCATCTCTGCTTGTGAAGAGTTGATCTGGTCAAGACCACCTGAACTACCACCTAGACTTTCAACCAGATGTACAAAGAAATACCTCCATGAAGGTGTAAGACCCTTCATGGTCATAGCCCCTTGGTCTTCAACACACCATCATTGTCCAAGCACTCCTTATGACCCATCTCAAGGAGTACTTGACGAAAATTAATATTCGAGGCTAAGACAACTGGAGACTCACCCTCTCTCCAGTAATTGAGGTGAAGAGCATCCCTCAATACTTCTACATCCAAAGTACACTTGATTGTTCCATCCTTTAACGTGAAACTGATGGAGGAACAATCGGAAGAAAGTGTGGCAGTGAACTAGAACTCACACAAGTAATCATGATACATCTTGCGTGGGTTCCTGGTGAATAAGGGTCCTATTGGAGAATCCTTCAAAAACTTTCTGATTCTACCAATAAGGGTATTAGACCCTTGAGAACCTTGTAGGCTAGCCAAAGGATTGTTAGGGTTTAATTTTAGGGCTGCACTATAAGGAGCACCAGGTGCCTGGGGGACATCTGGTGAGGGATTGTATGGAGCAGTCAAGAGATTTACATCTCTTGAACGGGATGATTTAGGAGCCATTGAATGAAATTGAAATTTAGGAATTTTTAGGGTTTTGATATGAGAAGCAAAGAGAAGAATGAAGATG
>CM067169.1:31844574-31887394 GCA_034093135.1 Erigeron breviscapus | reverse complement strand
AATTACTACCTGAAGACACCTCTATGTCGATGGTGGAGGTTACTTTGCAATATAACCCTGAACTGGAGACGACCAGTTACAGAGAGTATATACCAAGTTCTAGATAGATTACTTATTTAAGTGACAATAAGTAAAGAACAATGCAATAATACAAAATACTTGAAAAGTAAATTGGTGAGACAATATGTAATTTTCAAGTGTAATTTATTTATTAACTTTAAATAAATTACAAGGTTGTTGCGGAACCAAGATAATACAAGTATGTAAATATCCTAACAACCTATGAACTACAATTGATCTACACTTGGAATTTCTCTAAACAATCGAAACACTTAAAGTTGTGAAATGTTCCTTTTTACGATTGAGAGAAGATTGCACAAGTTCACCAAGAATATTGCAGGTATGCAAAGTGTGAAATCTTTCGAAGTGTTTTCTCACTTGTTATTCTTGTTGTGCAATGACTTGTATTTATAGGCAAAGTTAACATTGGGATGTTAACTTTGGCCGTACACATATGGTTGAGAGCATTTAAGGAATAACATTTAATTCCTTAAAATGCAGTGTAAAGTTGCAGTATAAAGCAACTTTACTCAACCAGCTTTATGTACCTTTGTACTTAAATAATAAGATAAATCTTATTATCCGGGTAAAAGCACATAAAGCATAAAAAGTCAATTCCTCGTAATCAGTGTAAAGCTTTGTAAGAGCTTTCCACTGACGGTCTCCAGTTTGTAACTGACTAGAATGTCAACTGGGCTTCGCTGCCATTGTCATTCTCTATCTTCAACTTGTTGTCTTCGACTTCAACTGGAAGGATTCTTCAACTGGTCAGTTCTCTTACTCACCAAATGTCTTAATTTTAGTGCTTGTGTCGATTGTGAGAGTGTATCTGAATATGGGTCACTTAAGTTCGCAAACTTGATTAAGTGGCATATTAGGCTACTCAGGTTACATGGTGACTGTCCTTGGCCAGGGTATGCTGAAAGTGTTACAACCAAAAGGAAACTGGAAGTACCGAGTGTTTAAGAGGACAAACATATTGGTAATCGTTGATGGATCACTGTTCATAACTAATAATAAGAGAATTATTTCTCACTTGTGGGCTTATGTAACATGCTAATCTGATCTAATCCGCAGTAACTTTAGCTCTTGTATCTATGTTATTCATTTATGTGTGTGTGTGTGTTTTTCGTGAAATAGTTTATTTTATTGTTAAATAAAAGTTCCTATTGCACGAGAGACAAAGTCAGAATAGAATCTAGTTTCCAAGAGGACTCAACTACGTTCTATGGAACACTGAATAAACGAGTAGGGTAGTTTAGCGAAAGTGTTGTGATCAAAAGCTAAAAGAAAGTGTGTCATATTAACAGAATATGAGTTTAAGGAAAAGAACACAGAGTTGTTGATTTCAATAAACAGATATTGAGTTAATGCCTATTTTTGTTGATCTTTAGAAAGAAGATTTTCATTAGAATGAACACAGAGATGTTCATAGTTTGAATTTGATCTTTAAAAGACTTTTGTTTGAATCAAAAAGATTTGGAACAGAGTTTCCAAATGATTTTGCCGTAGTTTGACCGTGCTTACAGTGAATTATTTGACCTTAAAGTGACTTAGGCCAATAATAGACTGTTAAGTATATTCATTTCTATTCAATTCTTCAGATTGTATGTTATTACTTTGAGAAGATTTGATGTGTTTGTTAAGATGTGCAGATTGCGCAGGACAACCTACAAATCAACCCGTTGTCAAGCAAGACTTATCTATCTCTTTTGATGTTTAACCAAGATGTATACTAGTTTGATGAGGCAATCATAGGAGTATTTACATATGGTATCCAGAGAGGGAGGAGATTTTGCTTTTGTCAATTTAGGGTAAAAACTCTAACAGTTTTGCATGATCAGATCTCACATGCGAAAGTATAAGTGATTAGGTTTTCTGTTCATATGCTTTACAGTGTTAAAGCCTAGTGAATGAAAACAGAATCTGTATAGATTTGCATGAAGAGATAATCTATTGTTTTGTAGTTCTAGACTAAGATAATGTCATATGAATTTTCATGACTTATGATAGTAAAGAATAACAAATTTGGAAAAGAAAATGAAAAATGTAGTTCTAGATTAAGTCATTGCTATTATGTTCTGTAGTGATGAAATAATGAAGAATAACATCATTTTTTTTAGTTTTTGTTTTGAGCTTGTGTGTGCAGGTATAAGCACAAGGAAACTTCATGGTATATGTTTGATCTGGGGAAAGGAGGGAGGGGGCGGAGGGAGGAAGGGGGGGGGGGGGGGGGGGGGGGGGGGGGGGGGGGGAGGGAGGGAAAAGGGGAAGAAAAGAAAGGGAGGGGAGGGGTAGAGGGAGGGGGGGGGGAAGGAAAGGGGGGGAGGGGGGGGAAAAAGGGAGGGAAAAAAGAGGAGGGACGGGGGGGGGGGGGAGTGGAGAGGTGGAGGGAGGAGAGACATGAGGGAAGGAAGAGGGGGAAGGAGGGAGAGGGGGAAGAGCGGGGGGTGGAAAAGGAGGAGGGAAAAAAAAGAGAGAATGGGGGAGGGGGGGAGAGAGGGGGGTGAAGAAAGAAGGAAGAGAGGGAAAGAAGACGGAAAAGAGAGGAAAGAGGAGGAAAGAGGAGGGGGGGGGAGGGGGGGGGGAAGGGGAAGGGGGGGAGAGAAGGGGGGGGGACGGAGAAAAGAAGAGGGGGTAGGGGGGGGAGGGGAGGAAGAGAGGGGAGGGGGGGGGGGGGAGGGGGGGGGGAAGGGAAAGGGACCAATGAGGGGGCAAAGGGGGGGGGGCGGGGGAGGGGCGGGGGGGGGGGGAAAGGGGGAGGAAGGAGGGGGGGGGGGTATGGGGGGGGGGAAGAGGGGAGGGGGAAAGGGGGGGAAGAGGAGGGGGGGGGGGGGGGGGGGGGGAGGAATAGGAAGAGGGGAGAGGTGGAAAAGAAAAAGGAAGGGGAAGGGGGGGGGAAAAAAAAGGGGAAAGAGAGGGAAGGGGGGGGGCGTGGTGGGGGGGAGGGAAGGGGAAGGGGGGGGGGGGGGGGGTGTGAGGAGGGGGGGGGGAGGAAGGAGGTTGGGAAAAAAAGAGGGTGGAAGGGGGGAGAGGAAGAGGGGGGGGAGAGGAGAAGGAATAGTGTAAACTGGGGAAGAGAGGGGGAGGGGGAGGGGAGGGAGAAAGAGGGGGGGGAAAGTGGGGGGAAAAGGGAGGGCGGAGGGAAAAAGGGGAAGGAGAGAGGAGAAGAGAGGGGGGGGGGGGAGGGGGGGGGGAAAAAGAAAGGAGAAAGGAAGAGGGGGGGGGGGGCAAGGGGAGGAGGGAGAGAAAGGGGGGAGAGGGAAGGGGGGGGGTGGGGGGAAAAAAAAGGGGGGGGGAGGGAAAAGAGGGGAGGGGGGGGGGGGGGGGGGAGGGGGGGGAGAAAGGTAGGGGGGGGGAAAGGGGGGGGGGGAAAAAAGGGCGGGGGGAAAGGGGGGGAGAGAAAAGGGGTGGGGGAGGGAGCAAGGAGAGGGGGCGGGAGAGGGGGTAGGCGGGGGGGGAATGGTGGGGGGGAGAAAGGGGGGGGAGGAAAGAGAGGTAAAATGGGGGGTAAGGGGGGGGGAGGGGGGGGGGGAGGGGGACGTGGGAGTGGGGGTGAAGGGCCGGAGGGGAAAGGGAAAGGTGGAAGGGGGGGGGGAGGGGGGGGGAAGGGGGGAGGGGGGAGAGAGAGGGAGAAGGGGGAGGGGAAGGGGGGTGAAAGGATGGAGGAGAGGAGGGGGGGGGAAGGGGTGAGCTTGTGTGTGCAGGTATAAGCACAAGGAAGCTTCATGGTATATGTTTGATCTGAAGACTTTGATCATGGTTCATGAAGAAAGTGATCAGAAGAAACATTCAGAGTTATGAAGATATGGAGACATGTTGTGATTCATCTACAAAGTTTCTGGTTTTCATGGAAGTTAACTAGTTCGGTGTTGATCATTGGAAATTCGACTTCTCTATTATATGCCGGTTATGCAAGGCGAGCAGGGACTCGAGCAATAGATCCAAGAAGGAAGATTGCATGTGCTTAATTCGGAGGGATTTATCGTTGAGGGGGAGAACTACAATGAGATATGTTGAATTAGTTGATTGTCATGACGATACAGAGATTTTGAAGTTTGCTGATCAATTTGAAGTTTCAGAAGATCGAGTTTCAGGCATAGCAATAAAATTTGTGGTCTCGAAATTATCTTTTTCAGAGCATTTGCAGAGAAGTCAATCTAAAAGAAGGACTTCTAAGCAAAAGACTGAAGTGTTCAAGACAAGGCTAAGATCATCAGGTTTATTATAGTATTATGTATACAGTATAACAGATGATGATAGCTGTTTTTATTAGTTGAAGATCTTAGATATAGAAATATTTAATTTGAATATGGAAGATTATCAACTTTATATTTATATAACCTTAGACATAGACATAATGTGAATGTAGAAGGTTATCGATTATGTAAAGCCTTAGACATAGACATAATGTGAATGTAGAAGGTTATCGTTTATGTAAAGCCTTAGACATAGAAATGTAATATTTGAATGTGAAAGGCTATTAGGTTAATATTTTTGTAACCTTAGACATAGATATATCGTTTGAATATGAAAGGTTGTCAAATATGTGTTTTTGAAGCCTTAGATATAGAAATGTATTTATGATGTGAAAGGTGTTTGTGATAAAGTTTTGATTACTTAGATCATATAGTTATGAAATGTTTTCATAAGAATATGAAGTGTTTAATCAATATTGTATTGAAATTGATATGACATAATGTTCATAAGAATTTCTGTATATTTTTGGAATCATAGTTATGTATCCCAGTCATAAATTGAGGGGAGTACATAAGAATGATTGTTTTTATAATGATTAGTCATAGTTATACATCCTAGTCATAAAATTGAGGGGGAGGTATAAGAATGATGAATCAATTTTATAACTTTTTATTTTAAGTGTTTCTAGTTTGGGAAAGCTCATTTCGAGATTGTTTTGGAAAGATTGATCGTTGAAAAGTTAAAGAATTTTGTAAGTTTATTAACTTTTCAGGTTTAAGACGAAGATCAAGGAAAAGATGAAAATTTGATGTCTACAGGTTTAGTCATTTAATTTTTTCATATTTCCAGGAAGTTCGTAATAATCGTTGATCAATTATTCAGAAACTTTGACGAAATTTTGATTTTAAAGTGTGCAGGAGGTAATTTACGACCTCGTAATTGGCAAGAGGCAGAATACGACCTCGTAATTGGTCGATTGGGCCTTATGCAAATACGACCTCGTAATTGGGCCGGGTTGACCCAAACCCATTCGGGTCAAGTGGGTATATATACCCAAATAACCCTAATACGACCTCACATATTAAAATCAATTTTAGAGCCTTTACGACCCCGAAATATAAGTTTGCTACCCTATTGTGATTCGATAGATACAATTAGATCAAGAGTTTTTGAGTGATATCTTTGTGATCCTCGTAAAATACTGAATCTAGGTATACTATCTAATCGTAATATAGTTAACCATGCAACAAGAAAATCAAGAAAAAGGGTTTCGAAATTTTCGAATTAGGATTCCTTATTTTTAGTTGATTTTGATGTTTTTGGTTAAAAATAAGGGTTGGGGTATGTTTGTTGTTTGAATACGAGTGTATAGAAACAACTTTCATGAATTTTGGTTGGGTAAATCGCGAAATCGCGTTGGGGAAGATGAACAGTGCGACGGACTCGTAAAAGTGGGTTTGCTAGCCCAGATTTGCGACCTCGTAAATGTCAATTTATTTTGACTGGTTTGACTTTCGAAATACGATGCCGATTTACGACCTGATCAAATACGTGGCCAAATTGGAAAATACGACCTCGTATTTTAGAGTTTGGTTGACCGTATTTTGACCTTGAAATACGACCTCGTACAGAGATACGACCTCGTATTTGACTTAACAGATTTTCAAAAGTTTATTTTTATAAAAATTTGAAAATGAGTTAATTATATTTTAACTTAATTACAGGGATAATTTAAGTTAATTAATTGTATATTTTATGCATATGAATTTTTGTGTCATATTGGGTAATTAATTATTTGTTATTGATTACAGAAATGGCAAGAGAATTTGTATCAGGACATAATTTTGTGATCAACTTAGACGAGAATCAAGATGGAACCGCATATTATCATGAGATTTTTGCATTTTTGAAGCGGTCAAGAATTCATCACATTCTTACTCATTCACCTGTGCTTTATGAGTCATACCTAGTAGAGTTTGGAAGAATGCAAGGCATAAGAAGACTGCTACTCAGGAGGTGATTGAAACAGTGGTTGTTGGCAAGACCATTAAGTTCTCTGCTCAGGATCTTATTGATATCTTGAGTTTAGGTACATTAGATCAAGAAGGAGGAGAGAATGGACCTACTACATTTAGTAGAGAGGTTATTGTTGGAGGATTTACAAGGATGGGTTATGCTGATGATTTGAATGTTGGAACATTGAAGAAGCGGGGATTTTTCGGAAGGTGGAGATACTTAGCGCATGTTTTGTTGGTTAGTTTGTGTAGTAGAAGAACCGGATGGGATACGCTTAATCAAGAATCTCAAGCTCAGATGGTTGGTCTAGTATACAATAAACCATATAGTTTTTCTAAGTACTTCTTCAACGAGTTAAGGAAACAAACAACTGCCAGAGAAGGGCATAGGTTTATGGTTTATCCTAGATTCGTTATGATGATTATCAATCATCATATTCCTAATCTACCGGCTACCAAGACGGTCCTGAAAGTGACATCTATAGTGGGAAGGGCATATGATGAGCTTAAGCATCGCTTTAGTGGTGATCCCGGTGCTCAAGATATACCTTTATTTGGAGCTCTAGTGGATATTAACTTTAATCCACCTACAACTGAAGAGTTTGCCAGATTTAGGACTGAGATTGTTCCACATGAGCCAGTTGCTAATCCAGTTCCTCTACAGATGGTGATGCCAGATGTGCCAATGGGACATAGCACAACCACAGGTTCAAGGCACAGAAGAGGTGATAGTTGAGAGAGATGTGGTTCTTGAAAAAGAAGTAGAAGCACATGAAGATATCGTTGATCATGTTGCTAGTACTTCTAAAGGTGCTTCAAAGAAAGTTTCATCTGATTCAGGTCTGAAAAGGAAGAGAGCAGAGACTTCTAGGGAATCTGAGGTGCCAGAAGTTGAAGAGGTACCTGCTTCAAAGAAGAAAACTGTTATCAAATTGAAAGTCAAGGAGAAAACTGCTGCTAGTGGAGTAGATGAGACGATCAAGGCTCCAGAAGCATCAAGCAGAGTTCCTGAACAGAGGTCTAGGAGATCAGTTGAGTCACATGCAGAGCCAGTGATGCCAAGAAGATCTCAAAAGACTGTTAATCTTGAAAGGCCATCTACAACTCATAGAATGAGGGATTCAGTGCCTAATCCAGAACCAAGAACTGAAGCGACTACACGTCAAGTTCCTATATTACCACCAGTGTTTGGTATGGCTGACATGAAAGGAAAAATGACGGTGTTAGAGGCTAGAGTTACTGGTTTATTTGATGAGTTGGAGAAACAAAAGAAGAACCATGAGAAAGAAATGCAGAAAAAGCAAAAGGAAGTTGAGACGTTAAAGAAAGCTCTTAATGATGAAAGAAAGAATCATCAAGACTTTATTAACACTCTCATGTCCAACTTTGACATGGTTCGTAGTGAAGCTACTCAGGCAGAAAGTTCGGCTACTAGAGCGAATAAAGGAGTAGTTAGAGTAGCTAAACAGATGACTAAGATTGCTGATGTCATGCTAGATTGTGTGATGCAATCAGAGTTGAATGAGTTATTTGAAAAGTTTTTGGTTAAGAAGAAGTTGTTACCAGATCTAGGCTGTAAGGGTGATGATCTTTTAAAGAAGAAAGATGATGATTCAAATCAAGACCCAGATGCAGCAAAAGATAAGGGTAATACTCGTCAAAGATCTGACCAAGGCAATAGAATCTTTGACTGAGATTGCAACTGGTATGGTAGGATCTTCTAAGACAACAGATGCTGTGAGAGAAGAAGGTGAAATAATCTATGGTGATGAGAGTTGGATGGATATCGCAGAGGTCGATATGCCAGTTACAGCTTCAAGGCTTGTGGATGAAGATGCTGAGCGCAAAGGGTTTAGTATTGATGACTTCATAGCTAAGCTAGAAGATATGGATAGGTCTGAACAAGTCCAAGATCCCAAAGCTCCAGTCATGCAAGAACCAATTGCTACAAATCCTGGTGTGCGACATACAGAGCCTGCTGCTGAACCAGTGATTGATAATAGAACAGATTGGGTCATTACTTGGATGAAGCGCATAGCTGAGCATGAGGCATCGCATAAACCTATCAAGTATAAGGACAAGATTCAGGGAGAGAAGGTTGAAGCCTACGCCACTACTCTACTGCATGCTCAAGAATCATGAGTTTTCATTGGGATGATGAGTTGAAACTTCTCATTATCAGGAGAACAGACGGAGTGCAGTATTTGGACTATAGAGCAGAAGCAATCAACTCACTTACTGATGTTGATTTCTGGTGCTTAGCTAGGCTGGAACTAATTAACCCTAGTGGATCTGAGTTTGGAAATTATATTGCTAGGTCTATGGCGAAAGATATGAAGATCAAGGATCCATCTCAAAGAAAGTATCATCCACAGGAGGGAAAGATGGTCAAGGATAAATCGAAGATAGATCCAAAGACAAAGAAGCATGTTGTTACTTTGAAGTATGAGCCGACAAGTTTGCCAAAGAAGTACCTTTGAAGAAGTTTAAGAAGGTCTTATTGGATAATATGGTTGGGTGGTACTTTGAGAGTAAGACATATGAAGCTGTGATGTATGGAGATCATCACTATGAGATTTTGAGGATATATGAGCCTTTGCATCTAGTGAACTTCTGTATGAAAGATCTGCTGAAGCTCAACAGTGTTAATATTTGGTTTCCACCAGATTTTCAGGGTCCAGCGTTGCGATATAGGAATGCAGTGAGTTTGTGCTTGAAGATTGGTTTACATTCAGACTGCGATTTCTATAAGGCTACAGATGATTCAGATGAAGTTCAGAAGAAGAAGAAGGCTGATACAAAGAAGTAGAAGAGGTAGATTAATGACAAAGACAAGACGAAGACATATTTTATTGTAACGTCTAGAAGCTATTGCCAAGGGGGAGTCTGTAAGTGCACGTCTATGTCAATAGCAGTCTAGATTGTTTGGGCTTATATTGTTATATGTCTTTATAATGTGATTGTCATTAATGAACTTAGTATTATGCATAGAATACTAGATTAAGTTTAAGTATTGAATGTATAATAAATCTGCTAAGTGTGAATTGCGACCTCGCAATTCACAGGGGAATACGACCTCGCATTTGCAGGGTCAAATACGAGGCAGGACACGAATTGCGACCTCGCAATTGTGAGCTGGGCTGGATTTGCGAGGCTAGCTCGCTGAAGCCCATGTCGTGATGTTCCCTATATATATCGAACCCTAACAGAGATTAGGGTTGAACATTTGTCGAAATATCAAGCAAATATTGCAGGTTAAGTCGTCGTTCGTGTTCCGCTAGGCCTAGAGAAGATCTGCGAGGCAGCAGATAATCTGAAGGCTTGTTGTGAATCACCAAGTTATAGTGAGGGATTCCGCACCTCAAGATAACTGGAGCAAACTATTAACGATCCGTTCAAGGGGACTTACACCTTGGTAAGGTCTTTGACCTTGGGAGGATTCCACCTGGGTTCGAATCCTACTTCCCACATTTGGGGGTGGATTTATTAACCAACTTTTCTTTGAGAAGTTGGCTACTTGCCTGTGTTATGGTGGGTCCCCATGTGTGGAGGTGCCAATCAATAATGGCCCTGGTTCAAAAAACCGATCTCATGTGGTGGATTTCTTCGCCACCTAGCAGAACTAACCCGGTACACATAGCCTTGCAGGGTGGTAGTGTAAGTACCAATATGGTACACGGGATTAAAGGGTTCCCACCGATTTACCTTTTTTTTTTTTTCCATATATATATATGGGTTGGTTATTGTAAAATAAGTATTAAAGTAAAATAAATAAGACAAGATCTTGAATGATAAAATTGATGCACGAAGATTCGAAGCATATATTTGATGCACGATGATTTTCAGTGAAGAAAAACCTATTGTTTTATTTGTTTAACCTTTAATACTTGTTTTATTTTACCTAAAACCTTTATATATATACTTGCATATAATCATATATCATGGTCGGAGATGATGATGATGAGGATGATGTGTAAGTTACAATTTACAAATGTCCTAATTGGTCCTAAAATAAGGAGTGGTCTTAATATATATATATATATGAGAGATCAAATGAGAAGGTGTCTTAAGGAGAGAGAGAAGGTCCTATGAACTAATCAGAACGTGACATGTGGCTTTTTAAAAAAAAAACGCGGTGATATTTTTGTAAATAATTTGACTTCAAACCCAAGCTGACCCAACCCCAAGCTGACCCAACCTCAAGCTGACCCAACCCCAAGCTGACCGCCCAAGCTGACCCAACCCCAAGCTGACCCAACCCCAACCTGACCCAAGCTGACCCAACCCCAAGCTGACCCAACCTGACCCAGACCCCAAACTGACCCAACCCCAAGCTGACCCAACCTGACCAGACCCCAAGCTGACCCAACCTGACCCAGACCCCAAGCTGACCCAACCTGACCCAAAACCCATAATCTACATTTGTGTAGATTAATCTACATTTGTGTAGATTATGTGTAAATTGTGTCAAGCTGACCCAACCCCAAGCTGACCAAACCTGACCCAGACCCCAAGCTGACCCAAAACCCATAATCTACATTTGTGTAGATTATGTGTAGATTGTGTCAAGCTGACCCAACCCAACCCCAAGCTGACCCAACCCAGAACCCAAGCTGACCCAAAACCCATAATCTACATTTGTGTAGATTAATCTACATTTGTGTAGATTATGTGTAAATTGTGTCAAGCTGACCCAACCCCAAGCTGACCCAACCTGACCCAGACCCCAAGCTGACCCAACCTGACCCAGACCCCAAGCTGACCCAACCTGACCAGACCCCAAACTGACCCAACCCTAAGCTGACCCAAGCTGACCCAACCTGACCAGACCCCAAGCTGACCCAACCTGACCAGACCCCAAGCTGACCCAACCCTGACCCAACCTGACCAGACCCCAAGCTGACCCAACCCAAGCTGACCAAGAGCCCAAGCTGACCAAGCTTCAAAAAAGTTTAATTTATTTACAAAATTGCCACCGCGCTTTTTTTTTTGACACATGTCGCGTTCTGATTGGCCAATAGGACCTTCTCTCCTTAACACACCTTCTTCCAGGATCCTCACCCTATATATATATATATAATAGTTAGTATTTATTGAAATATTCAATTGAAGAAATTGAGTAACAATTAAATGCCATAAAGATTTACCAAATTCCTTACTTAGGTAGTTAGGTTAGGTTGTTTTGTTAAAGGGGTCACAATCTCAAAAGGTCCTTAAAACCAAGAAGCTTGTGGATGGCTATAATGTAATCCAAGCAACTCCATGTGAATTTGTTAATTTGTGATACAAGGAAAATCATATATATTTTCAAATCTCCTCATGATAAATTGATAATCATTTTGATGTCATTAATCATTTACTTAGAGTTCGAAAAAACTGGTGTTTTATAGATGTATCAATGGACAATGGCACATTGGCACTAGTAGAATTAGTAAATGTTCGCAAGACTTTGTAGTTGCTTATATTATAAATAGACTTTTTCATATGGCAACTCCTAGTCCTAGATCAACACCCCTAAACCAAATTAGGAAGCAATATAATCTTAAGATATGGTCTTTTGTTTTTAAATTATTTTAAAAATAAGTGTTCTGATTGTTACAAGTAATATATATAAACATCGCACGTACAAGATATACATAAAAGAAGCACCTTCATGTGAGTATATATCTACATCATTTTCCCCACCAAATTTATCACTACCATCAATAAATAAAGAAGCTACAACACATAAACATGTCACATGTACCATTATATATGTTCATTGATGTATGGTAGCCAGGAATACATTATTTGAAATATTAATAAAAGGGCGGTTAATGTGTATCCTCGACCAATCTTAATGTAGCTTATTTAAAATCTATTGCATTTTTTCTTAAGAAACAAAAAGCGTAAGCAAGGTAAGTCTCGGACTACATAGTGAAATGAGGACAAATGGGAAGCGATCTGTACACCTAGTTTTGACGATACATCATTAAATGTGCTTTACAGGGTTGTATTGTACAACACAATAAAACACATTTGGTGATGTATCGCCAAAAACCCGTGGTGTACAGATCACCATCACTTTATAGGTTATATTAGGTGGAGATATGACACTAACCTTACTAAACAACTAAAAAGTTTAATTGATCACTAAAAATAACATAGTTGCAAATGTATAAAAACTAGTTTTTTGACCCCGGGCGTTGCCCGGGATCGACGCTGCGTCATGCAAACATATATACATACAACATTACCTAAAAGTCTGGAAACTAAAAGTTTACTATAAGGGGTAGAAACTAAAAGAATAGGTGGCTAAAACCAAGAGTTTGATGGTAAAAAAACTACACTTAAGTTTGTATACAAAAAGTTATACTAAAGTTAAAAAACCTAAAAGTTAAGTGGTAAAAATAAGTTAAACTAAAGTATACTTGTATACAAAAAGTTATACTAAAGTTAAAAAACCCAAAAGATAAGTGGTAAAAAATTTATAATAAGTGATAGAAAGTAAAAAATAAAGATTTAATGATTAAAGTTAAAAACCCAAAAATTAATTGATAAAAATTTAAAACTTTTGTAGAAGTAAATTATATTTACAACTTTGTAAAAGTAAAGTACATTTAAGTTTCTATAAAAATTTTGGACTAAAGTCAAAAAACCAAAAAGTTAAGTGGTAAAAATACGAAACTCTAAAAGTATACTATCGTAAAAAAAAAAAAAAAAAAAAGGACAAAATAGCTGACGTCAGCATGTTACTGTAGCTACGCGCTGGTACTGTAGCTACGCACCAGGTAAAAATAACATAGTTAACAAATGTTGTGAACTAGTTTTTTGACCCCGGGCGTTGCCCGGGATCGACGCTGCGTCATGCAAACATATATACATACAACATTACCTAAAAGTCTGGAAACTAAAAGTTTACTATAAGGGGTAGAAACTAAAAGAATAGGTGGCTAAAACCAAGAGTTTGATGGTAAAAAAACTACACTTAAGTTTGTATACAAAAAGTTATACTAAAGTTAAAAAACCTAAAAGTTAAGTGGTAAAAATAAGTTAAACTAAAGTATACTTGTATACAAAAAGTTATACTAAAGTTAAAAAACCCAAAAGATAAGTGGTAAAAAATTTATAATAAGTGATAGAAAGTAAAAAATAAAGATTTAATGATTAAAGTTAAAAACCCAAAAATTAATTGATAAAAATTTAAAACTTTTGTAGAAGTAAATTATATTTACAACTTTGTAAAAGTAAAGTACATTTAAGTTTCTATAAAAATTTTGGACTAAAGTAAAAAACCAAAAAGTTAAGTGGTAAAAATACGAAACTCTAAAAGTATACTATCGTAAAAAAAAAAAAAAAAAAAGACAAAATAGCTGACGTCAGCATGACTGTAGCTACGCACCAGGTAAAAATAAATATTTTATAATTTAACTAGTTTTTTGACCCCGGGCGTTGCCCGGGATCGACGCTGCGTCATGCAAACATATATACATACAACATTACCTAAAAGTCTGGAAACTAAAAGTTTACTATAAGGGGTAGAAACTAAAAGAATAGGTGGCTAAAACCAAGAGTTTGATGGTAAAAAAACTACACTTAAGTTTGTATACAAAAAGTTATACTAAAGTTAAAAAACCTAAAAGTTAAGTGGTAAAAATAAGTTAAACTAAAGTATACTTGTATACAAAAAGTTATACTAAAGTTAAAAAACCCAAAAGATAAGTGGTAAAAAATTTATAATAAGTGATAGAAAGTAAAAAATAAAGATTTAATGATTAAAGTTAAAAACCCAAAAATTAATTGATAAAAATTTAAAACTTTTGTAGAAGTAAATTATATTTACAACTTTGTAAAAGTAAAGTACATTTAAGTTTCTATAAAAATTTTGGACTAAAGTAAAAAACCAAAAAGTTAAGTGGTAAAAATACGAAACTCTAAAAGTATACTATCGTAAAAAAAAAAAAAAAAACAGAAAGGACAAAATAGCTGACGTCAGCATGGTACTGTAGCTACGCGTCAGATATTTTGTTATATACATTAATTTGAGTCGCTCACAAGTCACAAACCCATTTACAACTTGTCAACCCACTTAAATTTTTATATATTTTAATGTGCATTATGAAAGCTTTTTATACTACTAATGTCGATCATAATACTTATGTACATTGGACTCATCGAGAAGTTAAATTATGAATAGAACGATACAATCAACCTGCTTCTTTTTTTTTGTTTGAGAATTGTATTTACTTCAGTTAATTGACGCGATTAATTAAATGAGTTAAGTTTGATATATGAATTCGTCAAGGTGAACATGATTCTCCTTTAAACAAGTTAATAATGATATTTCGGCACTTTTTAAAAAAAAATAAAATGCGAATCGAACGTATTAGGAGAAAACCTTGTCTTTTAAGACTTGATTCTGGACCTCTCCAAATCCAAACCCTCATATAAACGGATTTCCTTACTTTGGGTTATTAACTTTGATAGTTTGTGGTTCTTAATGGCACTTGACTAATAATTGATAGAAAAGTATAAAAATCTTCTAAAAATAACTCAAAAAGTTAAACTAAAATAGATCAAACTCAAATATTGTAGGTCGATATAAGACTATATTTAACGCGGGATGTATTCCCGGCGTTTTCCTTTAAAAACGACGACTTTCCGTCGTGGGGGGTTAATGCCTCCGGCGTATTGACTGGCGTATTCCTTCAAATTGGTAGCCAAAACTCTGTTACTTTGACGTATTGAGCTGATTTATAATTATTTTATTTTATTTTCCTTGTGATAATCAAAGTAAATAGATTGATAGAAGGGGAAATAAAGCTCACCTGTATTTTATATGTGTGAACATTCGCCGTCGACAATTTCATTGAAGAAGATAGTAAAGTTGTGATTTTATATATTATTTGCTAACTATTTTCATTCTAAACCCATCAAAATATTACTATAAGTTTACAAATGAATTATTATTTATTTGAACATTGTAGCACAATCAACTCTTGACATAAGATTACATGTTTTATAATTTAACAAAATGTGTTTTTTCAATTAAATATAATGTTTTTTAATTAAATATAAATGATGATGTGGTATCAATAAACTGAATGAATCAGTGTTTTGGTGATGTGACACCAATACACTGAAGGTTAAAGATGGTCTAAAGCATTCTGGACCCTCGTAATCGGCCCCTTGATAATATATCAAAGATCTTTACATCAAACCATGCCAGCATCGTCGGTTGTGTTTAAGGCCAGATACCCGTACGAGATCAAAAGCGGTCCACTAAGATTTACTGTACTACTACTACAAAATGAAAAGCAAGGACTTAGATCAAAAGCGGTCCACAGTTATTGGCGCATTCTGCGGACCGGCAATGACTTGCACGCGTCGGTTGGGTTGGCCCACCATATTAAAAGCACGTCTACTGAGTACTGACTCTAACTACAATTTTTAGTTTCGAATAAAGTGGTTTAAATTTGTGTAAATAGCATTTCAGTCCTGAAGTTCTACCAATGTATTAATTTTGTCACTTATATTTCAGTCCTGTTTCAAATTTGTTAAGTCAAACGACCTTCGACATTGGGACCACTACTGTCCATTCCTTTTCACCGATGGTAGTTCCTTTGATGAGTACATTAATGTTTATTTCAAGAACATGTCGGTGCTCATAGTTGTTTCAATCTTTCTCACGACTATTGTTTTAACTGATCTTTGTGGGTTGTCATCAACGACTCGAGTTAAAATAATTTGTGTTACTATATGCAAGAGTATACAACAATGGATTTTATCATTTCAAATACTTTTCATTTGCATCTGTTAAGTGGAGATGACTTAAAATTTAAGATATAAAAATCTGTTTTATGTGATAAGTGAGGAAAACATTGCTTGTTGCACATTTGTTGTTGATTTTGGTTTAAATCTGTCCTATAAAATACGGAGTAGTTCAAAAGATAAAAATTCATAACTAAGATGCTAGTTACGAACCAAGGTTGTTTCCAAGGGTGCCCGTGACTACATGATAATTTTTATCCCGATGTTAATTTAATGAAGTTTGTTAATTTATCCAACATGCATTGGACTTGGTAGTTGGTACCATTATAAGATATTAGTGCATACTTTTTCCTTTTCACTTTATATGTTTTAATATAACAGCACACCAAAAGTGATGACCAACTTATGAATTCGGTTTTATAAAAAATCATTTAGTTTTTGAGTGTTCCTGTTTCTGTTTTGCTTACTCTAAACATTGTAGCATAGTTGCATAATAAAGACACTTTTTACTCGTCCACTTCCTCATTTTATTTAGGCCCAACTAAATGGTCTTTAATGTTCCATAGGAATTTCTAGCTGCATTTTGTACCAAATTACGAAATTCATGGAAAACTTAATTACATAGAGTTTACTAAGGGAAAATTTAAAAGTTTTCAAAGTGGAAAACTTACGAGTACCATTGACCCATTGTCCTCGTTTAGTATTGCGCCAAAAGGCACAGTGTTAAGTGGGGATTACTCTCCCATCAGAAATTTTGAAGCTCCATGCGGTTCATATATTGATACTCCAATAGATGACCAACTTTTATAAAGTTTGAGCTAAAGCCATAGCTTGATTATCAAGCTCAAAATAGATAACGAGTGAAGATCAAGCTTTTAAGAAGCTTTAAGCATTATGCATATGTATAAACAAAGAAACAAGAAACTAATTAATCTGGAGGCGAATGACATTAGGGGAAAACATATGCACTGTTGCTGCAGGGTATCTTTTTGAAAAAAATTTCATTCATGCACATTGTCAAGGTGGTTGTGAGGCTGCAACACAATGTTGCAGCTGTACGGATCATTTTTCCATAATATTAAGGTTAAATTTATAATTGGCAACTTTTATATGAGATATGGCCATGCTTATAGAGTTGAGCTTAATCCATCTTTTATCTTCTTCAAACGAAGCTCAAGCCTGCAACATGAAGGGTCATCAAACTATCAGCCGTCTCGAGCTTAGCCGAAAGTGGCCTGAGGAGAGCTCAAGCCCCGTCAAGTTAATTTGGGCTTAGCTCAACTCGTTGCAGCCTTACCAAGGAAGAAAAACACATCATTAAAAGAAAATTTTCCTATATCTTTTACAGCTTATCACCAAGTAACACTATCGAGTAAAGATCTAACTATATCCGCAACAACTTGCTTCTCACCATCACTCTTTTAGGTTTTTCCCTCCTCAATCGGCTCACATTGTCTCTGTTTGAAGTTCCTCAAGAGCATCATCACTTAAAAAAAGTTACGCAACCTAGATGAATCTACCAAACACACTAATAGAGGCAATGTAATTCTGTTTACCTATAGATGGTTCAATTCGATTTACATTCTACCTCCTTGAAGCCTGCTCTTTAAACATATGTTTCCTGGTAATAAAAATTGAAGTAGTTCCCAAATTCTATTTCCCTGTATCTCTTTACAAAAGGCTAATGTTTTCAGCATCAGAATCACAATTACCTAGTACTTCATGACAGCATTAATCAGAGACGCATTCTTTAATATGTGAATTTTGTATCTTTTTCGGCGATTTCCCATCCTAACAAATTTCCAGAGAACTAAAACAAAAAAAGGCGAGAACTAAATTAAAATGACAATTTTGCCAACACTAACAACTTCCTATGTCCTGATAATCAAAATTTTCTATGTTTGATACAACAATGGAGCATTCTAATATGATACAATTTGCACCTCTATATGCAATAAGTACCTGTTGCTGTACTCTAATTGGTTCAAGATACCATCTTTATACTCCTGTAAGACCTTTAGTACTATAATGCTTGTATTTTGCCTCCATAGCCATAGTACCTCAAAAGCCCTTCATCTTGTCTCCAATTCTCTTTCACCTTCACTTCAACCTGTTTTCATCAACATATGCAATTGATAATCTTGTTTTTCATCCCTAAGGTAATACATTCAAACTTTTGATACTGTAATCTATATATTCCCTAAGGTAATACCTCCAAGAACACTTTTTTCTGCAAGAAATCTTCAATGTCAAGCCTTGAAGCCGTTGCAAGTAGTTTTAAGGCCTTCCCATCCTGGTTAAATCGAACAAGACACATTTCAGAGACCAAAAATATTGCAAACTTGCAATTCCTAAGAGAAGTTAACTTTGCAGATTTATACTGTTACATTCAAAGCCACAATAGACAAAGCTCACATGCCTTCCCAATGAGAATGATTTTCTGTGTGTTTTTTTCAACAACTATCTCAACTTGTATGAAGTCTTTTGCGTTAGGCCTGGTTTGGTAATTTATTACGTTAACCTGCCAAACAATCAGATGTAACCTTATCATGAAAGAGCAGACTAAGTGACTAACATATTGGAAAAATCTTAGTTTGAAGAGTGCAAATTTACCTGACAAGCGTATGGAACTTCATTACGGAATTGCATAAATATCTTTTCTCTAACAATTTCACCAATGAAGAATCTTTCAGGATGTTCACTAGTTATGTCCTGCTCCAAAAAAAAAAGAGTAAGCCTCAAGCCGGCAATTGGTAAATTTTTTCAATCATTACCAATTAAAGTTAAGAAATGAAACAAGTACTAACAGCAGATTAGCCCTTATTTATCAAGGTGCTACGCCAGAATCACACCATACTAACTCAAACCCAATTCATGGTAATGATGGTATCGCCACACAGTCTTTACACCAAACTTTGCTACGGTAGATCCAGTACTACCAGGTGTATTTTTCTTTTGGACCCAGTGCATTATTTTTTACGA
The DNA here is from genome assembly GCA_034093135.1 of Erigeron breviscapus. Lineage (NCBI taxonomy): Eukaryota > Viridiplantae > Streptophyta > Magnoliopsida > Asterales > Asteraceae > Erigeron > Erigeron breviscapus. Next base: position 31,868,387 of record CM067169.1, on the reverse strand, counting down.
AATTTTACATGACAGGTTAAAAAACTCATGTGGTTCCCTGGCACCTCCCTGAGTCTGCCTGAAATTATGGGAACTACTTACTTATCATACCCTCATCACTATAAACCCATTAAAAATACATATGATCCCATCATCACATTAGTGACCATCCTCACTTGATGCTTCACTGTGCGACCATCACTTGGATGATGGTATGGCCTAGCTCAATCTCACCAGAGATGCATCTCACTCACTCCACAGTCCACACCATTTACTCTAAGGTGAAGAAGAAATGGACAAATTTAAAATTTTATACTAACATGCCTTAGGATAATATGCTGGTCCAAGAGGAAGTTTTGATAGTATCCAGTCCTTCACATCATCAACACCATGACCATATTTGGCACTCACCGGAATGACTTCATCTACATCAGTTGATTTCTCGTACCACTGAAAAAATAATATTTCCGATTAGCGGAGGAGCAATATGGAAATGTTGATAGGCGTGGGAAACAAAATGGGTAATGGGTATATGTCAAAACGGGTCAGCCTGGGTTTGGTTGACTTGAAACACTTCATCTCAAAAAACTTTGTAAGTAGTTACTGTGTTTAATATGATCACGAAAAAAACTATATATTATCTCAAGAACTGATCTAATACTCGGAATGAAGCTTCTTAGGAAGTTACATGCATTAGATATAAACTTTGGGCGACTTTTGACCAGCTATAGATAACCTAAGCTGAATCAACTCTTCATAAGTAAATTAGTCAACATTGACACCTCAATTGATTGGCATAGACGGAAGTCTCATTGTCAAATATTGAAGTTTTTTGAAAAGCAAAAAAGGGCATTTTAAGTTGCCAAGAAACAGAATTGGTCTATAAACTTCCTACCTCAAGTTTCTTTGCCATTTCACCAGGTTTGATGAGATCTCTCTTATTCAAAACCAGCAACACAGGCACTTTATCTTTAAGCTCTCCCACACCTTCTTGCAACACTTCATTGATCTAAAGCAACACATACGTTCAACAAATGACGGTAAGTTTACATACCCACTCTATTTATTTATTTTTATTTGAAGGAGTTGGCATTACATCTTGGGGTGTCTTGCAAGCATCCACAACCACCAATACACAATCTGCATTAATAGCAGCACTACGAACATTCTTCATCATCATCGAGTCTAACTTATGCATTTTCTTCTCGATGACACCGGGGGTATCGTATAGTATCATCTAAAACCATATCCACAAACTTTAGCAAAAAAGATGCAAACGATTTATCAAGGGTCATAAGCATAGGAACAAATAAACAAACCTGATATTCTGGTGTAGAACATATACCAAGAATACGATGTCTTGTCGTTTGAGGTTTATCAGTTACAATGGACAGCTTTTGGCCTATCATTTGATTCGAAAGTGTACTCTTACCAACATTTGGTTTTCCTACAACAGCTACATATCCTGTAATTACACATGCCCATTATACATTTTGCTAGATACACCGGATAAGACTTGAAACACGACCTTCTGGTTGAATAGTTGATTGGTCACCTTACCTAGATATCGCTCAGGGGCAGGGGCGGATGTACATAAGATTGAGTGGGGGGTAATGCCCTCTATGGGCTGGTCCAAGACTATATTTTGCTAGTCTAAGTTTTCTCACAAAGCCCAACAATTGTTAAGTGTGCCCTCAGCTAAAATAATCAATGCCCTCAACAACATGCTTTGTACATAAAGATTGAACAACAAATAAATAATACGGATACAAAATGGAACACATGGGATGATTAAATATTAAAAACAATCGAAATATCTAATCGTCTTCTGCTTTTTTGCTGTTGCTCAGTCTCACATCTCACATCTCTATTGTCCAACTTTGATTTTGTACAGACTCTATTTTATATAAAGTAATCACAAAATCGTAACTTAGCTTATAATTATGTAAACTCGGGTATAAAAATGATCTATTAGTTATAATTGTATAGTGGAAATTAACGTTTTAGTTGTTGGGTGTTACAATTAGCAAACGTATTTCATGCTGAGAAAAATAATCTAGGTAACCAAAAATCATCCTGAATGCACCAAAATACTCAAATTTTTTCGTGTTTCCACAAAATCGCAAGGAGCGATTTAGATTCTCAAAGAGGGCTTGCGAATCGCAAAGAGCTCATCAAGTATCAAGTAAGTTTTTTTTTTTTGCCCCCACTAACTAAATCCTGCATCCGCCTCTGCTCAGGGGTGTGTCTGACCTAGTGCTTTAGGCCCCAAAACTTCAAAAGCCCCATTTTTATGTGCATATTATATACAAAAGCCCATTTTAAACAACGTCTCTGTTTCTACTTTTGAAGCAAGTTTTCAGGAAACATATTAAAAACGTGTTCCTTAGTTCTAGTATAACCTTGTAATAAAACTGAAAACAACTGGACCCTATTATAAACGTTTTGCTTTCGACCCCTTAAAAGGCTTGAGATGCTCCAGCCAAATGCATTATTGTGGCATATGATATGATTTACCTGGAATGGATGGGATGAACAATATTTGGTTTTAACACCTTTAACCCGAAATTCAAACCGAACTGAACATATTAGAACCGAACCTAGCTTGACACTCGGTTTCCAGCTATACAAATACAACCCCATGTATCACACAGATAATAAGGAAGCACATATTATTTATATCTCTATATCTTTAAATGCAAATCAATATTTCCAAAGTTCACATTTTTACCATCAATATTTTATTTTTATAAATAATAACATTAATACTAAATTGGAATAACATTATTTAATTAAAAAAACAAGATTAAGAAAGTGAAGGAGGGACTGACCACTGCGGTGATTAGGGTCATGAACATAACCAAGTTCTTCTAATTCATAATCATCTAACAAAGCCATGCTTCTATCTGGTTTTGAGCTCAAAGACAAATACGACGACGTTCCATACTCATCTTCATCGTCTTCTTCTTCTTCATCTTGTTGGTTTTCTTCTTCAACTTCTTGTTGTTGTTTGAATTGGGTTCTGCTGTTAGAAGACGGAAATGGGTTTGAAGTAACAGGGACGGCGTGGAAATGGAATTGACGGCGGAGATTGGTAGAAGGTAGGAAAGAAGAAGTACGGTGGTGGTAGTGGTGGTGGTGAGATAAGAGAAAGAGAGTGTTGTAGGGAGATATTGTTTGAAGGGCAAACTCCATTACTTGACCTCACTTACTTACAGATGGGGTGTATGTATATATATATATATTGTGTGTGTGTGTGTGTATGTGTGTGTGTTTTATGAATTTTGTGGAGGGTTTATTATCTCCATTGTTTTCAACTTCTCCAAGCTCTCTGTCTTTCACTCCTCTACTGCTTATCTTCTTATTTTTCTGCTTGTGTTTTTGTAATTTTTTTTTTATTGGAAAATGATATATGATATTAATATCATCTCACTTAGATAATGTTCTCTCTCATACTCACTTACATCCATTTTTACACATATGAAAAAGCCCTCATGAATTTTATGGTTTGTGAGAGCAACATCATCATCTAAGTTATCCCTTTTTTTTATCTTTCCAATTTAATTTTATCTTATACTTTTTACTTCTATTTTTCTTCACTAAATAAACACAGTTAGTCCTTTTTTTTTATTCCAGCTAATTTCGATTAATCGATTTTATGAGAGATGATAGGATAGTCAATAGAGCAATGGCGTGGTCGGTGTCAACCACATTGGTTGTCCGGCGTTGTTTCACATTGTTGGATGGAGTCATTTTAGCCACGTTGTTGACGAGCTCATGTGTTTTTTTAAAATCTTTTTATCGGGTATTACAGGGTTAACGAAATATTATGTGAGGATATTTTGGGTATAGTGGGATTTAGTTTTCAATGTGCTTGTTACGGATGTGATGTAATGTTAATTAGATGTTAAAAGGTTGGGGGCTCCACGTTCTCATGTAATTCAACATCTCATCACAAAGTTTGCTGCAAGACTAAAGATCTGATAACAACGAAACCAAACAATTAATCAATTATGAAAACTTAAGTGATAAATATTCGCCAAAAAAACAAATTCTAAATAAACTATCAAGAACAACCCATTCTCAAGATGTTGATTAGCCAGACAATTTGAATCCAAACCCCCTGTGGGCGCGCCCGACCCTTTTCCCAAGAAAAATACATGTGCGATGTGTAGTTGGCAGATCCCTCACTAAGAGGGTTGGAATTGAGCCTGAGACCTATTTCTCAAAAGCGTCATCAGGGACCAACAATGCATTCATCCCCGATCAGAATATACCTTGAGACTCTACTACTCTAGCATTTGTAATCATATCATTTCTTTAATGTTCAAGCTATGAACTAAACCAACAGGTGTGTACGTAATCCAAAATGACCTGTATTTGCAGAAAATACTAGGTGCAATGTTGACAGGTTGAAGACTTATTCTGACTTCCATACACCAGTCTTATTCTAATCTAGAACTATATTTGCTATTCACATTGATGCTTTATCGTCGAATTTGACGGTCTATTTGGTGTATGAAAACGATATGCTTGGAAAGAGATCAAGTTCTCATCACTGGGTGGAATGACTGTCTTCAGAAGTACGAGATGGAGGAGCGTCTGCCAAGGATGAACCTTTTCCATAGGACCATGCTAACACACCACTTCCAATTGTAACTGCTGCAACAACTGAACCCCAGATCCACCTTTGTCTTTTCTTCCGTTTTTCCCTACGTTGTCGCATCGTTTCTACACATAATTCAATAATTAGAACACATTTCATAGCAGAAAATAGAAATAATGGGGTGGCAAAATGGGTAAGTAGGCAGGTTCGTAACAGATCGAAACAGGTCATATTTATAGAACGGGTCGGGTTGACTCAACCCAGAATGCTGTTTGTCCAATATTGTAAATTTTGATAGAAAATTGGTGTCTCAGGTGGTATTAAAAAAATTATATCATTTCAGTAGCAAAATAACAATATTTGGTTAAATAAAATGATTTAGAAGGTTTTCTATATTACATATTAACTTTGGACGACTTTCAACCCCCTCTTTTTCTTCTGTTTCTAGCTATTATTCTACATGTTTGACCCATTAGATAACAGATATATAGTACAACCTGAATGCGCTCATTTATAAGTAAAAGGGTATAAATAAGTAAATGGATGAAAATTGACAACTCTAATACTGTCAACACTTACCAATAGTTTCTTGATTCCTCTGAGACATTTCGTGATTGACAAGCTCATAATACCGCAATTTGTCCGATAACCTAGCAATCTCAAAGTTTTTAGACTCTAACCGGGCTTCCATCTCGGTCTCAAGCTCGGCTTTGGCAACTCCCCTACCAATAGAATTCGATACGAAGCGAATAAGATGAACTTGACGAGATAACTCTTCTACAGGATCATCCCCAGATTGGTCTTCCAAAACAGTAAGACCTACAGGAAGATTCAGCCCAACAAGAGATAACTGTTCACGTATCCTCCCCCATTGGCTCCGCATATCATTTATGCATTCTTCTGCTTGCTTCCTTTTCTCCATCTCCACCAACAAACTCAAACGTAGTTCACGTAATTCAGTCTCAACATGTGAAGAAGGCTGGGATCCACTCTCAGATGACAATTCTGAATCAAGGAATGTAATTTAAACTATCACAACCATGAACCATGGTTTCATTAAGTTCTTATGGTTCCTATTTCTTCATTACAAAATTAATAAAAGAATGACTAATAACAAAACCTGTTATTTTTACTTTAATTCAGTATATAATATAGAGATAGCTGCATTAAAAAATAACCAACTTTGGTCCAACTTCTATCTCAGTAACCAAAAAGTTTCATTAGTTTCAGGATTTTAGGTAACCTGACTAGGTAACTGGTTGAAATGATTACATGGCACCTACAGTGTCACTAATGTTGAAAATGTTGCCTCTTTAATTTGATGGAGTTGACTCTTTTTATTTAAAGTTATAATAATGAGGTGCTTTTTTGTATCTTATGTAATTATCTTCAATTAAAATGATTAACCTTTGATGGTCTTTTCTTATCTAGACCAAGATGTTTAAGGCTTCCAACTTTTGATGCAATTGGCCCTATATTATAATATGAAAACATAGCCATCTTTTCCATACTCTACATAGCAAATATAAAACAAATCACCTTCCCATGCGTCGTAAAATTCAGAAACTGAGTTGTTGAGATTGAAGGAGCGCTCCAATCCGAAACTGCTTTCCCCGTCTACACTGCTCCTAACACTCAATGAGTCTTGCGGGTCAAAGAAATCATCCACTTCGCTCTCCAAATTATCCTGTCCAGCTGCTGCATTCTCAGTGATGTCATTTGGAAGTCCACCATTAACCACGGATTTGGCATGATTGTCTTCAATGGCTTCATGAACGTTATCCGTTCCATTAACCTTAAAAGACTCAATGTCTTCTGCCTCTAAACTTCTCACAATCACATTTGTCTTTTCATCATCTACAGCTCCATGAAGAGCTACCTCATCTTCAAAGAAGGCCTTGGAAAGACGTGGCCCACGTCTCTTGTGGTTTACAATATACGGTGATGGAGTGAACGATGACGGGGAATCCGGGAGTTCTGGGAGCGGTGTGGGTTCAGGGGTAGCATAGAGTGCAGGTGAAATCTGAGTCCAATGATGCCTATCTATCGGTTTATCAGTGCCATTAATCCGACTCCCTTGCCTCAAATCACTTCCACTTTTCACTGCTGCCATCGTCCTAGAAGCTTTTGGTTCTATTAACCTATCTAAAGCAATCGTCGTAAAAGGCATTGCACCATCAAAACAATCTCCACAGCTTCAGGCTTTACTATTTAAACACAAACAGCTTAAAATGAGTAGCGAAACAGCTTAAATCAATAACAATTACAAACACCGGTATCTCTGAATGCTCTCAATTCAGTAATATGTGGCTACTGCCTACTGGCTAGCTGTTATAATCAAGATACTAATTTCAATCACACCTTCACCCTGGTTTCACATAATGCTTAAACTTTCAACGTTTTTCAACTCATTCATGTCAACGATTATGTCCAAATTCAACATTTTTCAATTCTTGTCAACGAATATATCAAAATACACATCAATTCCTCATGACTATAAGCACAGCCTATCACAAAAATAAAACACATAACATACAAACTTATCTATATATACAATAAGCAAAGCCTATACGGCAAACTACACTTATATGTGTCCAATTACACACGTTTTATTACTTTTCCATACAACGGCTATCTTTCAATTTACCAATGTATCTGGTGCCCTCTTCATACGTCTCCTAATATAAACTTCATGTTTTTAATGCTTTTCGTACAACTTGCCAAGTCATCAAAGACAGTTTACAAGTTATAAATATGTAAAAAATCGGATACATACATACATAGGTAGTGGCAAAGTGAATGGTTGGGTAATCGTTACATACGATAGAAGCAAATCGATAGCCCGAAACATGTATATATAGGTGTATATAATTAGGCCTAAATCAGTAAATAGTAAAAAATTAAAACCCTAAATCATCCCCAAACAGTAAAAATGAGACACAAAACGCACAGTTTGAAGCTTCAAATACAGTAATTAACATAGATTCAGCATTAAATACACATAAACACTTAATTAAACCCTAAATCGAGATACAAAAGATTAAGAAAAATAGATATAAATATTCGATATAGATATATATAACTGCTACACACATGTATGTATATATCTATAATCTGTATCTCATCTATAGTAATAATAGTAAGAGAGAAGATGTACCTTTTAGGGAGTGATGGCAGTCATCTGATGAAGAATTGAAGAAGGAAGAGAGATACGAGGGGAGATTCCGTATTTATTGTGTATATATTTAAATTAAGTATTTTTGGCTTGGAAAAGAAGTAGAGAAAATCCGGCCGGGATTCAAAGTTATTTATAACTTCATGGATCAAGTTAAGTCAATCTCGACCTTTGGATCAAAATCAAAGGACAAGATTCAAAGTTAATCTTTAAATCTTGTCCCTTGATTTTAATTCAAGGGTCAAGATTTCCCCAACTTGACTAGTCTGAAAAACTTCAGAGAATCCCCATCCGAAAGAATCCTCTCTTTCAGCTTTCTTTCTTCTTGTTCACCCAATTACAAATTACAAATTTTAAAATTAAAATTCAAAACCTGTGTCATGTTATTGTTGTTGGCTATCTTACGCTCCACGTATGTTTTCTCTATTGCGAATTTGCGATAACTAAATACAATATTTTTTTTAGTGTCTTACTCCAATCAGACGAATAAAATAAAATAGAATACGAGATTGGTTTAGCTTTCGGTCCGATCTAATGTCTAGCAATATTCATTTTGATATAGAGCCATATATCTATGACAATTTTTTATTAACAAAGTTGCAACTCACTCTCATTAAATTACGTGTCTACTTTGTTGTTAATACTTTCGTAGGACAAATATTTTTTTGAAAAAAAACACGAGTGCACTCACAATACATTCCACACATGAATAAATAAAAGTAATAGATATAAAAATAATTAGGCTATCCGGAGTGGGGCGTAATCCTTCTTTTCTCGCCCAAAAACTCGCCCCCTACACCGGCCCGGCTCGCCGAATGCGCCCAAAACCCCCACCCGGCGGAATTTTTTTATCGCCCAAAATTGTTGTTGACCAATGCATTGTTTTCCGTCCTATACCTTTTCCAACGGATACTTTTCAAATTTTTTTTTCTTTCTATATATACATAACCCACATCCATTTTACATACAACCAACAAAAAACCATAACAAAACCAACACCCCTCCCAAAATTATATAAAACATACACTACATTTTTTAACAATCATGGAAGATATCGATGAGTTTTCATCTTCTAGTTCCTCATCAAGTGGTGGTTCAACCGATCTAGACGAGGCTATTGAGGATACAATCGTTTTGACGATAAACACGATGTTAGAAGCCGCAAGAGAAGAAGAAGAAGAGGAGGGGGGCGCACCAATACCGCGTGTTCCCGGTGTTAGGCGAAGGGCGGTCATAGATCGTAGACGGCATGAGGCAAACGAACGGTTGATGCGTTTTTACTTTGTTGACAACCCGGTATATCCACCGAGGGAGTTTAGGAAGCGCTATCGTATGAGTAAACGTTTATTTTTGCAAATAACAATAGATTTGGAAGAGAAGTATACGTATTTCCAACAAAGATACGATTGTCGTGGGAAGTTAGGTTTCACCGGGATACAAAAGTGTACTGCGGCGCTTCGCCAACTAGCCTACGGCAGTACCGTCGACTCATTTGATGAAAATTTCGAGATGTCGGAAAGGGTTTTACGAGAGTCACTAGCCAACTTTTGTGAAGGTATCAATCTAATACTATATTTTATTATAGTTTTACATTTTATTATAATTTAGATATTATATTTTAGTTACCTAGTTTTACATTTTATTATAATTTAGATATTATATTTATAGGTGTTAGGAGTATATATGGGCCGACTTTTCTACGTAGACCTACTTCTAGCGATATACAGCGGCTTTATGATGTGCATGAGCAGCTACATGGTTTCCCGGGCATGATAGGTAGTATTGATTGCATGCATTGGGCGTGGGAGATGTGTCCTAACGCATGGCGTGGTACGCATACACGAGGGGATATTTGTAACAATCGTGATTCTTGGCTCTTTGACCATATGTACAATTTAACTAATTATTAAGTTAGCCTATATGTTTCAAGTGCCAGTTGGAGTTCAATTAAGTGCAATGTGATCAATTTACCGTTTAATTTGAGAATTATGTGTAAGTCGAGGTCATTTGATTGTGTTATTAGATCATATGATACAAAATGACATTTGATTTAACTAGCTAAATGATGAATTAACGTTGCTGTAATGTTTTGACTATAACTTCTTCGTCCGATATCTGTTTTTGACGAGTAAGCTGTCTACGGAAAGAGAAGAGGAATATCTACAACTATAAATATAAAGTTAAACATCAATCCTACTGATAATGATCAGCTAGGCCACGAAATTTAGTGGGAGACAAGTACCTAACACACTAACCTAACTAAACAACTCACAAATTGTCTTTTTATCAACTAATTTTCTCACCCAACTTTCCTACCATTAAATTAGTGTTAATAAAAGGATAAAGCATGCAAAATATTTCATTTCTCATCACCAAAACCGGACTTGAACTTCCAAGAACAACAATACTAGTTTCATAATAATAATCTTCAAGTTTTGAAAGGAAATCAAGTCATTTTGCTAGCAAGTTTAATCCCTTGTTCTTCAACCAATTGGAAAAGAGTTTTAAAGCTTCAAGGAGACCAATATCAACAACTTTTATTCTCTATAATTTCATTTTGGTAAGTCTCTTTTATGCTTCTTAAATTTATTGAATACCAAATGTGAGTCCCAAACTCTCTAGATGGTTTAACCCAAAGTGTAAAATACAACAAGTCTAATAAGCACTAGAATGGACTAGTATTACTTGAATATAAATGCAAGTATATAAACAAGGTAATACACGACTTAAAGTAAAGGTGGAACACAATGTAATTTTTTCAAGTGTATTTTATTTATGATGTTTAAATAAAATACAAGGTTGTGCGGAATCAAGATAATACAAATATGTAAGTATCCTAACAACCTATGAATTATAAATGATCTATATTTGTCAAATAAACTCTTTAGATCGAGATACTTAAAGTTGTGAAGTATCCCTGTTACGATCGAGAGTATTTAGACAAATTCACCTTTAATTGCTAAAAGTATTTTAACAAGGAAATGACTTTGTATTTATAGGCAAACAAATTCACCAGTGAATTTGTGCCGTACAAATATGGTTGCATGCATTTAATGAACCGACAAGGTCATTAAATGCATTGGTTAAGGTACAAGGATAAAGTCACATCAATATGACAATAATCCTTTTAACCAACCACTTTTACACACGTAAGCACTTTTGTAAAGACAAGTGGAATGTTCTTTGAAAAGTGTGTAAAGGCAAAAAGTCAATTCCTCGTAATCAGTGTTCAGACTTGTAAGGTCTAGAACACTGACAATTCCTCCAGCCGTAGATCTGGTAAGACTTCCAGTGGACTCCGCCATTTGTCAGTCTTATTTATTCTAACTTCAGTCTTTGACTTCAGTGAGAATGTTTTCAGTAGAATAGATCTGGACTGGGGTGAAGTCCAGTGAGCTAATCTGGAGGATTCCAGATTTTCCTATACAAGTATTTTGCTCACTGGTCTTCCATTATTTCTGAACAAATCTTCAGTATGACTCCAGACTTCTCGTCTGGAGTGGGTCCAGTAAAACTGACCCTAACAAATTCCCCCTATTTGTTTAGAAATAATGCAAGGTTTTTCAAGCTTCTATCTATACACTTTTGTATGCTTGAAAAACACTTGTTTTGACTTAGTCTAAAAAAATTTTAAGTTACTGGAGAACACTTTATAGATCATCAGTGTTTCAGTTTCATCTTTTAATTTTTACTTAGACTAAATCTGATCACTTACTTGTGAATCAAAATATGTAACTATATTTACAGCCACCAACAGAAAATAAGTTACAATTTTGGAAAATAAATACAAGTACAAGTAAAATGATACAAGAGTCAGGCCCTTCTTTTCGACGTCTGTCCTGGAGCATCTTCAGAAGCCTTTCTCTTTGGAGATGGAGAGGATGGTACAGACTCTGGTGGTTTCATGCCTATTGCAACTTCCATCTGTTGCTTTCTCTTCCATACCTTTTCAATCCTCTTCAAAAATGCTTTAACATCAGTCGACAAATCAGTCTTCCCCCTGAACGTTAAGGCAATCTCCTTCAGTTCAGTCCATCCAAAAGCTTGGACTGAAGCACTCTTCCTTTCATCAGTAAAGTTACCCTCTCTGGTCAACTTTATTTCAAACCTGGACATGCCTTCATGATTTTCAGCAAGCTTAATCTCTGCACCTATGATCCTTCTGGCATCAGCCCTGAATTTCAACATCTCTTCATACTTGGCTTTTTGCTTTGCCATCTGGATCATGTATTCAGTTTCCTTGGATACTTTCTGCTGTTCTATGGCAGACTGAAGTTTTTCACGATCAATTCTTTGTGAAGTATCCAAAGGAATGAAAGTGCTCAGATCAGCATCTCTGATTTCCTTTAACTGTTTGGCAGTGAGTTTTGGTAAGCCCTTTAACTTCTTTCTGTACTCTATCTCCAGAGCACCAACATTCTTTCTTATTTTCTTTTGGAGGTTCACCAGTTCCTCCGTCCTTTGCCTGATTAGTTCCACTACACTGAAAACATAAGTTACAGCATCATAAGTTTGTTCTTCTTCAGAGTACCTGGAACGAATGTAGACATCATCCAATGCATCCAGACATTGATGAATTCTGGGGTCTTCCTTCATTCTTTTATAAACATCAATATGTATGCCCAACCTGCTAGCATTGTAAGAATCAAGAGTCCCCATGATTGTCATCTCCCTTTTGTGGGCCAGCAATTCATCCTTTTGATTTTTCTTGAAAATTTCTATCATAATGCATTCTTGTTCCAGTCTTTTCGAAGTATCATCATCAGCAGTAGGTCCAGCAGTTTCACTTTCTTCTCCAGATATCATGTGTTGCTTTCCTTTTACAGACTTCAGAGTTGTTGTGATATCTGGGAAAGATTCAAACCGGGGCTCACTGGCATCAGTACCAGTAGCCTCTTCAACCTGCACAATGGCTTCAGTGCCAAGTGCTTTCTGCGCTTCTTGTGCACTGGCATCAGTACCAGTCACTCTTTCTTGTTGCACACTTTCTTCACTGCCAAATGCCTTTTCAATAGCACTAACAACCACTTCTTTCTTTTTCTTTATCAACCCTTCTGGAACAGACTCAGTGGCAGACTTTTCAATAACTTGCGCTTCAGACTTTTCCCCCTTGGAATGTCCACCAGTTTGAGACTTGTGGGCACTCCATAATTGTTCAAGCATGTATCTGTCTGTAGCACCAAAAGTTCTTCCAGCCATTGGAGTTGTGATGTTCACAGTCTTCCTTAGTTCAGTCACTTCCTTCTTAATGATTTGAATTTCTGAAGACAAGTGCTTTGGCATTTCATTTTCAATCATTTTCACCACCTGTGGCAACAACCCATCTTGAATGGTTCTAAGAACAGACCCAGAAATTTCTTCAGTAATTTCTTTTAACATGCCATGTCTGAACTTCTTAGCACATTCATCACTGATGGTGCTAACAACAGCAGCCTGATCAAGAGTTGGCCTGCTTTCCAAATTACTTATCCTGGTGATTAACCTCTGTACCTCATCTGTCAGATCTGCCAGTGGTTGAACAACTTCAGTTTTTACTGCAGTCTGAGCAGATTTCACCAATTTTGCCTCTAATCCCTGGACTACCACTTTGATTTTTTCAGAATTGTTATTTGTGGCCAGTACCAGCTCATTCAACTTTTCAAACACCAGCTTCTCGTTACCAGCAAAAAGATTCATTTCTGATGAAAGATTATTCGATAAAAGAGATTTGAAATCAGAAACAACCTGCGATGAAGACTGGAGTGATCTCTCCAGGTCCGCCACCTTACTTAAAAGGCCTTGGACCTTGGCTGGAGACGAAGTGGAGAGACCACTTGGAGGTGCCAATTCAGAAGCCAATCTGGTCACAAAAGGTACTTGTGCCTGGACCTCTTCAGTTAAAACTTCAGATGTTACTACAGTTGAGTCCAACACACGGTGTTCAGGAAAGTTAAGGGGAGTTTCAAGTGGTGGTGGTTGATTTTGTGAAAAATGAAGGGAGGGTGGATTGAAATACGGAGTGTTTATTGGTATTGAAAATGGTGGTGGTGGTGGTGCAGTAATGGATTCTGGTGGTGGTGGCATTTCAGTAAGTGGTTGGGTGACTGAAGCAATAACAGATGTGACAACATTTTCTACTTCATCACCCAGGAAATTCATATTTACATCAAACATGTTTCCTTCAGACATTGGGGAATCTACCTCATCCCAATCTGGAGCCGTCCCAACTGTCTGATCACCAACTTCTACAATTAAATCTATCTGAGCATCTTGCTCACCAGTCACTTGCTCAACAACCTGTACATTTTCTACCTGCTCAACATCATGTACAACATTCTCTATCTGCTCAACAATCAGTGACCCATCTTCATTCATTATGTCACCTGGATGGCTCGATTCAGCTCTATTCATATTTACCTGAACTCCACCCTTTCTAAGGCGTCTGGAAGTTCTGGGTCGAGTAACATTAGAAGTCTGCTGAACTTCAGGAGCTACCTGGGTTACTGGTTGCACAATTTCAACATTTAGGACTCCAGAGGGTCCTTCACCAACCTGGTTCCCTCCTGGAGCCTCTTCTAGCTCATCAGATGATGAAGCATCGTTTTCTTCTCTTTGGAAGCTAAGCATGGTCTGATGGATATTTACCTCATTTGGTGGAGATGTAAGGTTGGTCAATTCACGCATATACTCACATACAGAAAAGTGAGTGGTTTTAAAATCATACTGGTCACCTAGAGCTCTTTTGAAAATTAGTGAAAGGAAACGAATATAAGGTACAAATGCTTTTCTACCTTTCACCTTAAGACGCTCTACCAGATCATCAAATAAAATTTGAGCAAAATCCACTCTGTATCCGAACCAGAGGCAGTAAGCAATCTGGAGATGTGTTTGATTTATCTGGTCAAGTCCTCCAGAACTGCCTCCCAAACATTCAACTAAATGAGTGAAAAAGAATCTCCATGAGTCTGACATCCTGCTCATGTAGATTGTTCCCTTTCTGGATAGCTGACCATGCTCATCCAGTATGTCTGTGTGCCCCATCAATCTGCACACTTCTCTTGTATTTATGCCAGAGGGAAGTTCAATGGGCATCTCATTCTGTTCAAAATAGTTCAATTGAAGAACAAACCTGAGTGTATCAACAGTGAAAGCCAAGGATCTGGTACCTTGCTTAAGAGAATAAGAAATTGATGAAGTTTCATCATCATATACTGCAGTGTACCAGAATTCACAAAGATAGTCGTGGTACATCCTCCCAGGATTTAGGGTCAATGCACCATAAAGAGGACATGAGAGAAAAAAGGTATTTAATCTCTCAATAATGGATTGGGCATTATGAACACTGGAGAGTGAGAGTTTGGCCATCCAGTTATTCATGTTTATTCTTATTGCCTTTGCCTCTAATGTAATGTGAGGTGCCTTTACAATATTTGGAACGGGAGCATATTCAGCAGCGAGCAGATTTTTCGGTGAATTAGATTGTCTTGGTGCCATTGAATATGATAGATAGATGATATGGAACAAAAAATTAGGGTTTATGAAGATTTGATGAAGTAAATATGAGAGAGATTTATGATTGGAAATTGAATGAAGAATGAAGTAAATGAAGGAATTTGAAGAATTTGGGAGTAAATATGTTCGAAGTAAATGCTAATGAAAGTGAAAGTGGGTATTTATATAGGAGAGAGAATGTGGAAATCAAACGGTTAATTTGAATTTATCAAATATAATTTTGATCGGGTTCTGAGATCCGCATTAAATACATCACATCATACATAAATGTGTGACGGTTTACAGCCCACAAACATTACCAAGTTGCACTTTTTGTCTTCCCAAGGTAAAAATACCATCATTTTTTTTAAAAAAAATGACATGCCACGTAGGATAATAAGATAAATATCAAGATAAATATCTTTTCAAATATTTTGCATACGTGGCACGCACAATGACCAAGTATAAAAAGTATTATGACTGACATATCAGTACATCTGGAGGTTGACTGGACACTCCAGTATCACTGGTGGATTAGGCCAGTGATGCATGCACTGATGGTACACTGGAGGGACACTCCAGTAAAGTACCAGTGAAAACAATTTGAAAGAGACTGGTAACCTCAAACATGCAGGTCAACTAATACAGACAAATGAGAGGGACACATTTACAAGGAGACAAAAGTCACCTCAAACATGCACTTCAACCTATCTAATTACCAGTGAGAGGGACACATTTACAAGGTACCAGTGATATTTTCCAGAAAATTTTGTCCAGTGAGAAAATAAATTAATAAATTCCCTTTGAAAATAAAACATTTTTAAGGACAAATATATATCTTTCAGTCTTCCCCCTGGAATGTTGATCCAGAAATCTATTAATGCAAAGATAGTACACAAAGGCGTTCAATATCTAAGCAGTTGTAGATTTATAAATCTGTTAAATCAAGGATCCCCAGTAGTACACAAAGGCGTTCAATACCAAGGTTCCAGATTTAAGGGTTTAACATTCCCAACTCACCAACAAGATATTCAAAAGTTTTAACATCCAGTGGTTTAGTAAAAATGTCAGCGAGTTGTTTGTCAGTGGGAATAAAATGGAGTTCAATGTTGCCTTTCACAATATTATCACGAATGAAGTGATACCTGAGATCAATGTGCTTCGTCTTTGAGTGCATGACTGGATTGTTCGAGATAGCAATGGCACTGGTATTATCACAAAAGATTGGGGTCTTTGAATACCTAATACCATAATCAAGCAACTGGTTTTTCATCCAGAGTATCTGAGCACAACAACTGGCTGCAGACACGTATTCAGCTTCAGCAGTGGACAATGAAACTGAAGTTTGCTTCTTACTGGTCCAGCTGACCAGTTTGCCACCAAGGAAATGACATCCACCAGTAGTGGATTTCCTGTCTATCTTACAACCTGCATGATCTGAATCTGAATAACCCATTAGATCCATGCCTGAGCCTTTGGGATACCAAAGACCCAAACTGGGGACACCCTTAAGGTATTTCAGTATGCGCTTTACAGCAAGCATATGAGATTCTTTTGGATTAGACTGATATCTGGCACATAAACATGTTGAAAACATAATATCTGGTCTACTGGCAGTTAAATACATCAGTGAACCAACCATGCCTCTATAGACAGTGGTGTTCACTGGTTTACCATCTGGATCTGAGTCCAGTGTTAATGGTGCAGAAATTGGAGTGGGTTTAGATGGTGAAGAGTTCATATCATATTTCTTTAAAAGATCTCTAACATATTTTTCCTGATTAATAAAAATACCATCTCTGGTCTGTTTAATCTGGAGTCCAAGAAAATATGTTAATTCACCCATTAAACTCATTTCATATTCAGTCGACATTATTTTCGAAATTTCTTGCACATTTTATCATCAGTAGAGCCAAAAATAATATCATCAACATAAATTTGTACCATCAGAAGATTACCTTTTTCATGAAGAATAAATAAGGTATTGTCAATTGCACCTCTTTTAAAACCATTTTTCAATAAATGTTTAGTCAGAGTATCATACCAGGCATGTGGGGCTTGTTTGAGGCCATAAAGCGCTTTGTCCAGACGATATACCCAATGTGGATGCTTTTCATCAACGAAACCTGGTGGTTGTCTGACATAAACTTCTTCTTCAAGTTTTCCATTCAAAAATGCACTTTTAACGTCCATCTGGTAGACCTTGAATTGATGATGAGCAGCGAATGCTAAAAATATTCTGATCGCTTCAAGTCTAGCCACTGGAGCAAATGATTCATCAAAATCGACATCTGACTGGCAGTAGCCTTGTGCTACCAGTCTGGCCTTGTTTCTGATTACGTGGCCATCTCCATCTACCTTGTTTCTGAAGACCCATCTGGTTCCAATTGGTTCTTTCTTTCCAACTGGGAAAGGAACCAGGTACCAAACCTTGTTCCTTTCAAACTGGTGAAGCTCTTCTTACATAGCTATCACCCAACTTGGATCTTCCATAGCCTCGTCAATCTTCTTTGGTTCGTTCAGTGATAAGAAACTGACATATAAGCATTGATTACTGGAGGCTCTTCTGGTCAGAACTCCTCGACTGGAGTCACCTATGATCTGATCGATAGGATGAGCTTTTGTCCATCTGGAGTATTGACCAGGATTGTTACTGACAACAATACCAGTGCAAGAATTCAGTTGAGTCTCCTCTGGTGTTGTTTCAGGAGGAGGATCTTGCCAGACTACTTCAACATCTTCATCTGAGTCATTTAAATCACGATTTGCATCATGAAATTCTTCCATTGAAGGCATTTCTTGATGTACTGGTTCAGTCTCAACTGGGACTGATACTGGGGGAGTAGTACGTACATCTGATCCAATAATAATTTCTGAGGGTAGCTTGAAAATAATTGAAGGATAGAATGGAGTACCACTGGAGGGTTTCTTAGTCTGAACAGGTTCCAGATCAGGATGACTGGAAACTGTGTCTTCTGAATCTTTATTGTAGTTGATAGATCAGATTCACAGAAGACAATTGGAGTTACTGGGGGAGTATCAAGGGTTGGTTGTTTATTGATTGCAGTATTTGATTCATTAAATGTGACATGAATTGACTCATGGACCTTCTCCAGTCTCTTGTTATAGACTCTGAAGGCCTTGCGAATGGCTGAATATCCTAAGAAATATCCTTCATCAGCTTTGGCATCAAATTTGCCTAACTGACTGGAGTCGTTCAGGATGTAAACTGGACATCCAAAAAAGTAAAAATAACTAATATTTGGTTTTCTATTTCTTAAGACTTCATAGGCTGTCTTTTTGTGTCTTTTGATGTACACAGATCGGTTCTGGGTGTGACAAGCAGTAGCAATTGCTTCAGCCCAGAAACTGGTAGACAGACCAGATTCAGCAAGCATACTCCTGGCAGCTTCTATCAGCGTTCGATTCTTCCTTTCCACCACTTCATTCTGTTCTGGAGAGCGGGCTGATGAGAAATTCTGGGAGATGCCAGTGTCAGTACAGAATGACTCCAGAGTTGCATCCTGGAATTCTGTTCCATTGTCACTTCTTAACTGACACACCTTTCGACTGTACTTGAGCTCAATTTGCTTGATAAGACTGATGATTTCAGCAGCAGCTTCATTTTTAGACCTGAGAAAGATAACCAACAATATCTGGAGAATTCATCTACGATCACCAGGGTGTATCTTTTACCAGCACAAGTTTGAACATTCACTGGACCGAAGAGGTTCATATGAAGCATATGAAGAGGTTCAGATATGCTGAAATTTTGTCTGGTCTTGAAACTGGTACGTTTCTGCTTACCCATCTCACATCCTGGACATGGTCTTTCCTTTTGAAGGAAACTGAAGGTATCCCATCTGCCAGTTGTTTTCTAGACAACTTATTAATATTTTTGAAATTTAAATGGGATAACCTTTTGTGCCATAACCAGTTTGTGTCTTCATCAGCTTGAGTATAGAAAACACTGCTCTGAAGGAGAGCTTTCCATATCCATCACGTACACATTCCCTCTTCTGGGAGCAATCAATACTACCTTCGAGTCCTTGTTGAATACGATGCCCTGAGCAATATTAAACAAAACCTGATAGCCATCATCACACAGTTGGCTTACACTGATCAGGTTATATTTCAAACCATTCACAAATGCAACTCGTCTGAATTTGACTTGTCCATTATTCAGGACACCATACCCCTCAGTTTTTCCACAACCATCATTTCCAAAAGTGATGGAGGGTCCATCAGAAATTCTAAACTCCTCCAGCAGGGTCTTACATCCGGTCATCGTCCTGCCAGCTGCACTGTCAAGATACCAGATATATTTCTTTCGATCGCCCTGCACATCCACCAGATAAATCAATTAGATTTTGGAACCCATCGACTGATGGGTTCACTGGACCCTCCCTTATAGGTCCCTGGAGGTATCTGGTTGAGTTCACTTTCTTCAACAGTAGTCTTAGTTGAAAAGACCACCGGGGTTGATAGTTTTAAAACCTTTTTCTTTTTCTCAACTGGAGAAATATATTTATCTTTCTTTGAAAAAGGTTTGGTATTTTGTCTAGGGCCAGATGAAGTACCCTCAATAAAGTTTAATCTTGCATTAAAACTTTGAAATTGACGAGTCAGTAGTTGAAACTGGCTCTCTAACCTTGACAAAATATTTTCATCAGATGACACCTGAGCCTTTCCAGTTGACTGGGCTCGAGGCTTAGGTAGGGAATTGGTCTTCTTCATTTGAACCAGGGGTTCATTAGAAGCAGTCTGAGGCAAAGGTTTATTCCAATTGACCTTTTTAACTGGAGCAGTCATCTGGAATGCTCCAGTCTTAACCTCTGGGGATTGAACTGGGAAAATATATGGCCTTGGGAGTTACAGGCTCATCATAAATGGTAATGGGCCTGAATCCCTCTGGTAACCGATCAATTACTGGTATTAATGATGCAACATGAGTATTCCATCTAAATAAGCACGTTTTTGAGTGGGAAATTGATTTACTCCAGCATCATATGGCTTTCTGGTTTCAAGCCAAGATTTAATCACCAGTTTTTCTTTTTCTAAAATGACTTCAAGATCTTGTTTTTCTTGAATCAGTTGTTCAGTTACCAGAACTTGGGCTTGAAATGCCAGTTCAATGTCTTGAAGTTCCTTTAATTTTGATTTTAAAACAGTATTTCAGAAAAATCTGTTTCTAGACCATTTACACAGTCAGATCTAACAGTTTCAACAAATATTAAATCAGAATTAAGAGCTTCAGCAATGTCCAGTTTTAGTTCATGGTCAGTTTCAGTATCATAATCACTAACCTTTTTGATAACAATGTCCACCCATCTTCCAGATGTGACATCTTCCTTCACCAGGTGCTCTTCGTCTGCCAGAGCCATGTAACAACAATCTCTTTCTTCTTCTTCATCAGCAGATGAATCATCAGAAGGAACCCATTTTTCTTCAGTTGTTGCAATCATGCACTTATTATTTTCCATTTGTTGTGCCATGAGAGCAATTTGAGCCTTAAGCTTTTTGTATTTAGATTTATAGCTATCATCAGGCTTTTTATTTGAAGTAAATGGACCAGGCTGAGATACAAACTGACTGGACTTGCAATCTTTCATGAAATGACCTTTTCTGCCACACTTAAAGCATGTCAGATTGGTCTTATCAGTAGAAGAACTGGATGCAAATTGTCCAGATGGCCTATTTGCTCTTGCTTTGAAACGGTTAAACGTTTTAGCAATCATAGCAACCAGGTCATCATTTTCAGACTCATCACAGTCTGGAGAGATTTGACTAGATTCTCCAGATTCCATGAGTTCAGACACCATCTTCTTCATAGAAAATAAATTCTCAGAAGATATTAGTGATGTACCTTGTAGTTCAGTATGACTAACCACAATAGGACTACTGGAGGCATGGTTATAGGCATCTTGTTCTGCCACAACTCTCTGAGCTTGATTTGCCTCAGTGTATCTGAAAGCTCCATATAGAGTTGACAGAGTGTGAGTGTGCAGAGTTTTACCTTGTCGTAAGACCAGGATCATGTGAGACCATTTGGCGGGTAAAATATCACAAAATTTCTCCAGAAATATATCCTTGTCTTTCTCAACCCCCAGTCCTCTCAACTGGTTAATGATGCTCATAAATCTGGTGTAAGTACCAGTGAGAGACTCATTGGGCTGACCAAAAAATGACTCATACCTCTTGTTTAAGGAGACTTTTCTGGTGACAATTGTGTCATCTCCTCCTTCATACTGGTTCACCAGTTCATCCCACATGGTTTTAGTACTGGGAAAAAGAACTAGTGTGGGAATTAGGGTTTCTGGAACAGCCCCGAGGATCATGTTTTTGAGAAGGTTATCTAGATTTACCAATCTCCTCTCCTCTTCAGACCAATGTTCCTCCCTCTTTTCCCTGCCTCTTCTAGATCCAGTTGGATCAAGAAGAGCATTGAGAGGTGATGTGGGGACATAAGGTCCTTCATTTAATATTTTCATCATATTTCTCTTAATACCAGTGATATGCAATATCATCCTAGCCTTCCACGTACCAAACTCATCACTATTCCCACTGAATTTAGGAACATGATTGTTTGAATAGTGTACATGCACATGTGGAGAAGCAGGAGTAGGAGGAGGAGGTGGTGGATTAGTGTTATTAACAAGTGGTGGTTCATTATTTTGATCATTAATATTAGGATCAGGACCATGATTAAAACCTCTTGTGTATTTTCTGGGGTGGCCATCAAAGAAGCAGATCTAGGCAAGTTTGTTTAGCCTTCTGCTCTGATACCAATTGTGAGTCCCAAACTCTCTAGATGGTTTAACCCAAAGTGTAAAATACAACAAGTCTAATAAGCACTAGAATGGACTAGTATTACTTGAATATAAATGCAAGTATATAAACAAGGTAATACACGACTTAAAGTAAAGGTGGAACACAATGTAATTTTTTCAAGTGTATTTTATTTATGATGTTTAAATAAAATACAAGGTTGTGCGGAATCAAGATAATACAAATATGTAAGTATCCTAACAACCTATGAATTACAAATGATCTATATTTGCCAAATAAACTCTTTGGATCGAGATACTTAAAGTTGTGAAGTATCCCTGTTACGATCGAGAGTATTTAGACAAATTCACCTTAATTGCTAAAAGTAATTTTAACAAGGAAATGACTTTGTATTTATAGGCAAACAAATTCACCAGTGAATTTGTGCCGTACAAATATGGTTGCATGCATTTAATGAACCGACAAGGTCATTAAATGCATTGGTTAAGGTACAAGGATAAAGTCACATCAATATGACAATAATCCTTTTAACCAACCACCTTTACACACGTAAGCACTTTGTAAAGACAAGTGGAATGTTCTTTGAAAAGTGTGTAAAGGCAAAAAGTCAATTCCTCGTAATCAGTGTTCAGACTTGTAAGGTCTAGAACACTGACAATTCCTCCAGTCGTAGATTTGGTAAGACTTTCAGTGGACTCCGCCATTTGTCAGTCTTCTTTATTCTAACTTCAGTGAGAATGTCTTCAGTAGAATAGATCTGGACTGGGGTGAAGTCCAGTGAGCTAATCTGGAGGATTCCAGATTTTCCTATACAAGTATTTTGCTCACTGGTCTTCCATTATTTCTGAACAAATCTTCAGTAGGACTCTAGACTTCTCGTCTGGAGTGGGTCCAGTAAAACTGACCCTAACAGTTCTTAAATTTATTGAATACAAAAGATCACATATGAACTAGTTTTGTTAAAAACTGATTCTGAACAGAATCTGTAATCTGAATTGGAAGGAAAAAAACACATAGATGGAAAATGATCTGGTTATTGAGTTCTAAACAAAATCTTTAGCTTTATGTGTCTATTTTATCCTCCCACTGGAATCAAGTAAAAACACTGAGTAAAACTCAAATTGTGAACTTTTTAAGAAAAGTGGTCAAAACTGGTTTTTATGAATACTGTTTCAGTCATATTGGAAATTATCATATCTCATTCGTGTTAAGTCGAAATCAATTGAATCTTAACTTTTTGGAAATTACTATGAGTGTACTAAATTCGACCAGAACAAAGTTTTGTTGTATCTAGTCGTCTTCTTTTCCTAAAATGATGTTTTCCTGAGAGGGTCAGAATCTGGACAAAAACCGATAAACTGAATTAAGGTGGCCATTTGAACGAGTTAGATATATTGAAAAATTCCGTAAATATTCATGAATACTCTTAAGATATAGTACTAGATGTTGTAAAAGATTTATGTCTTGAGACACTTTGCATCTATACTAAAAACCCTCTCAATTAGAGTATAGATTTTTGAAATATATTTGATGATCTTAGGTTGGAATAAGCTTGAACGTTGAATCTCGTGTGAACTTATTAGTGCGTGTACTCGTACTAGTACTTGGAATTGTTCTACTTTAAGGTGAGTTTCGTAGCTCCCTACTCAATTGAGATTCGGGCTGAAAAGTGTACATATACGTGCTTGTTTGATTATTTGGTTGATTTGATTTACGGTATATTTGATTGTTGGATGAAATGTTTCAATTGAATTATGGAACTGATTGATTGATGATTGATGGATAGTTTTTTGA